>CM038223.1:5536508-5644008 GCA_021442155.1 Cymbidium sinense | reverse complement strand
GCCAAGAGGCTCCACTAAATTACGCTGAATGTGCTCCCCATGGCTCCGCCATTCGAAGAAAATTATAGGGTATACTTAATAGGAAAAAAATTCCTCTATTAACTAAGGTAGACTTAAGATTATCTCTTTAGATAAACACCATCTCAGGTCTACAAGGATTACTTGGACGACGTAACCCATGTATTGCTGATAAGGATCCTTCAATCAAGTTGGATTGACTACTTCCTCTAACTAAGTAGGGATCACATGGGATGACGTAACCATTGGATCTAGATCGAGAACGTCCTCATCCCCCCCCAACCATCCGCTTTAAGTTAAAATGATGAATTTCATAATCTTAAATTTTAAACTCCACATGCTGCTACTACATGCTGTGAATTTAGTGATCTAACGACTAGCCTTAATCGAAAGTTTTCTCTCAGCATTGGGAGGAGTCATTTATTATAGGTGCTTGTGCCTATAGGAAACTTGAAACCATATCTAAAGTCCTCACTAAATGAGAGTGAAATCTCTGGGTAGTGTCTTATCTACTATTTTATCTGCCTTTTGAAAATTACGCTGACACCATGAATCTACTCTCTCCATTTGTGGAGAGGTCGGCGATGAATTTTCAGAGCCCACATTTATATGTCATATCTCATTCAATTTTATTAATTAATTAACTTATTTATTATTTGATGTTATGATTCTATATATGTGAAGATTTAATTAATTAAAGTGATGTATTAGTTATTTTAATTGATTAAACAATATATTAATCAATATAAATATTTTATCTTTGTAATTGATTTTTGATCAACACAAAAAATTAGAAAGATTTACATAGCACATAATTTTTATGTATTTACATATCTAACACCTAAAATTTGATGTTTATAAATATATCAGTTTTTCTATGCTTGAATAGATATATTTTACTTTTAAAAGCTAATTATGATACTATTTTAATATAAATATAAAAATTTAGGTATTAGATATGTAAATAAATAAGATTTATTTGCTATATATGTAAATGCCTTTACTATGCTTGATATATTTTCCGTTAGAGAAGTTTGTATATATTTAGTTCAAAAATTCATGATTAGAGCTAGAATTTTTGTTCTAACTTTTATTCATACCTAATTTGAATAGTTATCCACACAATTATCCATAAACCATCTCATGATGCCTTCTCTAAAGAGCTTCATCTATAAATTTGCATAATTTGTATTTTTTTAATCCTCATGTTTTCTCTTGTAAAAGATTTTCTATCACTTGACCATTTTATTTATTTCTTTAATTATATGTGCTAATTATTATTATTATTAACTATGATGATTAAAATCACTCACCATTACTTGCTCATGCAAAACATAATAATTATTTTAATGATAATCAATTATTATCTATAGTTATTTAAAATATTTTATCTTTCTTTCAACTTTCTATTTATTAAAATCATAGCTATAATTTTATAATCAAATTTCTATTACAATAGCTTATAACCATCTTCAATTTTTTAATTTTATTTAATTTCATGAAAATAGAGTGCCCAATATATTTCCTAAAAATTAGCTAAATTTTTCATTAAAAAGTGCAACATATATTGTCTTACAACAAAATAATAAATATTTTTATTTATCTTTGGAAATAGTTTTATTTATTTTTTTTAAATCAACTCATTGAAGTTTTATAAGTGAAATGGCTTGGACATTTCCACACCATATAGTTAAATTATTAAATAAAATATAAAATTATAAGCATGCATTTATGATCTTATTAATATAATGACATGCCCTAATTTATTCATCGATATATTTTTTACTTGTTTACTCTTGTAATAATTAATATGAATATTAACTGACTCACTTGGACATGCAAGAATCTCAATGTGGTGAAGAAAGACTTTATCTCAATCCTTTCCTATTAAGAATTAATATTATTTTCATATAGAGATATTAGATAAGACTAATAAATTACCCCATTATACAATATATGTATGATATATATTAATTAATTACCAAATAAGTTAGATGCTTAAAAATATGTCCTCATGTGATCACTCTCATGTCCTAAAAATTGCTATTTATAAAATCATTAAAAATCTAAAACTATTTCCTAAATACAATACAATCACCACCATATTTAAGCATTATATAGAATATTCATATAAATTAAACAAAACATTCAATATATCAATACACAAAACTTAATTGTTTCACCTAAAACTCAATGTCTCAAACTATGAAATTCTTCAAAATAAGAAAATCATGTAAATCTTTTCTCTTTATCAAAACACTCTCCTTTTTCATCCTCTTCTTAGCTTTCCTGAGATATTTCAGCATTTATATATTCATCTTCAATATTCGGATGCAATTGTGGGTTCTCAATGTTTTTCTAATTATGTGATATCTCATATAAATTTATATATATTAGTATTCTTTTATGCTCAAAATGTGTGAAATTGAGTCATCAGTATTGGTCTCTTTTCTCTCTCGAATAGAATAGAGAAAAGAAATGACACCACATAGAGTTTAAGAATATTTTATTTAGATGACCAAACATAACATTAATGAATACACATATTATCTCGAAAAATAAACATGCTTTCCTATAATGGATTCAATCATTTCAATAAAAGACTCCTAAGGCTAATGGGTCTTTGTACCAAAGTACTTTCCCCTAACTAAGTGTAGCAGATCAATTTTATCCTGGGATCCTGGTTCCCTATAAAGGCAAGTCTTTATAATTAATTACATCTTAAGAAGGGTCTCTTCCTAAGAATACTCTCAACTGAAGAAATAAGTGGTTATTCCTAAAGACTACTAGGGTAGCTTTCAAAGGATTGATTTTTTGGAAATTTAATTGGGAGAGGTCCAAATTGGAGAGAGTTATTTTTAAGATTCAAATGGGAAAAAGTAGGAAATGTCTATTAATACTGAGATGCCCAGTAGACATTTCATCTATCCTATGATTAGGCTTAAATTTGGGACTTAATTTTATATTTCAAGTTGTCATTTTCTTAGAAATCTAGTACTTAGATTTTAGCAACACAAGACTATAAAAATGCCTAAGATTGAAGACTTATTCCTAAAAGGATGCTTCAGAACCTAGTCTACAGGTGCTTCTAACATATGTCAGATGCTCAACCTAATTCTATTTTTGTGAATCATTGATCATTCTCCTCACTTGGGGGAACTAACCTATCACTCTTTCCTGACTTACAACCCCGCTTAGAAGGTCGCTAGCTAACAACACCTAATCGCATTTTAAAACCATGAGGCTAAGTCATATGAATGCAAGATGGCTGGGTTGTTGCAATTTTAGGAAAGAAATCTATGAACCTAGACTTACTCCCTAATCCCTAAGATCATGTAGGGTATGAAGATGCATATAACTAATGCACATTTTTCAGATTTTAATAATTTTTGGCTCACGATTCATTTTTATGCCATAAGGATACAATTTACCTAATGCATGCAATTAGAAAAAGATCATGAGCCAAATCAAAATAGAAGAAGGTGTACTTCCATCATAGGCTCTCAAAGGTCAAGCCTAGGTAAAGATGAAATTCTTCAATAATCAAGAGTGAAATAATATGATTATGCATGACAACTAGTTAAGGGGTTGCTACATATTTTATCTTGTTTTAATACCTAGGCTTTTATATGAAGATTATGAGTTGTAATTATTTTTATGTTTCAGTTGATTTAGTTGGGTAGAAAATTTAATTTATCCTATGAGCCTACGCCCGTGCATACATCACAAAGACAAACATAGCAAAGAAACCTAAGAAAAGCATATTGTTTCTATAGCCCCAAAATAAATCAAGCCAAATTAAATTATATAAGAAAAGGCCAATGCGGCAATGCTATACACCCCGAAGAAAGAAAATGGGCAAATGAAGTTCGCCTCTTATACAACCCTACTTAGAACTACAAGTTTAGATCTATGGGTCTTCTTTCCTGAAAGTCTCCTTCTTCGTGACATCCATCTGCTCCACAGGGACCACACCATCTCCGGTTGGCCTCTAATCCTAGACCCCATAAATCCTAACCTAATTCTAAGCTCAAATTTATATTTAAAATTCAAAGAAAATCTTAAGCCCTGCAAAACATATGTTAGAAAATATACACAGCATACAAAGCAATTAATATTTCACAAACATATTATTAGTTGCTTGCCCACCTATCCTATGAACTATGTTAAGGGATTTTAGCACCTAAGCAAACGATAGTTTTAAGATTTATTTATTATGATCCCTTTAACGCCTCCTAAAAAATAATGTTAAATCTAGAAAGAACGCTCTAACATCCAATCTAACTAACAAACAAGCTAGTATCCAGTTTTAAAGCAATACCACACATACATGTGAAATATAACATATCACGAGATTAAAAGAAAATCACAAATGATCTAATCTAGATCTAGATCCATGAGCCAAATAATCTAGTGTGTGTAGTAGGGGTTTGTGTGGTAAGTCTTGCTAAGCCTTTAAGTTTAAGTTTTGAAATTTGAATTATTTTAATTTTTTTACATTGGTTGGTTTCAATTCAAATGATTTAATGATTTAATTCATATTTTATGTTCATTCTATTTGGTTAAAGTTGTATAGGTTTTCAAGAATGTGAAATAGAATGAATTTCATTTTAGGTGAAACTCTTTATTCTGCATCCTAAATCCTAATGAGTTTCCAAAGTCTAACTAAAATTCTTAAGTATTTTAATTAATCCTTTGATTTTATTTATGTTTGGTTTGATTTATGTTATTTCATTTATTTAATTGATTGTTTGATTTAATTTATTTGATTTATTTCATTTTGAATTAAGTTATATGGATTTCATTTGATTTGACATATGTTAATTTAACGAGTTTGATTTAAGTTTGATTTCATTCAATTTAACTTAAGATATTAAATAAGCTTAAATTTTAAGGCATTTAATATGAATTAATATCTTAGGATTGTTCATTGATTATTCTTAACCTAAAATACTTGGGTTAATTACTTGATCTGATTTGATTAATCTAGGTTTAAGTTTATTATTTAAATTCATTAAAGATAAGTGATTTTATTAAGTTTAACTTAAGTTGTTCAATTATATTTGAATTCCATTAAGCATTAATTTTCTTAAAACTTTGTTATTTGATTAGATTCTTTGACTTGGGATGTTTTGATGAATTACCCTAAGTATTTATGATGTTTATTTCATTTTAGTTCAATTTAGTTGTTAATCCAATGAATTAATGATTTTTAATTATTATTTCATTCATATTGACCTAGAGATTTGAAAATCAAGAATTCCAAATTTATAGACTAATTTGGTTTCATATAATTATGACAAGTGGGGTTACATGCCAATTTTATGTTCCTAAAGTTTTAGCTTAATTAGAGATGTAATTAGGGTATAATTAAAGTTTTAATTATTTCATTAAAACCTAAATTAAGATTAATTTATTAAGATTAATTAAGAGATTTTATTTTTCACTTATTCTACACTGAAATACCTTTCCAATGAGGTTTATTCATAATTTTCGGTTAACTGGTTGATTTATTATGATTTAATTAAGTTCAAGTAATTTAATTGAATTATTTTATTCTTTTAATTATCAAATTAAGTTAATTAATTATTAAGTTCATATTAGTTTAAGTTTAAGTTAATTATTATTCTGATGTTAATTATTTTTATTTAAGATTATTAAATTAAAATTTTATAATTATTTTATTAAAGCATAATTAATTTATTTAATTTAAGGGTTAACTCACATAAAATTTTAATTTCATTTTATTTCAGAGAATTAAATCCCCAAAAATTTACCTAAGGTATGTTTTAATCTTAATTTCATTTCACCAAAGTTTCAAATTAATTGGATTATTAATTTAAGAGTAATTAAGTTTTAATTTGTTTCAATTAAACCTAAATTAAGGAAAAATCACCTAATAAAAATTAGGGATTTTAATTGCTATGGATTCCTCTCATCAAGACGAATCCATGAAGATTTTATTTGTATTTTTTTGATTTTGCTTTGATTTTATATGATTTTTTTGAGTTTTTCTGAATTTTTTAAATTAATTAAACCGTTAGTCAACGATTTTAACGCTTTTAAGTAACGATTTTAACTAAAATGAGCGGATTAGATCCCGTCCATCAAAGATCGACGGTCGATCGATCCGCGCTATATGGGAAAGGCCGCTGTCACGCTGGGATCCGCGACCGCGCATACCGCTGATCCCGCATTTTCCTGAAACGCAGACGGATGACATATCACTCCGATACAAGGGCTTTAAAATTAAACCGATCGGATTTCTCCCCTCGCAGTGAGCCTGCCCAACTTGTTTTGTTAATATCTTTGATATACTTAACCAAAATGGATGATTTAAAGTGCTACATGATCATTGAAAGATCCGTTTTCAATCCATAAGCCTTGATCTCACCAAAGAACATGCCTTGTAGGGATACACCACCAAAAGCTTTGAAGAAAAAGGGGTCAATAATGGCCTTGATTTAGGGGATCTCAAAGAATCAATTGAGCTTTATTCTTCAATAGAAAGCTTTGCTCCAAAGGAAGGGAGAATTCCTTGTGGTTTGATCACTAGCCCAAGCTTTGGATTCAAAATTTGGTTTTGATGGTTCCACTGATTGAGAATACTTGGAGGGAAGGGGAGATTTCGTTTGGCTTCGATTTTGATGTGGGATGGTGTAGGAAAACTTTGCTTGCCTTGAGAGAGTGTGTGTGTGTGATTGTTTTCTCATGGCCGAAAACCTCTTAAGCTCTCTTTTCTTTTTTTTCTTTTTTTTTCTTTTTTTTTTGCTCCCTTACCTGCTTTAGTTGAAAAACCAGCCACCTCTAAAGAGATGGCTTTTTTATCTTGGGGTAGGTGATGTGGGATGAGGACAAAAGAAATTTTTCCTCTCTTTATCCCTTCTTTTTTTAAATTTTGTTATTTGATTTATTAATTAAGGAGATTAATTAACTTATTAATGATGTTTAAGATGATTAATCTCCTATGCACATTCATTGGTTAAGATGGTTTTAAATTTCCATGCTTCTATATTTTGTTTAACACACTTAACCCATTTGACCTAACCACACCCAATAGGGAGTTAGGTTATGTCCTATTATCATTCCCATATAGTTTAGGACAATTAGTTTGATGTTATTTTGATTTTTCTTTAATTTGAGTTCAATGTGGCTTATTTTGTTTTAAGAAATCTAATTTACTTAATCTAAGCATTAAAGAACTCAAATTTATTTGTTATTATGATTAAAACTATTTATTTAATTTTTAAAATATTTTTGGTAATTTTATTTAGTCAAATTTTAGTGGGTGACTTCTGACCAAGTGGTTTTAAGTCAACTCTAGGTGACTAGGTTGACTTTAGGTTTGACTTTTAATCATTTTTGGATTAATGATTATTAAGGTTAGTTTTGTTGGTTAATTTTAATTTTGGATGTTTGAGTTGATCCTACTTAAGACATATAGGTTAGATCCAACCCAAGATAAGTTCTCTAGGTCACTAAGTATAGTGTCCTAAGCATTGGATTAGGAGAATCCTATTTGTGATTAGGATCTCTTAAGTGCTAAATTAACCTCATTCAAAAATGAGGTCAACAATCAGTATAGAGTGAGATTTGTTATCTCTTTTGAAGATACTTTGATGTTCCTTAATATGTGCTATCTCAATGTGGTGAATTTCTTAATGAAATTTTTATCATATATATATATATATATATATATATATTAATTTAGTTAGTATTTTACTTAAGAAATAGTTTTCAGAAAAGTCAACTACTATTGAAACATTGATGTCTGCCTTTAGTTATCACTCAATTCCGTTAGAAACTTGTTATAAGAAAAGGATATAAAAAAATATATAATTTATCGGTTGAGAAAAATACCCTTCTATTAGGTTTGATCATAAGTCAATCATTCATGCAATCTCAATAATCAATAAAAAAATTAATAATTATACATTTATAAATATAATTACAACAACAACAACAACAAGCCTTAATCCCACTAGGTGGGGTCGGCTACATGAATCCTTTGTCTCCATTGTGTCCTATTATGTGTCAAATTCTCATTTAATTTAAGTATACTAAGATCATTTTTTATACATCTTAACCAAGTCAGTTTAGGTCTACCTCTACCTTTCTTAACATAAGGCAAATCTAATGCATCTACTCTGCTAATCGGGTCATGGACGACGCTTTATCAGCCAAACCATCTAAGGACTCTCCTAATCTTATCTACCACTGGAGCTACTCCAACTTTTTCCTACTCATTTAGCATTCTATCTCTAAGAGTAAAACTCATCCACGAGCATCCTCATCTCTGTAACACTTTAATCTTATGCTCTCTTTATCTATTCGCACTATAAGTCATTGGGTCTTACCACCATCTTATAAAATTTTCCCTTAAGTTTAAGTGGAACTTTTCTATCACATAATAGGCCAGATGCATTCCTCCACTTCAACCATCCAACTTGAATTCTACTAATAGCATCTCCATCTATTTCACCATCATTTTGGACAATAGAGCCTAAATATCTGAATCGCTCACTCTTATTAATGACTTGATTACCTAAAGTCACAACACTATCACTAAAACTTCTACAACTAAAATTACACTCCATATATTCAATTTTAGATCTACTTAAAAGAAAACCTTTAGACTCTAAAGTTGACCTCCATAATTCAAGTTTACTTGGACTCCCTCTCTAGTCTTATCAACAAGAAGAATGTCATCGACAAAAGCATACACCAAGGTACATCTTCTTGTAAATGCCTCGTAAGAACATCCAAACTAAAGTAAAAAAGATAAGAGCTTAATGTTGATCCTTGATGTAATCCAACTGAAATAGGAAAATATTTTGTCAATCCTCCTTGTGTTTGGACACAAGTAACAACTCTAATATACATATCCTTAATGACTTGAATATAACCAATATTAACTCCTTTCTGTTCTAGAACTCTCCAAAGAACATCTCTTGAAACTTTATCATAAGCTTTCTCTAAATCAATAAATATCATATGTAGATCCTTCTTACTTTCTCTATGCTTCTATCAAATCTCTTAACAAATGTATAGCATCCATAGTAGATCTACCGGCATGAAACCAAACTTGTGAGAAACTTCTATATCACATCGTAACTATGCTCAATTACTCTCTCCCATAATTTTAATGTATGGCACATTAACTTAATTCCTATAATTTGCACACTCTTGTGCATCACATTTATTCTTAAATATAGAACCAAAACTCTTTCTCCACTCATCGGCATCTTTTTGGTCTTTAAAATAACATTAAAAGATTTGTAAGCCAAGAAATCCCTTGATCTCTAAACATTTCCACACATCTATTGGAATATTATCCGGTCTCTTGCTTTTCCACATTTCATTTTCTTTAAAGCTTCACTAACTTCGGTTACTAATCTGACGATAGAAATGAAATTCTCTATTTTTTTGTTTAGGGTATTAAGGTTGCTAAAATCAATCGTACTTTCGGATCCTTCATTGAAAAGTTTATCAAAATATCTCATCCACCTATTTTCAATATCTTTTCTAAGAAAAGCACTTTATTATTTTCATCCTTACCCTCACTTAAACTATGTCTTTACTTCTCTATCTCTTTACTTGCAAACTTATACATACATCTTTCACCTTCTTTGGTATCTAATCTATTGTATAAATCACCAAAATTTAAATTTTCGTCATATATTCTTTCTTAGAATCTCTACATACCACTTTATAACTTTTCCCAATTCTCATTTTTTCATCTAAACCAAGTTTTATAATAATCTTCTTATTTCTTATCTTTTTTTTTCCACACTCGACTCCACCACCCATTCTTATTAAGAAGCTTTCCTTTTGATTCTCCAAGCATCTTTAACTTGCTTAATTTCACTGATATTTTTTCCCACATAACGTTAGCCTTATGAACAATTCTAATTTCTACAATATATAATAAAAAATAACTTATAACATTTTTACAACATATTATTATAAAAAATTTATTTCTTAAAATACCTTTAATATATTATAAATTATAATTAAAAAAATATATTATTATTATATTCTTAGATTATCATGCCCATTTAATGTTCATAAAATCTAAATCACACAGCTCAATTCTTCATTCTCATAACCAAAATAAGATTTACATATATATACAGCTTCTTTTATCACATATCATGGAAAAGAATTAGTGTTGACACGTGCACACATACATAGATATATATAATTAATTTTTGTTATTTTGATGCACAAAAGATTTTTATGATTAAGCAGACCTATCATATGCCTAGTTCATGATCAAACTGACTGGTTCAATTTAGTTTTTAAAACTTTAAGTTTTAAGCAAATAGCCATGGATTTAAGGAAGTGTTAATTACAAGATTATTTAGATTGAGTTTAAGGTATTGGAAATTTATAAGCTTCTAAGGTGAGGCAAAATTACTTAAACAAACCCTAAATGAGAGAGTTTGTGCTAATGAAATTTTGTGAAAAAAAAATAATAGATTGAGGGATGCTTGTGTGGTTTAAATAAATGGCATTTTAGATATTGTAAGTTTTGTAATTGAAATAATGATGATACTAAATGTAAATGTGCAACCTATAAAGAGATTTCTTTAACATTGAATTCAAAAAAGATCAAACACAAATAAATCTTGAAAATATGGTCAGTTATATTGTTGCACCCTTTCAAGTGCGACTTCTCTTTCCATGTACAATGATCTCATGCATACAATTTAACACCTCAAGGCTCCTCCAACTTTCACCATTGATGCCATCATGTATGATTTATATCTTTTTATATTGTATCAACTCTTTTCTTAAAATGAAAAAAAAGTGTATAATTTATCACTTGTGTTTTAATTCAATTGGAAAATTCTTGAGAAATTTACATGCATAACATTCAATTTTTATGCATTTATATATCTAACACCTAAAGTTTGATATTTATAAAAATATCACTTTTCCTTTGCATAAAATATTGCATTTTACTTTTAAAAAGTAATGATGGTGTTACTTTTGATATAATGATAAAGATTTAGATGCTATTTAAGTAAATATAAAAACTTAGGTGTTAGATGTATAAATATATAAGAATCATGTGCTATGTCATTAAATGCCCCAGAACTTTATTTCACATTTTAGTTGCTTTCAACTTATGATGTGCATAATATCTAATGTAATACTAAGATGATAACACAACAAATAGAATTGAATGTTATGCCAATAATTATAAAATTTATATGACATTAAAAAATATAAAAAAATTAAAAGGATATATCATTTTAAATTCTCATATTCTTCCAATATGCAATAAAATAAATTATATAAAAGCCATACTCTATTGTGCTAAATCATTTCCCAAGTTTTTGTCCCACTTGTCATTGGTTTTGAGAATTAAGTTTAATGTGAACTTTCAAGAAATTTAACATCAGTTGTTTATTTATTTTTGAAGTGTTTAACAAATATATTGAACATAGAGCTTCAAATTAGTTCATGCACTATACTCCATAAGTCAACACAAGACCTAACCAATCGATTAAACATGAATTTTAATACAAATATTTTAATTAAAATTTTTCTAAATTATCCAAATTTTATTTTCAGCAAATATATGTGGGCTCCAAAAATTCTCCACCAACCTCCCGACAATTTTTAATTGAAGAGAGTATAATTTAAAGTGTCAGTGTAATTTTCAGAAGACAGATAGAATAGTAGATAAGACACTACCGAGATTTACTCATTTTAGGACTTTAGATTTGGTTCGGGTTTTACGTAGATCTAAGCATAGTTAATTATCCTCTCAATAAGTGAGAGAGGAACTTTCGCAATTAGGTTGGGTCGCTAAATGTAGCGTGATATAAGTAATATGAAGTTTTAAAATTTAAGATTTATGAAATTCATCATTTTTAGCTTAAACCGGATGGTTTGGGGGATGATGACGTGCCCGATCTAGATCTCATGGTTTCATCATCTATGTCAGCCCCTACTTAGTCGGAGGAGGTAGTCACCCAAACGAAGGATCCTCAATGACACAGGTTACGTCGTCAAGAAATCGCGCTATTTGGGGTGGTGTTTGTCAGAGACAATCTTAAGTCTACCCGTGCGGTTTTGCTCAAATATCTATGATTCACAACTCAAAGGCTGAATGTGGGGAGCGTCTACATTCTGATGCGTGATAATAATTGGCTGACTAGTTAAACCACCCGTGGAGGACTCGGTCATAAGCTTCATCTATGAAGCTTCTTGTCATGTCGAAGAGGACCGCCACGTCCTTATTAGAGTGAGATTGATTGAGAGTGAACATAGTAGAACACTTGATTTGACATTAGCTCATTTGTGAGTTAAAATTTTTTTAATTTATCACCTCTAATAAATAGTTATGGAAGGTGGATAGATTGAGTTTAATTTAAATTTTTAATGATAGAATTCCATTTAAGCAATTTTAGATTGCTACTTAATTTGATTTGAAAAATTGATTAATTTGAATAGGTTTAAGAGCTTTAGATCTGTCGATTACGTTTAATTCTTAGGATTAGATCTACTTATCACTGATGAATCAGTTTACCGATATTTTACCGATTTAGAACTCTTATTAGGTTTTTTTAGGTTAACCCTAATCAATCCACAAGACCTAAGCAGAGCAACTCGGTGTAAGAGACTTGAATTTAAGCATTCGCCGTCGGAGACTTACAAGTGTATTTAAGAAGTTAGGAAGTTTTTATTTTCCAATTAGCCTGGCCTTTTTACATTAAAATTTCAAATTAAATCTCTACGTCGAACATGAAATTTATAACAGCTAATTTCATCTAATTAATGAAAATCGATTTTGAAAATCATAATTAGAATGTTCAATTTTTAATTGAAGGGCCCTATGATTTTGTATTTTGATTTAAGATCGCCTTCTTACATACAAAGAGTGATTCAATAGAAAGACATTTTGATTGATTAAGTTTAAAATATTGACTTAGTTTACTGTTGAGTTTTGTAATTCTCCCAACTTGATATGTTTAATTTACATCATTTTGATGTTATGATTTTTATTTATATGCTTTATTAGCTAGTAAGAATCACCTCCATATTCATAAGAGTTATTAAACCCAATTTAATATCATTAACTCCATATCAAATTTTATATACTTTAAGTTTATTGCAAATTTGTTATAAGTTTAGTAGTTTCCCAAATTCTAATTTGATTTAATTTTGAGTAATTTACAGAAAAGATAACCCACCCATTACTCAATTAGAATCATAATGAGTTCGTGAGTTTAATATTAGCCTCCCAAATTTTATTTATATTTTAAGTGTCTTTCCAAAATTTTCTTTAAGTGCTCTCCCACTATTTCTGTTCATATTTATCATATATTCTTTTGTTTGACTTAAATTTATATAATTTTCATTTGAATTTATTTAAGTCTTGAATTTTAGTCTATGCAACCTTAGATCATCAGATCATCAGTGTTTTATTTTATTGCACTTTTGAGATACATGTCTTTGACACCACGTAGATTTTCATCTACAAGCCCTCAGCACGCGAAGCCTTCAAATAAAGAAACACCCTTTTTCATCCCCTTTTTCTAAGAAAATTAGACAAATCTAATCAGGGAGCGAAATCTAACGGATGTTACTCACGCCTAATGTCAGGACACCATAACAAGGTTTTGTCATCTCTTGAGCAATTTCCTTCAAACCTACAAAGAAACACAAGTGTATATATATCCACATTCAGATCATGTTAACTCATTTTTTAAATGCATGCAGTGAACAAAGTTGGGTATGCTAAAACAAGAGAAGAACTCTTGATGATCTTCTGCAAATGAGGTGAATTTGAGTATAATGCATTTAAAAATCGAAAGAAGAATTCCCTTAATGATGTTCTTCCCCCATTATGCAAAGCAAATTGGAAGGATACAATGAGTGAGTGAAAAAAGAATTCTTTGATGATGTTCTTCTTGCATGCTAGAAGTGCAACAGTTTGCTGATCATTGAGCTTCTTTAACACATGACTTAGTGGACGGACACAAATAAGCACCGCTAAGCAGATGGATGGATGGATGCGATGCGGCCAAATGAAGCGAGGCGGTGGATTTTACCTTTGAGCGGCAGATTTTTAGGCTGGAGAGTAAAGGAGCGGTTCTGAGGGACAACAGAGCTATGATTGATTATGAACTGGAAGAGACGCAGATGCTGGAATCAGGGGCTTGCAGGATCAGGGACTCTGGACGGGATGAGAGAGAGGAGAGATACCAAGGAGGTGATCAAAGGGAATGGAGCAAGCTAGAGGTGGAACCATTTTTTTTTTTTGAACCACCAAATGAGAATTCTTATGAGGTTTGAATCGAATCGCTTCATTAGACAATTTTCCTAAATATTTAATTAAATATATATATATATATATATATATATATATCAATCTTAGTTATCAATGTTTGACTCAACCATTCATCGCGAAATCAAATGAGTCACCAAAATATGTCATAGATTTTAATGATCTAGAATTAAGCAATTTATTTGATGATTTTAATATTTTAAGCAAAATGAATCAAGTTCAGAATGAGATCGCTTCTTACGAACTTTGATATCATCTGATGACTCATGATATATCATCAAATTATGCATATTTATATCAGGTTTGATTATAAACATGGAAAAGTCATTCATCGAGGAGGTCATTTTAGTTGATTTTGGATTTTCGCCTTTATTTACATACTTCTTGTAGATTTCTACCTCAAGAATGTATTTATCATGTATAATATTTTTCAAGTATCAACCATTAATTGGCATTGATCTTTCACCCAGTCAATGAGTTGGTATGTCCCTCCTTGATATACTTTTTCAATGATAAAAGAGCCTTCCCAATTAAGCTCAAATTTGCTACCAAATTTTTTATTATGAATAATTAATCTTCTCAGCATCAAGACTTATTCCCCTTTTTGGAATGTTCGAGATGACCGATGGTCAAAAGCGACATCTTTGCTCGATAGACTTCCATTTTGTGAGCTTACAATCTAAGTTCATTAAGCGCCGAAGTTCCTCCATTCTCGAACATTTTGCTCTTCGCTTAGATTATATGGATGGCTACTCAAGTGAAGGCAACTCAAATAAGAACCGCCAGCCCAAATACCAATGAATAGGAGTGGCTTTAGTCGTCTTGTAGGTAGTTTATGCCCATAGTGCTCTACTAGCTTGGTATGTCATTCTCTTTTTATTTTGGTGAGAATTTTTCTTGAGCGCTTTGACCAATGTCTTGTTGAAAATCAAACATTTCTTCGATTATATATTGAAGAGTATCACCAATCAATTTTGTGTCGATCGATGAATCTATAAATATTTGCACTTTTGAAAGATGTGTCATTATCATTATTGTGCACTCCAAATCTATAAATCACATTATGCATGAAGAAGTTGATCACTCGGTAACTTCTTTAAATGAGTACCCTTACTGGAGAAATAATCAGCCGCTAGATGAAGTGTTGTATTGACGACGATGGATCAATTTTACTATATGCACCCCAACATTCAATGGCTAGATGCTTGTTGTAATGGATTTATGGATTATTCTCATTTCATTACACATTTCTTAGCATGATTGTTAGCCTTCTCACCATGATGGCCAATAATAATAATCCATCCTTTGATCTTTACTACCATCTTGGGACTCGACATGTGCACCACAAAGTCCTTCATGAACTTCAACCATTACTAGCTTCATCTATCTAGCATCGTAGCATTTATTCAAAGGATCTACGATATAAAGTATTTGATGAAAGCAAGATACATTCTCTTCTCAATTTGAGCCGCGATTTATTATTTGGTAATTTGCCTTCTTTAAAGTAGTCGATGAAGGGTTGCCTCTAATCACGTGACTCTTCTACCATAAAAACTTCACACTGATTTTCTGAAGCAATGTCATTCTTAGCTCTTCTTGGTATAATTTTTGTTGATTTTGAGAGTATGAGGAGCAACAGTCGATCCTCGGGTCAAAATTTGATAATCTCTACCGGGATTGATACTTTACTCATTCTAAGACTCGTTGAGTAATTATGTCGATCATGACATAATCACCATTCATACTTGTCATTTCCTTAGCTAAGTTTGCCAAGCAATTGCTTTACTATTCTTGGATCGAGAGACTCGAGTTAGTGTGATATTGGTATTTGATTCATAAGCTCGAGAACTCGCTTGTGATAGAAAGCTAACTCAAGCTTGTTAATTCTATAGATGCCAAGTACTTGATTTATAATAAGCTGAGAATCACCAAAAATATGCAAGTTTTGAATGCCTATAAAAATAGCTTCTTCGACTACCATTAATGCTTCATTCAATTTATTATTAGTTCTGGCTCGATCAATCCATATGATCGTCTCATTATCCCTCCTTCTGTGAAAGATCTCCATTCCTCGCTTCTTGGAAAATTTAGATGAATATTTTGATCGATGAGGCTCCATCAAAGTACATTTCTCAAATTTGTGATTTTTCTTTCATGAATGAGCATAATTTGCTCATCGGGAAAATTGTCATTAAGAGAAGAGTCCGTAGGGATGGGATGTGCAGCAAAAAAATATGCTAAGATTTGTCCCTTCACTGCTCTCTGCGGAACATATGTGATATTGAATTGTAAAAACAATACTGCCCATCTTGTCAAACAACATGACGCTTGTTAATCATCAAGTACTTCAACTGATCAATGAGATGAGGGTAATCTTGTGAGAATATATATAATGACGCAAAGATCAATGCTACTTCTATTAGAGAGTATCTTATTTGCAATCAATCCGACCGATATAATAAAGAGCATTCTGCTTTCTTCATTGTGTAATAATACCGAGACTCTTCTAATGCAACCGTGTATAGAATGAGAGGCTTCAGAGTAGGATTGGGTGAATTTAAGTAGCTTTTAATGCTATTGAAGGCTTTAGCACTCCTTGTCCCACTTGAATGGAGCATTCTTCATCAACCTACAAATGGTTGACATCCTCATAGTTTGATATAAAACGATAAATGCAAGTCCCTTGTAAAGAAATGATGCAAACTTTTCATGGAGGCATCTCCACACCTTGATTTAAGATCAATTTCAATACCTCTCATGACAATAATATACCCAGAAATTTTCCAAAGGATACCCAATGCACATTTTAGAGGATTCATCTTGAGATCATATTTTCTAATTCTCTCCAGTACAATTCTCAAGTCTTCAAGTGATTTTCATTTAAGCTTTTACCACCAAATCGACATATTCCACCTTTTATGAATCAACTCATCAAAAATATGTCATGGTATGTAGCTCCAACATTTTTTTAAGCCAAAGGGTATGACCGTGTAGCAATATATCCAATAAGTGTTCTGAATGATGTATGTTTTTCATCTTCATGTGTCATTTTGATTTAGTTGTATCCTGACGATCCGTCCATGAATGAGAACATGTCATAGTTGTATACCAATAGTTTGATAAGCGAGAATCATCTTTTCAAAGTCAATGAGATGGATTTGCTTCTTTTTCTAGACAATGTTATCCAATCGATACTTCTCCTCTGATGAAGCCTACTTCATTAGCTTTTAGTTTCAATTACGCTTCTTCAATCTCCAATCTCATTAGAGCTTGCTTAATGTGCATTGATCTAGTTTAATATAGTTTATGAACCTACATTAGGGGATAAGCTGCATTTCAAAATATGTCCAAGCAAAGCAATCTCTAATTCATAAAGTAGCATTTTAGCTCTTCAACTTTCTCACATAAAAAACACGACAAAGTTGGATGGATCATCCTCAACTCCTAGGTTATTTCTTTAAGTTCATCCATAAATATTTGTCCACCATCTTCGAAGTTCTTCAAAGCTTGGCTAATTCTTCATCATTTTTAAGAAGAATTTTATGGGAATCATCTTCTTCATCACCATGAGTTTCTATCTCAGCTTCTATTATATTATAACAGGCTCTATCTTGATAAGATTTGTGAATGAACCCCAGACCTTTAGTGATAAACTAATCACTTCTTCACGATACTTGAGGACTTCTTTGGCTCCAAATCTTGTTAAAGATTTTGGTTCTATATTTAGTAGTCCCAATATGAATTCCAAGCTTATGCATCATTCTTCGTAATTTATACGGATAGTATATTGGTATTCTTGTTGGTACTATCCATCAGAACTTTCATGTTGAGCAGGCTGCTCAAAATTTTGAGATTGATACTCTTCAAATTTGTAAAATAGAGTTCTTGTTCCACCACTCTCACTCAACAACGGCACATAGAATGTTATCAATTCTTCAATATCATGAACCTCCAGTGGAGTGATTTCTTTGAAGCACTGTTGAAAGATGGGTATAATTTTGAGTGAGTCATCTGACTCTGCCAAGTGAGCTATCCTCCTTGATGCAACCATCTGAACTCTATTTCCATAAGTAGATTCAAAATCATACAATTAGAATCACTTATTTCATATTCCTGCTTCTTGAGAGCTTATAAGTTCCATTAGGTTTGACAAGAATATCTTCTTCTTGTCACTTCCCAAATGAGAACTGATTTTCTTGACTTAGTAATCGCAATCAAGTGTTTTAGGGAGAGTCATTGCCTTCTTTCTTCCTCCTTGCTCGCTTCTTTCACTTTGTGAAATTACTTTTAGTTCTCAAGTGGATGCTACCACTTCAAGAGGCTTTACGGCTCTTTGAGAATGAAATATTTTGCATCTTCATAGATCTTTGCTTCATCGAAGAATGGTTAGAAAGTGTGAAATTCGAATTCTTCTCCATCTTTTAGATACTTCATACATTGATCATTAATGGAACCATGTCATACTCATGCCACCACCGCCCAAGAGAGCTCTAAATGTATCGATCGATTACATGAAACTTGGCTTCAGATATAAATCTTTGAACTTGAGGAGAGAATAAAAGAACCCAAAATTTTCTCCTTTTATTGAAACCATGAACCATCAACTTATCTCCCAAGATGTTGGATATCAAGTGATAATCCTCTTACCTTTAGACTTAAGATTGATAGAAAGAACCCGATCAATCAATATTCGATCGAGATGTCATCACTCTTGTAATATAAAGATATTATATGATATTCCCAACATAAGATCTTCTTCAGAAAATATGATTACTGGAGATCTTGAGTTTATAATGCTTCAGTCATGCATTTTTCAGCAAAGTAAGCTTCATAACTCTCCGAATCTTTGAGAGCATGTATCAAAGTTTCTCAGAGATCTTTTGACATCAAGAGAGCTTCATACACACTTAGTTGTGCAGGAATCTTTCTCAGGTATGATAGAATATTATAATCTATGTTCTCGCATGATTAAGGCTTTATCCTAGGATTTCTCAATTTGATATCTTCATTAACTTCAATTTGTTTGCCTTTGTCTTTATTTACATTTCCCTTCTTTGACGAAGGTGGTAAGACTTTACCACTTCTCAACTGAACTTGAATCACCTTATCTTGCTCAGATTCTTCTAAAGAGGTAATTTCTTCAAATTTCTTTCTTATTTTGGAAGATTGACCAAAAGGGCTAGACTCATTTTTCAACATCATACATTTCATACATGATGATATCAATGAGTCTGACTCTTCTCCGTCAGAAAAACATAGATCTTCATCTGAACAGTTATTGTCTTATTGAGTCATTAAACAAAATTCAGATGTTAGCTCCTCAAGCTCTTCTTGCTTTTTTGATAAGAATTGTGATGGGTTGGTTGAGTCTGTCTGACTACCCTTATCATTTCGGAGTAACTGATGTTGAAGATTATATGACATCACGCAGATGATTCGGCATGTCTCTATTGGACAAGATTCATCATTATCTTATTCATCTGATTCAGCAATGCAAAATTTAGGCATGAAGTCTGCAAGCCTAAATGGTTGTCTTATCGGCTGGTGATACTTCTCTAGATTGTTAATGATCATTAAAGTTGTAATTCTCTTCTTGATCTTCCTTTTCTTAGCAAGCTTCTTTGATTTATGAAGATTTAGAGATTGCTTTTCATCGCGGCAAGTTTATCGAATGCCATAAGAAGCCCAAATACTTGGTTTAGCATCTCTTAAGTCCAATATAAGTTCAAGTGGTGATTTCCAACACTGTGATGTCTTTAGCTTATTTTAACATTTTTTGAGACTACTTGTTCCATTCTTCACCAACTGATTTCTTTTCTTTTTCTTTGGATGATAAAGAGGACGAATCATCCTTGTCTCTTTTTGTTGGATATCGATATAAATTCACCATCGATACTTCCTTTCTAATTTGAAGACATAACAATCTTCGATAGGATGACTGATCATCTGATGATAGGGATAGTAATTTGGATTGTTGACTTGATCAACTTCTTCAGGCCTTTTAATTTCTGGTAACTGTAGACCGGCTTTGACTGCTTGTCGAAACAATTTGGCCACAATGTTCCTTCTAAAAGAATATTCTTTGTTCATTTTTTTCTTAAGAGATAGATTCTTATCATCTCTGTTGCTTGTTTTGGACCCCCCACCACTTAAAAGTTTGAGGTTTGTCATTGCCTAATACCAATTTTGGCTGTGGATTAGAATAAACAGGCTTCTTCCCTTATCATCATTATACCACAGTGTATATCACCCGCTTTTTGCCATTTGAGCTATAGGAAGCGGCATAAATTTCATTTCTTCTTGAGTTTGAAGGTTTGTTTCTTTCTTTGCTATAAACTTTAACTTGCATTCAACTTTTGAATTTAGCCACCATCGAAAGAAAGTCCGAATGTTGCAATCGACGCCATGCATAGAAATGGTGTCATTTTATTATCCATATTTTCCATTAACAATTGGATTGCATGTTATTCTTTCAATTGTTGCTCGCACTTCATACTTAGGTTGTGCCAATGACTTATGAATTTCGTCACTGACTTGTCTTTTCTTCTTTTCAAAGAAGGCGGTCACGACAGATTTTTCTCAATTGTGAATCTCTTCATAAATATAGTCTCTAATTCAGTAAATAGTTTAACTGAATCATTTAACAATTTTGCATACCATTCAAAAGTGGCTAAGGTCAGGCTAGATTGTAGTTTAAAATATTACTTGCACTTAGTTTACTTGTTTAGTTTTGAGAAATTTATAAGAAAAGATAACTCACTCATTACTTCAATTTAAGTCATAAAGAATCGTAATTAGAGTTTGTGAGTTTAATATTAGTCTTCCCAAATTTTACTTGTATTTTATATGAGTGTTCTATTCTTTCCAAAATTTTCTTTAAGTGTTCTCCCCCTATTTCTCTTTGATTTAATATTTATCTTCATATTTATCATATATTCTTTTGTTTGACTTAAGTTTAGGTAATTTCCATTTGAATTTGTTTAAGTCTTGAATTTTAGTCTAAATTTTACCTCTCATCCCATCCCGTAGTGGATCGATTTTTTGGCTTACTGACGCCTCTTCAAAGATAGTGAGGGATGTCGACATCCAGTACTGAAGTTTTCATCTCATTTACCTCAGCACAACGAGATCTTCAAACCTGAAAGAAGACAAATGCAATATATATATATATATTCACCCCTGCCCCTTTTTTTTCTAAGTCAGAATTAGAAAATTTCTAAGAACATTTCATCTGTGGGAAGCATCTAACGGATATCGGCTTAGCCTCGCCTCTTAAGTAGAGATGTCTTCACACCACGGGTTTCATCTTTCACCTCTTGAACGACCTTTGGCCTTTAAAACCGAAAAGAAATATAAGCGTGTATATATATATATCTACATTCAGATCCCACATGTTGACTCATTTTTCTAAGCGTAATACTTTAAGGAAACAAGAAAAGAAGAATCCTTCTTGACTGTTGTTTGCCGATAAATTGAGGTAATATTAGAATGCGACAGAAAATCGGCCACTGACACGTTCTTCCCGATTTGCGCGAAAATCGGGCGATAAAGTCGGCGAGTGACCCGAACCGAAGATTTCTTGATGATGTTCTTTCACGCCACGCGAAAAAAAGACGGTTACCAGCTGCAAGAAAGCGCAGCGGGACAGGCTTGCAGGACGCACGCTTGCGGACCGGAGGCGCGTGCAGCGGGTGCGGTGGAACGACAGCACGCAGTGTGCGCGCGCAGTGGGCTTGGGTCACGCAGCGGCAACGCGGAACGCAACGGCGATGGAATGCGGATGCGCGGAGGGCGGCACGGGCTATGTAGCGGGATGGAACAGCAGGATGCGGGACGCGCGGCGGCGGCAGAGAACGGGGCCACGGAGCGGCGGTGGATTGCGAGACGCGGTGGGAGGCGAGGACGCGGCAGGGAGGCGGTGGATTTGCGGGACGTGGGCCAGAGCGAAATAGGCTGCGGAGCGGGCCAGCGGTGGATTTGTGGGACACGAGGAATGGGCCGAAGGCGCGAGCTTGCGGGACTGGCAGGCTAGATGCGCCGATGCTATGCACGGAATTGTGAGATGCGCGGAATAGGCCGAAGGCGTGGGCCTGCGGGACACGCCGGCGAGATGAGATTGAGAGGGAGAGGGAGGGGATTTTTACTTGTGCAGGAGGAGGTTGGAGCCGGAATGTGGTAATGGAGCAAGCCAGGAGGGGTGGAACCGTTTTTCTCTTCTTCTTTTTTTTTTAAACTAGCCAAAATGAGAGGGGGAAACGGTTGCTGCATGAGGGTTTTGAATCGAGAGCAGGATCGGATCTTCTTTAGGCTTAATTAATTTTCCTAAATATTTAATTAAATCTCAATTATAAGTTTTATGCCAACAGACTCATATATATATATATATATATATATATATATATATATATATATATATATATATATATATATATCAATCTTAAGTTAAATGTCTTCACTCAACTAAATACCGTTTGTGATTGGGTAGTTTGGTTTGAAATATCGCGTCAAATTGAAATAATTTTTCTTTATTTTTATATTTTTTTTTGTTTTTTTTGTTTTTTTTATTTTTTTTAAATTGAGTCAATTTCAACTCAAAATATCGCCTTTCACCGCTTCGATTTTTGCGAATTAAGTGTGAATAGTCTTATTTTATAGATTTAATGCTTTCGTTTAGAATCAATTTGAAACAGTTTGTTTGGCTTGCACCGAACTCCTAACTCGATATGCGCTGCGCGACGACTGATTGATCGGGTTGATCATCGTTGGCAATATTTATATCCCACAATTTCGATGTCGAACTCGATGGCGAAGTCCGCTCATCGACGAGTCATTTTGATTTTAGTGACATCTAGTGTATTTCAACCCTGCGCGCGCCACTTCGATTATTCGGCATGGCACTCATCCGATTTGGCAGAATAGTCTCATTTGATAGTTTCGATGTTTTGAAGCTAACGATGATTAATTTTACGGTCGTCGTTCGCAAAGCTGGCTCCGATATGCGCGCCGACATTGATACCGGACTTAATCAATTGATCGTTTATATTGCAATATTTATATTTCGATCAATTTTGATGTTACCGAACGGGTGAAGTCTCGTCACGACGGAGGTCGTTTCGACCATTTTCGGACGCCCAGCATTTTGAGCCTCGCTTATGGACCAACTAAAAGTCCGCAGAATTGATTTGTAGGTTTGACTTTGAATTATGATCAATATAACAAAACATACATCTTAATGAGATGAATATAACAAATTTAAAGTTAGCAAATTTAAGTTTTATTGGCATAATTATTTTAGACCGAAATAATAGATATGAATCTAGATTTATTTGTTTGAGATCATTAGAATGATTAGAGCCCAAAAAGAATGAAATGCTGGAAGCACTGGAAATGTTTACAAGATTTTGAAGCAAAAAAAAAGCAGGAGTAGGTAATTAAAGTGTTTTATTTTTATTTTAGCATGTGTACCTTTGTTTAGTTATTTTAAGTGTAAAGATATTATATTTTAATTATTTATTACATATAAATAATTGTTTTCTTGTTCATTTTTTATTTTTTTAAAGTGTAGAATATATTTTATAAAATTTAGCCAAATATTCCATTACGACAACATTTTTTAATGAAAAGTGTAACATATACTATGTGTTATCAGATAAGCTTAAATTATTGTTTCATTGAAATACAATTTTGCTTCAATTTCATATGTCAAATCATCCCAAGTCTTTCAAGTGATATGACTTGGACTTTTCTACAACATTTAGCTTTTTTTTTTTCTAAATAATCTATAAAAATTTATAAAATATATACATGAAATGATAATCTTAGAAATTTAATAATGTTGCCTAATTCTTTCACACATATATAAGTAATACTACATGACTCCTATAATAACTAATATAAATATTAACAAGTTTAGTTGCACACGCAACCATCACATTAGAAATTTAGAAGAAAGATTCCATCTCCCATTCTGAGCTATAAATAAGTCCATCTATGTATGTAAATAAATCATAGCTTAATATAAAAAATAATAATAATGAAGAGAGTTGAGCTTCCTCTATTACTAATATTTCTTAACCTTTTTGTTGGTAACCTACAGGGACATTGTAGCATTGAGGAAAGAGAAGCCCTTCTTAGCTTTAAGCAAAGCCTATTTGATCCTCTCTACATACTCTGCATGGAAGGTTGTTGTTGTGATAGCTGGTAATGTCATCAAGCTCAATTTTGTCAGGACCTGTCCCAATTTCAATGATCATGGATCAACATTTTATGCCACATCTTTAGACGTTCCATCACTCTCTCACTTACATCACTTATAATACTTGTGCCTAACTAGTATTTACTTTCGCAATGTAAGCATCCCTCAATCTATTAATACCCTTACTAGTTTGCTCTATCTTGATCATTCCTTTTGGTTTTGGAATAATTCCATCTCATCTTGGAAATTTCACAAATCTTCAATATCTTGATCTTAGTGGGAATCCTCTTGCTACTTCTACCCTCATATGGATGTTCCAACTTTCCTCTTTGAAATATCTACATATGAGCCAAGTGAATTTAGCTCTTGCTATTAATTAGTTATATGAGATTAGCATGCTTCCAACTCTTGTAACTTTGTATTTGCGAGACTGCAACCTGAAAACTCTTCCAACTTCACATTCATATGCTAATTTTTCATCAACCATCAACATAATTGATGTTTCTAATAATGAATTCTAAACTCCACAATTCCTTCATGGTTATGTAACATGACTAATCTTGTTACACTCTCTATGCATAATTTCCAACTTCATCTCATGATTTCTAACAATCTTTTGGGAACTCTCAACTTAAGAATTTTAGATCTATCATATAACTAAATATATGGAAATATACCACAGTGGATTGGAAATATGAGAAATCTAATGAATCTTTATCTAAAAAGTAGTCACCTTAGTGGACCTATTCCACATAGCCTTGGTCAAATCAATAATTTGATTGATTTGGATCTTAGTAACAACCCATTTCAAGATAGTCTTTCATATATTAATTTTGAAATCTATAAAAATTAAAATATCTAGATATTACAAATAATTATTTGAATTTCAACATGATCAATGCAAATTGGGTTACCACATTTCAACTACTTTGCCTTTTCTTAAGTTCTTGCTTTATTGGGCCTCATTTCCCATAATAGCTTCAATCTCAAAATTCTATTTTATTTTCAGACTTCTCCAATAATGATATATATGATACCATTCCAAGTTGGTTTTGGAATATTTCATCTCAATTTCAGTACTTAGACATGTCTTATAATGCAATTAACAATCTTTCACCAGGAGAAACAGGATATAAGAAACAGGTTTATTATTAAGAACTTAGAAAACTTACACAGTTGCAGACAAAAGCAGAAGTTTTTCCCTTCTCCTCCTCTCTTCTACTTTCTTGTGTACTCCCTTCAGTTCTACTTCTATCTGCAACCGTATAAGTTTTCTAAGTTCTTAATAATAATCATGTTTCTTATATCCCGTTTCTCCTGGTGAAAGATTTTGAAAATTTCTTTTATTGGTTATGAAAGAAAATTTAATTCGGCTCCGAAATAGTTTCACCATCTAAAGAACTATGCTGGCGGATCTCTGTTGATAATATCTTTGTTCATTATGAACATTCATGAATGCCTTTTTTTTATCATTAAGGAGGAAAAAGATCTTCATCATAGCTTGGACATATCACCAATAATTTATGTCAATTTTGTATTGTAAATTATTGAGCAAGAAGATAATTTTTTTCCTGAAATGGAGTTAACCCCCATTCGCTTTGATGAAAAATTTTTTGTATAACACATTTCTACGATATGGTTAGTTTGATCACGAATATGATTAATTTCAAACACACTTTTGGTTGTGTTAAAATTTTCTCATAATTTTTTTTGAGAGAGATTAGATTGAATGGAAAAGAATTATTTCAAGTATCTTTCAAATAGAGCCGGATTATTGATTGAATAATGCGATTAATTTCAAGAATATTTTATTTTACTTGAAAAAGTAAGCAGTTATTCTTTGACATCTTTAAGGGATGGTGTTGCGACTTTAATTTTCACCGTAGTTGAAGAGGATGTGTCATATAAATATGTCTTTAAATCGATCATGTCAACCGTTGAGTTGGCCGGATCTTTGCCATTAGTGCGGCCTCGAACACGCCCTCCGCGAAAGGAAGGACCACCTCTGTTAAGAGGGGTCATTTTCTCATGCGAGGTGATCCACCCCTGATCATCCCTGCAAGAATTCACGGGTTAGAAAACCAGGAAAAGAATTTTCATTACTTTTGATAAATTCGATATCGAAATCAAATACTGAAAGCTGCGTCTGCCATGATACAAAAATTTGTTTAGAAACCAAAATTTTCACATCTCATTCAATGATGTATTTGACTGAGGAACAGTCAATACGTAAAAGAATATGTTGATTGAGAAGATCATCTTGAAATTTAAAGATGCATTTTACAACATAAAGCATTTTCCTTTTTATAATGGAATATTTTTATTGAGTGGGGTTCTCCGTAAAAAGCAAACAATATTCTTCTTTAGAATTTTTGTTTAGGGATCTGCAGATACGAGGCATCGGTTCAACAATTTTAAAAGCTGTTGGGGTTCGTAAGACAAGGGGAAGATTTTGACCCTTTCTTTAATTTTCTTCTTATGATATGGATATATCAGAGGTGGAGTCTTTTTCAATCACAAGAGAGGGCGATCTTTTGCCGATGTGATAAAATCAGCTACATAATTAAAGGCTCCTAAAAACCGTTGTAGTTGATTTTTATCTAGAATTATATCTGGGAATTTGTCAACAAATTCAATACTTCGATTAATTGGTATAATCGAAGCATTAGAAATGGTATCTCAAGAATCGTATTTCAGTTTGAAATACTTTGATTTTGGGAGCTAAAATGACTAAACTATTTTTTAGGATTAACCAATTAAAAAAATATGAATAATCCAAAAAAGATATTGACAAATGAATTAAAATTTTATGCAAGCACCTTAGTCCAGTGGTTGAGAGCTTAAGCTGTCAACCAAGAGATCTTGAATTCAAAACTTGCATCAATTTGCCATTAAATTAACTCAAATATCTTAAAAAAAGAAATTAATTAATTAGTGATTAATAAAGTAATAATATTTCTTATGCTTATAATTAAATTTAACACCTTTGAATTCTAAAGATAATATTATAATTAATCAATCAATTGCTTATTGACTAATTCAAGGCAGATGAATGAGTTATTATCTTTGAATCTTCAACTTTTTATTTCATTTTATTTCTTACAATTAAAGTGTGCAATATGTTTCTTAAAAATAAGTTAAATTTTCAAAACTACTTGATATTTATATATTTCTTTTTTTTAAGTAAAATTATGGAAGTCTTGTAAGTTGAATGATAAAGACTTCTCCCCCCCCCTTAGTGGGAATCCTCTTGTTGCTTCTGGCCTCTTATGGATGGCCCAACTTTCATTCCTAAAATACCTAGATATGAGCCGAGTGAATTTAGCACTCGCTACTAATTGGCTACATGAGATTAGTATGCTTCCAGCTCTTTTAACTTTGCGTTTATATGACTGCAACTTGCAAACTCTTCCAACTTCACTTTCTTATTATAATTTCACATCAACTATCAATACAATTGAAATTTCTTACAATCAATTCTTGAACTTTACAATTCTCTTGGCTATCAAACATGACTAATCTTTTACACTCTCTATATAGTTGTGAACTTCATGGTATGATCCCTAGTAATCTTTTGGGAGCTCTCAAATTAAAATTTTGGATCTATCATATAACCTTATAGATGGAAGCATACCAATGGATTGGAAATAAATCTAACAAATATTTATCTACAAAGTAATCATCTTAGCGGACTTATTCCACATAGCCTTGGTCAAATCATTAACTCGAGTTATTTGGATCTTAGTAACAACCAATTGCAAGATAGTCTTTCAGATGTTAATTTTGCAAATCTATCACAATTGATGTATCTAGATCTTTCTAACAATTACTTGGATTTTAACATGATTAGCTCATATTGGGTTACCCCATTTCAAATATATGACCTTTTCTTAAGTTCATGTTTTATAAGGCCTC
This sequence comes from Cymbidium sinense, assembly GCA_021442155.1. Taxonomy (NCBI): domain Eukaryota; kingdom Viridiplantae; phylum Streptophyta; class Magnoliopsida; order Asparagales; family Orchidaceae; genus Cymbidium; species Cymbidium sinense. The sequence continues at coordinate 5,615,575 of CM038223.1, read as the reverse complement.
ATTTCCCAACTTGGCTTCAAACTCAAAATTCCATTTCTACATTAGATCTTTCCAAAAATGGTATTTTTGATATCATTCCAAGTTGGTTTTGAAATATTTCGTCTCAATTTTATTACTTAAACATGTCTTATAATGCAATTAAAGGTGAGCTTCCAATGTCATTGAATATAGGAGTGGGTATTGATCTAAGATCAAACCTCTTAGAAGGGAATCTTCCACGACTCAAGAGTTTTGTGAGTTTTGTATTATTTTCTAATAATAAGTTCTTGAATGGGATTGAGTGGTATTTAAATCTAAACAAGAGTTTATTACAAGTACTAGACCTTTGAACTTTCTCTGGTAGAATTCCATATTCAATATGCCAAATGCCTTCAATGATTAATCTTGACCTATCACATAATAATTTGTTTGGAGAAATTCCAAAATGCAAGGTTAATATTTCAAGTTTTATGACATTAAATGTTATCAACCTTGCAAATAATAATTTTTGGGGTTTAATTCCACTTTGGATGGCAAACCTACCGATGTTACTATCATTACACCTAACCAACAATAATTTTCAAGGGGGGATACCATTTCTTAGAAATTGTGACAAACTTATCACTCTTGATATAGGACAAAATAAACTTATGAGAAATATACCTTCATGGATTGGGGATATGTTATCTTCTTTGAAAATCTTACGTTTACGATCAAATAAATTTTATGGATTAATTCCCTTCAAGCTCTCAAAATTAAAAGGTCTTCAAATCTTGGATCTTGTAGATAATTTTCTTTCAGGGTCATTGCCAAAATCATTTAAATTTCTCAATTCAATGACTATACCTATTAAGAAGCTAGTGCCTATGATTCCTCCAAGATATACTGTCTTTAATAATATCACTTTGCCAGATTCATTGATGATTGATATAAAAGGAGAGGAGCGAGAATTTTTAAAGAGATACTCTCTCTTGTGATAATAATGGATCTTTCTTGTAACAATCTCAGTGGAGAAGTTCCTACTGAATTAATGAGTTAGCGGATTGATAAGCTTGAATCTATCAATCAATTCAGACTCCCAATCAATATTGGTCTTATGCAAAGCTTGGAAAGTTTAGATCTCTCAAAGAATCGTTTCTCAAGACAAATTCCAGAGAGCATTGTGAAGCTAAGTGGATTGAACTATTTCAACTTATCCTATAATCAATTGTCAGGTAAAATCCCAAAGGGGACCCAACTTGACACTTTTAATGAATCAAGTTAATACGGAAATCCTAAACTATGTGAAAAATCACTTCATAAGACTTGTGAAGGTGATGAACATAATAATAATAATCATGAGGAAGCTTCTTATGATGATGATGATGATAATGATTTTGGTTTGTTCCTTGGTATGAGTATTGATTTTATTGTTGGATTATGGAGTGTATTGGGGACTCTATTGCTCAAAAACTCTTAGGCAATCGCTTACTTTCAATTATATCATACTGTCATAAATAATATTGATGTATTTATTGCTGTGAAAATGAATAGATGGCTTAATCAGTAAATAACATTTTTTGCTTTAAATTGATTATTTTATTTATTATACTGTTATGAACTAATAAAAGTTAGATGAGAAACATTTTTTTTTTGGATGAATTATACTAAATCTACTATATGAAATGCATTTCAAAAAATATTTAAAAAAGTGTTCAAAAGCAGTATAAATAACATAAAATTGAACACTGTAATATCTGGGATTCAATTGAAGGCATTTAATTGTCCAGTTTTGGAAAGTAAAAAAAGAAGAAAATTTCAATCTAACCACATTTACTGTTTGTTCTGCAACTGAGAAAAAGAAGAAATCAGAGAAGACCTCATATTTTGCTATTTCGACAATGGTTTCCAGCGCTACAAAACAGAAAATTTTTGTTTTTAAAGCAATTTAACTGAGAGAAGAACCAAAGGGTGGGATTTGAAAGGAAAAGAAGAAAACCTGTCTCAAATGAAAGCTGGGCAGCTCGAAGTTTTGGAGAAACCAAAGCTCCAAAGACTGATAATGACTTATTTCCCTTTTTCTGAAAATGAATGTCAAATAGTTCTTTTAATCATGGGAATAAAATAAAACTCTAAACAGAAACTTCAATTGTTGAAACTGTAGCAGTATAAGAAAAAAGAGAGAGAGAGAGAGAGAGAGAGAGAGCGGAAGAAAGAGGTCTTACATTTACATCATCAACCGCAGCAGATTCAGAAGTAGTGGAAGAGTTATCTGAGAGGGAGAGAGTTCTTACATTCTCTGCAACTGCAGTAGATTCAGAAATACCTTCTAAAAGGAGAAATATCAGCTTTTTAAAGAATCAAACACAATCAAATAGACTGAAAGAAGCAAAATGGAGTATAACTCATAAAATATGATGTACCAAATTCGTGTTTTGACCCGATGAGTTAGTTGTGAGCTGTTACGATCCTCGAAACAACCTTTCATCAACAAACTCCTTTGAAGAAGATTTTTCTCTTCCAAACAACTCCATTTTGATAGTCTAAATTGTGGTTGGACAACTGAAGCATGACAATAATATGTTACTTCAAAACTACGTATAAGCATCTACTCGGTTTGTTTAAATCATAATTTTCTGGGATTAGAAAGGAATAAAATGTTTGAAAGTTTAGATTCATATAGTGTTTAATCATCATAAGATATTATATAGAATGTCATCAATATCAAGCCAACGACAAACAATTTGAGCTTATTTTCTCTGTTTCCAGATCATAGATGTTTTACTGGATTGAGATTCTTCACTGGTTCATTGACCATCACTGTGGTTGCAGCAGATTGTACTTTGAGGTCAAGCAGTGTGCTTGAAAGGCGTGATAGACCCATAGAGTGGCGAGCACTGGCAAGTTCTAGCCATCCCTAATAAGCACCAAAAAAATTATGAATTGCCTTTTGTTGTGATACATAATGCATAACAAAATGATATTATATCCTTGAAAAAAAAACGTAATAAAGATTTACAATGATATATAATACCATTTGAAAAATTACGTTCAGGCTACATTTTGAATAATCTGTGGTGAGAAAGCTACGTTTTCCAACCTAATTTGGCAAAATGAAGTAGCTATCAAAAATTATAGTTTGACTTCTTTAAAATAAAAAAATTTGTAATATCGACCACAACTTTTTAGACAATAACTTTTCGTACAACTTCACAGCTGCAATTTTAGAAAACTGTAGTAACCTCCATTTAAGTTTGGCTAACATATGATGCGACACTTCTAAAAAAAATATTCGTTAATCGACCCTCATTGATCGTGTTGATTTAAAAATTATTAAAATTAAAAGGAACACATGTTAACAATTGAATTAATATTATATAAAAATATTTTTATATATAATTTATCATATTTTAAATTGTCATAATGGGTTTCAGGAATTTGGTTAATACGATTTGAGTGAAAAAGAAGAAGTTATAAGATATATTTATTATAAATAATTAAATTTATAATTAAATTTATAAATTTAGAATTGATAATAAAATTTATTCATTAAAATTATTAGCAAACAAAAAAATAAATTGGACATATATATTACTTAAGTAATTAATTTTAAATTTATGATTAAATGACTTATATTTTTTATTATTTTTTAATATTTTACTTATTTAATTTATATATATTATTTTAAATTATTATTATAATATTATATCTGGCGCGTGTCCTTGTCCCAAATTTTTAATAATAAAAGTATCTGTAATCATGCAAAATGCAACAGGGATGAACAATAGAGATTGTGCGATGAGATGTGACTTATTATAAACTAGTATATTAAAGCAAGTAAAAAATTGCCAAAAGAGACACAAAAACACAATCCCATTTAAAGAGCATACTCATCATCTAGAAAAAAAAAACACATTAGGAATAATACTCGATATTGCCACTATATCTACGAATGATAATATGGAAACTCAATACCTACAACAACCAACTTGGTGCCAAAAGTTCCATCCACCTACAATCCTTAATCCAATAGACCCACGTACATGTCATGCTAAATACAACAATCAAACTATTAGTTGTCCTTGCCAACTGTTTTCTAAGGGACTTAACTTTGGGCAAGCTGTCTATGCAGCCTTAGCAAGCCTATCTTCATGCAACGTTGGTTTAGAACACGAGAACACAAGAAAAAAAAAAGGTGAAAAGAACCTTCACTAGACAAAGAGAGCTTTACAAGACTTAGATAGCTTGGGAATTCTTAGATAGATACAAATAAGTGGCTCACTATTTATAATCCTCATCCACCACCAAAGAACATATTAAATTCACAATATAATATTATTATGAGTAGCGAGTTTTAGAATACTCTATACCAATCATAAATATTTATAGTATTCTAAAGTGCTCCAGAGACTAATTATTTTTGTAATATTCAGAATATTTTAGAAAATTTTGAAGACTTATAGAATATTACACTATCATCCAAAGTCTTTTATGGTCTTCTAGAATCTTTTGAACGAATTTGAATTTTTATAAAATTTTCCAAAACCTTCTTCAGCATGATTCTGATAGATTATCATGGCTACATCTATCATGTCACACTCAAAGGGGTTGAATTAACCTTTTTGATAATTTGGATGTGGGTGTGTGACATGATGCTCCAACCATTGCCTTCCGCGCTTAGCTATAGAATTCCGAAAATCGCTATATCGCCCACTCTCTGTTAACCTATCAGATTCGTAGCTCCAACTCCACAATCATGTGGTCAATTGTGGCTTTAGCTTTTTTCTTATTTTAAGTGGCTTACTTCTCTTATAAAATTTGTATATATTTCGTGAATATGACAAAATTTAGAGTTCAACTCTCAAATTTTACAACATACTATTAAAGAGATTTATCCATCTCGATCAATTGTTTAAAATTTGACACACCCTAAGACCGCAATGATAAACCAAATGCAAAGCATGCTTACACCTAATAGTGAGAGAAAAGGCTAGCACCATAGTTGTTTAAAGTACACTTTGAGGTGCATGTAATGAGACCTACGCCACCACTTTACCATTTTTATTAAAGTTTTGGAGGATGATGAAGATCCCCTAGTTATTATAAATATGCTCTTCAATGATGGATGATTTATGGAGGTTGATAAGGAATTTTCAATGCCATAATAACAAGAGAAAAATCTCAATGTTGGCTTGATTGATGGGGAATAAAACAAAATTAATAGAAAAATTAGTTTAAAATTTACATAATAGAAATTATAAAATTACAATATAGTCATTATTTTAAATAATATTTTATTGAATTTATTGAATAAGAAAGAATAAGATAATTAAAATTGAAGATGATAATGAAGACTAAATGATGGAAATGATATAAACTTAAATTTTTAAATAAAAAATCTTAAGTAATAACTACTTTGTTTTAAGCTCCCTATTTATGTTTAATTATTTGTCTTAGACTTTTTTAATTATTGAGAGCTTAAGTGATTTTTTATGATATTATTTTGACACTCTTAGATTACACTCAATTTCATTTTTTACATCTTCATTCCACAAAAGCCAAATTCGAAACCCTAGTTCAACTCCTTAAGATAGACAATGGGAAAAAAATATTTCATCATGTTTTTGAAAAATATCTCCTCCAATAAGGAACAGTTCACCAAACGTGCATCCATACTACTCAACAAAATATGATATAAGAAAGAAAAAATAGATATCTTCTAGAGGTTGCTCGATCACTTATTATTACTAGTAGCATTCAAAATATTATTAGGGGGAGGATGGACTTTTACTATATATCCCATTAATTTTATGCCATTAAAATCTTGAGCTTCAAAACTCCTTGTCAAACTCTTCCACATCCCAAATATAAATTTATCTCCAACATCCCTTTTATAGTGTTTGGCTGAAACTTGTGCACATTCCTCCTCATCAAAGAAGTGCTAGACCCAAAGTCATAAAATGTATATTTATTGGCTCATTTTCTCACCAACAAATATATAAATATTATTATTTCAACTCTAAAAATATTATGCCACCATAAATGTAACCTTACAACAACAACAACAAAAAACCTCTATCCCACTATGTGGGGTCGGCTACATTAATCTTTTTTTTCTCCATTTATTATTAAGTGTCAAATTCTTATTTAATTCTAATAAACTAAGATCATTTTTTTTACATCTAGTTGGATTACATCAAGGATCGGCTCTAATCCCATATCTTTTAGCTTTAGTTATAGATGTTCTTACTAGACATTTACAGGAGGATGAACCTTGGTATATCTTTTTGCTGATGACATTCTTCTTGTTGATAAGACTAGAGAGAGTCCAAGAGAAACTTGAATTTTGGGGGTCAACCTTAGAGTTGAAAGGTTTTTGTTTGAGTAGATCTAAAACTGAATATATGGAGTGTAATTTTAGTTGTAGAAATTTTAGTAGTGGTGTTGTAATATTGGGTGATCAAGTCATTAAAAAAAGTGAATGTTTTAGATATCTCGAGTCTATTGTTCAGAATGATGGTAAAATAGATAGAAATGTTATTAGTAGAATTCAAGTTGGATGGTTGAAGTGGAGGAATGCATCGGCTTTGTTGTGTGCTAGAAAAATCGCTTAGACTTTAAAAGAAAATTTTATAAGATGATGGTAAGACCTCTAATGATTTATGATGCGGAATGTTGGGTAGTAAAAGCGAAGTATAAAATTAAGTAAATTGTTGCAGAGATGAGGATGCTTAGGTGGATAAGTGGCTCTACTTTTAAAGATATAATATGAAATGAATATTTTTGTGAAAAGGTTGAAGCATTGGCGATAAGATTAAGACAGTTGCTTTTAGATGATTTAGTCACATAAAACATTGGTTTGTGACCGTTAGAAGAGTATAGGTTTGATTCACCATATGTTAAGAAAGGTAGAGTTAGACTAATACAACCTTATTCAAATGAATCCTTCTTCCATAAAACTCACAATTAGAGAGAAAATAATAACGCTATCTAATCATAATATCAATCTAACCCTATTTAACTACACCTATTTCAAGCCTTTTCAAATTTAGGTCCTTCAAAGATCATGTACAAGTAAGATAGAAAAGAATTATCTATTACAAAAGTCGTACTAATGCTTACTGGACTAGATCAATAATAGATCATAAATCCATATCTAATTATTGCGCACTTACATAAAAAAATCTAGTAACATATAGAAACAAAAAATAATGTGTAGTAGCTCAAAGCAATGCTAAAATAAAATTCAGAATCAAGGCTCATGGAATTTGTACAGGTATATGGCTCAAGCCCTTTCTCAAAAAAATTAAAATTTCCCATTACAGTGCCTATAATAATGTGTGATTATTACACTACTATTAGCATTGCTAAGAACCAAATCAATCATGATCGGACTAACTATATTGAAATAGATAAACACTTTATCAAAAAGAAAATTAATTAAACAATCAATGAAATGAATTATACTCCAATAAAACTTCAAACTACTGATATCCTTACTAAAGCTATTGATCAATCTCAATTTGACAACCTTCAGATCAGCATACATTCCCAACTTGAGAGAGAGTATAAAAATTCAATGCATATGGCAGTCCTCCATCCAACGAACCCACCTTCAGCATCTCAAGTTAAATACAACAATCCAATTGTTCGCTATCAGCCACCACTCCAAATATTACCTTCCTCGCTTGGTTACTCCAACAAACCCACCGTTGTTCTTTCTGTTGATGCTTATCGCATGGAAGCTCCAATAAATCCACAACCTCTTGACTTTAATATTTCCATCCTCTAAGAAGAATAGAATTAATTCTAGCTTTAACTCGATGCTTTTTGTTAATTGATCAGAAATTTTTTTAATTTCCCATTAATCACACAAGAGTTCATTAGCTTTCTTCTAATTTGTAGCTTGTTTCTCATATAAATCGTGTACCTCTTCTATTTTATTGTATCTACAAGAATCTAAACATCAAGATATAAATCGCCAGATAAATATCTTTTTAAAAATTTATTATTATTATTATATCACAGCGTTCAAGGAAGATAACATCAATCCAAATATACTACAATTGATAGATAGCATTATTGTGTGAATAACAAATATTAAATAGGCAATACCTCTATCTTAGATAAAAATTGAACCAAACAGATCCTAATATTAGCTTGAATTCCCGTATAAGTTCTAGCAGCAACTTAAGAGACATCGATTAGAAAATAATGTGAAAGATAATAATATTCAACTCCACATCAAAATATCCATAAATCATAAATGAAAACTTCAAACTCAAAGCAACTCTCTTGGAGATTGATGAAATGAGAACTTCAAACAAAAGCTTAAACATCCCCTAGCATCTCCCAAACTTGCATTTATACATGTTACTCTCAAAGTTGCTTTGAAATAATACGAGCTCACATTCAAAAATTTGATCTTAATATGAAAAATGGTCATACCATCAAACGGTAATTGAGGTTTATTTATTTTCCTTTTCCATTCCAAAAGAGAAAATCATGAAAATTAGAGCAAATAATGTTCAGAAATATCATATCATGCAGTGGAGGTGAGGGACTCCAATTGTGAGATAGCCGTCTAAAGAGTCAAAAATAGTAGGGCTGTTCTTCGTTCTCTCAATTCCCATCCTTGCATCTTTTCGTTTCTTCTTCCAACGGATTACGATTGCTATCCTCCATCACCTCATTGACTTAGGGTTCCATTTGGAGCAAGCAAACGTGTTAATCAAAGATATACTATAGATTGACCTCAATTTGATCAAGTTCTTTGTATCTTTTTTGCAAGAGTAGTGCTTAGGGTTTAGAGTTTGTCTCCAAAAAATTTGTTTAGAACTATTTAACTATATTACAAAAAATAATATTTAATATATAAAATAAATTATTATTTGAAAATTTAATTTACTTCTAACCAAACATTTAAAATGTTAAAATACATGTATTTAAAATACATAATCAATACACAAAACATTTCTTGTATTGTTTAAGAACATATAGAAGAATCTTAAGATTTGGCATCCAACGTTAAGCTCTTAAACATTTTACTCAAGATAATGAAAATCTGGGTATATATATTAAAACACACTTGTCAAAAACAGAATATATCAATAAATTGTATAAATCCTTATAATTTGATCTATTTTGAGAAAAAAAAGCCTTAATTTTTAAAATAATAACAAAATTTATTATATTTTATAGGTAACAAAATAATTATGATGCATATAGTTTTAAGAACTTTGATATTATTTTTAAAGCTTATTATAAAATAATTTAAGCCTAGGCTAAAATTATATATTTACTCATAAAATAGAACAAATAATTATCTAAAATTAATAAATTTAATATCCTCTTTCACAAATCCTCAACATTATTTCATCTCCAAGATAGTACAATTGCACATTTATGGAGAAGAAGAGAGATAAAACTTTTGAAGACAAAAGCAGAAGGAGAAGAACAAATAGAGAATGAGAGCCAAAGACCAAATGAAAGAAGCCAACATACAAAGAGACAGAAGGGGCAGGAAGAGTTGGGTAAGAAGAAGATAATTTCAATAATAAAACAATTAAACCTTCAATGTTCTATGTTGAATTTACATTATTTAATGATTCAACTACAAGTAGATATAAATGTTTATCAAGATGAAATGTAGATGATTAAATATATCAAACATCTAACTCAAAGTTCTAGTGCTTAAGCCAAGTTTAACATTTAAAAAATCAAATGCGATCAAAATATTCATACAAAAAAGCTAAAAAAATGAAGATCAAAAGATATATAAGCAAATGAGGCCTACTCAATATATGAACTTCTTAATAGATATAATCTTCTAAGAAATTAATTGATAAACATAGGCAAATACTTACACAAAAATGGGACACCTAAGCGAAAGAAAAATAGATTGAGTCTAAGAATAGTATGATTAAACTCAAATAAGGATGATCTAGCCAAAAAAACTACGGAGTAGGTCACAAAATAAGCTAGCCAAAAGAACATGAATGGACAAAGGGAAATATTTAGTCAAAAGAAACATCCATTCCAAGGCCTTAAACATGCTTGCAAGCTCTTCAAAACTTATTTTCATTGTTGATGGCTCAACTTGAATGGAAAAAAAGCCATCCTTTTGACATGTGTTCAAAATTTATTCTGTGTTGGTAGCTAGGTTGCTTACTGTCTTCGCCATCTTCTCCCACAATGGCAGAAAAATGATACAAAACTCAATGAATCAGTTCTATAGTAGCTACGTTAAATGATCTAAGAATCTTATATGCAGTGATATAAGAGATTACTTTACAAGCCAATAAAGATTCCACTGAATTGCACCCTTGCTATTGCAGAAATTTCTTTTTCGATTGCAATAGTTTGTTGTCAAACAGTAAAGTTATTATTTTGGGCAAATTGCTACCAATAAAGGCTTCCAAAGAAATATGGTTGCTTGGTGCCTTCTCGTTCCTTTGACTAGTCCAAAAGCTAAAAGCGAGAAGGTATAGAGGAGGGTCGACCATACATCTCTCTGGAAACCACTAGGTAGAGGGAGGAAAGAGAAAGAGATAATGAGTAAAAATGTTACAATCCAAGAATTTTTTTAACTAAAAATTTGAATTTTATGGCATAAAAATGACTAATATTAATAATACTAAGATGTAATTCAAATCCTAACTACTTACAAAAAAACAAAGAAAATTCCTTAAAATTTTAAAAACTAAACTACTTTTCCTAGATTCCAGGAAGCTAATTCTTAAAAATGAGAATTGACCAATTTATGAGTTGAAAACCTAGGAATGGATAAGAATAATGATAAGAACCAAAAATTCAAACAAAAACCAACACTATATTGGCTCGGTCAAACCAATGGACTCAATTTGTCAACCCCAAATAACCGACCTTCTCCCCTAAATCCCTTCCACTAGCTTGTTGGTCAATTGTAATCAATTGCAAATACAGATCTACCCTGAACCAAATTATTTTTACATAAATTGAGGATTCATTATTTAAACATAGTACCTTTCAATTTGAGGTCCTTGATTTCATCCGCCTCCTCTAATGTTTATTGAACTTCACATTCTAACTTTCATCTTTTTTTATGTTCAATTACTTGTCAGATGTAAAAATCTCCATTTCTTATAGCTTCCCAAGTTTAAATTTTGGATTATTAAGATGGTGTTTAGACTTTGGGAACAATGCACAAATTTAGAAACTTAACTATCACACGAACACACATAGGATAATGAACTCTATATATGATTTTCTACATAACAATATTGTGTGGAAGCTTCTTAAAAAGTTGACTAAAGTATATTTTAAAAAAAATAATAATTCTCGCTTAAAAACATGTTTTGTACCATCATATGCAAACAAACATAGTTCCAACATAAGTTTGCAACCAATGGATTCCATCTTAAGATCCACATATAAATCAGGGAATGTAAAGAAGATGGCTCTTGGCAATGCAGCTATGCATAATCAGTTTCTAACCTAGTTTGTTTGAGAATTAATTGTACCAATGTCCTATTCAGTGGAACTTGAGCTCTACCATATGTGCAAGCATCACAATGTACCCCATTTTCTCATGGAATTTTCTTGGAGATATTTTTATCCATCCTAAACCAATATCTATTGCACCAATGCACAATATGAAATCGAGTATTATGTGAATTGTTGACATTATATTATATTACTGCGTTATATTTATATTCCTGAAATGATTAATCTCTTAGTAGATTAATTATCATTTGTGACTATATATTACTAAAATGATTACATTCGCTTCTTCTCAATTGTTTTACCTTAATGGAGATGCGGAGAACAGAGGAGGATGGAAGAAGCTATGAAAAAGGGGCACCAGTAAGTGATGAATCGCAACTAAAACCGGAAGAGGAAGAAGAAAATGACAATGATGATGAAGATGAAGATGAGCATGGACGATGCTCACAGTTGAGTAATGGATGGTGAAAAAGTCCAACAACAAACCACTAACAATCAAAAAGAGGGCAAACAGTGTAAATGCTCAATTTATGGAAGAACCACTCTACCTTAAATAACTACAATTACTGAACAATACAACCCATGACAATCGACACAGTAATAACCTCATCTTTCATTCGTCCAAAAAAAAAAATCCAGCTCCCCTGAGGTTTGGCAAATCCTTCCAAATCCCAAAAATGGCCTAAAAAGGAATTTAACCTACTATAGGATTTAGACACCTCGTCAAAATAATTTGTCAAAATTCAAAATTTCCAGAAAAAAAAAATCAGCAACAATTTAATTAATGTTTGCCGTATCTCATTAAACTGCACTACAAGGTAAAATATGAAAAAATTGCATGATAATGAAAGGGGTGGATAGAGCGGTATGCGGGATGAAAATGACGAACCTTGGGAGGAAGAGGCAATCGCCGCCGCAAACCGGTCGGAGAATTAGAGGCGGTGGGCGTCGTCGGCGTTGGACTAGTCGACGGGAGAGGCGTCGTAGCTGCTACTCCCGATCGCTATAGTCGCGGGGGAATTAGGGTGAGGGTATTTATATTAACCATGCAGCTTTACCTTCTTGTCATATGATTTTTTTTTTAATATTTAGACATAAAGATATATTCATATCAATTTCTTATAGAATAATAATTTAATTTAGCATTAAACAACTCTTATAATTAGCAATCTTATATCTTGTATATATTTAATATTAATGGATCAAGCATAAAGATTAAGTAAAGAGATATGTGTGAATATTACAAATATGTCCATTAAAAATATGTCTATTAGCTTTATCACAAAAAATTAAGTGAAATCATTGCAAATATGCCATTAGATTTATCAAATTTATCATTAATTTCTTTCTCAGATAAAGAATATTTTAACCAAAAAAATGTGAAGTGAAGAGATATATGTCCATCTCTATTAATTTCTAATAAATGAATCTATATAATATTATATCAAATTCATTTGAGCATAGAAGTGTGGATTGAATCCAAATATATAAAAATAAATTCTATGGGTAATCCTAAGTGGATTTTGTGAGTAGGATTTCAAAGTGATGGAATTTTGTCTAAGATTTGACCACCAAAATTTTACAAGAGAATTAACTCAATTATATAATGTAATTATATGATGAATGTGCCAAATTAAGTAATATAGTAGATTGCATTGTGAGCAAGACTTAGGAATGATTGTTAATCGAGAACATCAACAATTTAGTATTGATGGTGATTACAGCAAATTTTTTTAATATATATATAGTTATAGTGAAACATATTAAGAGGTTGAGGATAGGCCAACTCTTAGTTTGTTTAGATAGAGACTATGAAAACTTTAGTAATGAGCCTTGAAGTCAATATCATTGAGTCCAACAAGACATGGCTAAACAAGTGTGGGATAAGTAAGCAAATATGTGCTCAGTTTAATAAGCCTATTTGTAATTAGGGATAAATTCATCCACCTAATTATTCTAAGGTAAAGATCTCATATATATATATATATATATATATATATATATATATATATATATATATATATATATATATATCCTCTACATCATAAATATGATAATAATATATATATTATAATTTATGTTAAAAGCTAAAAAAAAAAAGAGAAAAGTTTACTTTTATTTTGTTAATTTTCAATGTTAAGAATTAATGATAAAACTCAAATTTTTTATGTGAAAATCTTAAAAAAAAATAAGTGTAAAAATCTTCCTATGTATCTGATTTTAAATTACAAAATTTTCTAATTTAAATTATATATATAGGCTAACAATAGAATAATTAGACAACAAATATATATTTGATATGATTCTAAACAGATGATGAGAACAACATAATATGAAGGTCGTCTTGAGGGTAAAATTGGCGATAATTAGTATGACCTATGGTAGTCACGGTGGATTGTCTGGTGGCGATGATACCCAAGATTGACTAATGATTGGCGGTACATATGGTTATTAATTTTATAAAGATGCAGCTTGGAGGGTTTTCAAGCTTTAGAAATTTCTCTTCTCTTTTTTGCTTCTCCTTATATGAAGAATGAGATATTTATGATAGGAGTATGTCTCTATAAATACATACAAAATCAACTCTCTCCATGGACTCAAAATAATTCATTTGATCATTTGATGTATTGTAAGCATTTGAATAATATCAAATGAAGTTCTTAGCTTTAGATCTCATTACTGATTTCTATAAACTTATGTTTAAGAGCTTTGAATTTAATTGATATCAAAGTTTTCATGATATTTTAAGGCTTGATCTCCCATTTACTTAGATCAACTTGTGCAATTCGCTCTTTTAGTGGTATTTTAAGTGCATTGTCGGTAATCATTCTACATGAATGTCAACTCTTGAAGGCATAACTTTAAGAAGGTCATGCTTATCTTTGAAGTCAACCTTACATTACAAAGTGAGCCATTTAATTGGAATGTGAAGTCGCCTCTGATTGTGATGACGAAGCTTAAAATTCATGCATGACTTGAGTTTATTATGCTGAAATATAATGATAGATAATATTTGTCAAAAGCTTTAATTTGTTCTAAACATTATAAAATAACATCAGCTTTGGATTCAAAGTTTATATATATGATGTGTGTTTGAAATTAAATTGCTCAAATATCTAAAAAATTGGAAGATTTACATACCATAAAATTCTTATGTATTTACATATCTAACACCTAAAATTAATTATTTACTTATCTAATACTTTTATGCTTAAAAATGAGTGATGATAATATTCTTGATGTGAAATTGAATGTTATATATATATATGTAAAAAAAAAAATAGATATGTAAATACATAATGTAATTTGGGCAAATAATCTAATGGAGAAAAATTATAATAGTAAAGAAAATTTAAATAAATTTGTGAACAGCTTCTGAAAGAGAATTAAGTTTTATTTTATTTATTTATTTTTTTTGTTAAGACTTTATAATGTTGAGTAAATCCTTATTAGATTGTTAATCTATTTCTCAACCTCTTTCTTAAAATTTAATATATCAACATTTATACAACTTATTGACTTTTATATCTAAGATCAGATTAAAATTAGTTATTCTCATTTAATTAAAATCTGAACATTTGTTTTTGAATTTCTACGCATAGAAATGACAAATTAATAAGTACGAAGGTGCTATTTATAAATTTCGTCAATCTTGTATTAACATGATTATAAATATCATATTTAAGAGTGAGATGTTCATGTCACTTTAACTTGTATGGTCATTAAATTGAGAAACTTAAAAAATTTTCCTAATAAAGAAAATAATCTGCAAGAAGTAAGATTTGTAAGGGATTTTTAATTGAAGAGCTTCGAAGAATTTGTGGTATGAAATTTGTGATAACTGACCCCACTTAGTGGGATTAAGGCTTGTTGTTATTGTTGTTGTTAAGTAAAAGAATTTTGAGAAAAATAGTTTATCTGTAATCTATAAAGGTATGTTTCCTGCATGATTCTTTTCTCTCAAGACAATGATAATAAGCTTATTGTAATTTTTAATAAAAAATATGGCCACTAATTATATTGTGAGACATGTTTAAGCAATTTATTTGAAAAGGAACGATCAAAAATCAACTTGGAATGATATCAAAAATAGCACCATTGGATGACCTAAAATCAAAAGGAACTTTTGATTATCATTTCATAGTGATTAGTGGTCTTATAAGCCCATAATGAAGGAAAAGTCCAGAAACTTAAAATGAGAGAATTCATTTAAGGTAAATCATACTAAAATCTAAGTGACTGCCTTAAGGCATAAATTATCGAATCCAATAATAAGCTTGGAGAGACCCATAAAATAAATCCAACGAAATTATTTGAATGTAGGTCAATTATATTTAAGCTTTTGAATTTGGCATACTTATATTGATATAGTTGTTGCGTGCAGTAAGATTCGGGTTGGTAGAGTAAGAGAATTGATATCAAGTTCACTTTACATACAATAAAAAAATTTGAGAGATCTTAGATTTTACATGGAAAATCAAGAAGGGAAAAAATTGATCATTTCACTATATCAACTTTTGTTACAATTATTATCCTTTCTCCGAAGTTGGAAAAGGACAACTTACAAGAGTAAGTTTTGTGACATGCTTCACTTGGTTAGCGACGAAGGCCTTATTTGAGGTGGTAGTCTGATGATCCAATGACAATGATTGAGGGATGGTCGGGTGGCGGTTGTAGGTAGCGATGAAACCGGTGACCAACAATGGTGGTTGGATGTCGATGGCTGAAGCGGTGACGGCGATAATATGATGGTCGGCAACGGCTGGCGTTAATGGTGGTGATCAGCGGCAGGCCGATGGTGATAATGCGGCGGTGGTGATAACCGTGGTGGTTGATGATCTGGCGGTGGTCGAGTGGCGTGACCGGCGATGATCAGCGATTGTCGGCGGTGATCTATCGGTTCTTTTGGTCTTCTGAGCTCTATCTTTTAGCTTTTGTCCCCTCATGAGAATGAGATTATGGGAGTTGCATTTTTATAAATATAGGCAAAATTCAAACTAATCTATAGGACAACTCAAAAATGATTCCTTGATCATCTCATGTATTTTAAGTATTTGAATGCTCAAATAAAGTCGAATTGAGATCTTGGACTTGTTAGATCCGCTCGTCAAGCTCGATTTGATAAATACTCCATATTTATGGCTATTTAGTGATCCGATATCCAAGTTTAATTATATTTTGATCAGCTAGTTGATCATCGGTTCAATTTGACTCAAGTTTTCTGACATATCAAGGATTATATGAAAAATCAAATATTTTGTTGATTGATGAGAAATTATAATATAGAAGCAAAGTTTGAAGCACCTTTTAAATCTCATGTAAATAATTATTAGCAAGTGATAACTAGATTCACATTAACAATATTAGGATATTACCAAGAGAGGTGGGAAAAAGAAGCTAATATTTTTTTGATTTTTTAGATTAGGTGGAATTACTCCCTCAAGTATGAAATCAAAGAGATCAAGATATCTTAAATGAACGAGAAACATAAAATTTTGTAGGATATTTATTTGTTTAAAATTGTCTTCACCTAAGCACAATTGTTGAAAGTTCTGTATTAAGTTGTAAGAATCAGATCGAATAAGGAACTGGAAGATGAGATATTAAAGATGCAATAATTCAATTGAAATTGAATAGAATAATTTAATAAAATTAAAATTATTTAAATATGATCAAAATGATGCACTAATATACATATGTGAGAAAAAAAATCATAACCAAGTAAGATCTTCAATAATTATATATTTAAAGATCGATATAAAGTTAAGATATAATTAAGTGTATATTATAAATCTAGATATAAATATATTTGTTGCGTGCTAGAAAACCAGTTGCGGTAGAGTAAATGTATTGCCTTGCTTTATTTGTGAAATCACACAGTATTTAAATAGTGAACAATAAAACTCAGGAATTTTTGGAAAACCTCGAGGGAAAAAACCATGGGGCTTAGCGAAAAACTATATATTTGTTTTGGAGTACAAGATCTTCCGTCTGAGATTCTGAATTGTATATGAGAAAAGGCAATGCATGTGACAATCGGGTTGTAATAGTTCTTTGTTAGTAGCGGATGATGGTGGGCGCAATCAGTAAATGTGAGAATAATCAGCGAAATCTGGCGGGGATCAATCTTCGAACGAGAACAATCACGGTAGAAGTCATCATGATGGTGGCAATTTAGCGTGATGAAAATAATAGTGGTCGATGATGATCCGGACAATGGTGACGGACGGCGAGATGATGGCCGGTGGCGGCGTGATGTGGTTGGCGAGTCGAGTGGCGCACGATGTGCTTGGAGGATCTTTAGAGCTCTCTCTCTCTCTTGCTTGCTTCCTTCATATGAGAAATGATATTTATAGATTGGAAGAGTGGGCATTTACGTAAATACAAAACCCGTGTCTCCACTTCATGGACGAAGATCCCTTGATCATATGATGTATTTCGTACATTTGAATGCTCAAATAAAGTCAAAATTGTAAGATCTTTGGCTTGGGAAATCGTCAGGTTCGATTTATTATAAACACTCTATTTGAGGCTATTTAAGGTTTGATATCCCAAAGTTTCTAAGGATATTTTAAGAGCTTGATCTCGACCGGTTTCAACGGATGTTGCTTTTAACATCAAGATTGTCTTACTAATAATATTTTAAGTGTCATATCATTGCTATTTTGGATGGCATTATCTAATTCATCAAAATATCTGAAATTTTTTTCTAATTAAATGTCATGAGTAGAAGGGTTTTTTTTTTAAAATAAATGTCATAATGAAGAGATGTTTTTTTTTCTAATTAAATATCATAATAAGAGAGGTTTTTTTAATTAAATGTCATAATAAATGGAGGTTTTTTTAAAATTAAATGTCATAATGAATAGAGGTTTTTTTTCTAATTAAATATCATAATAAAGAGAGGTTTTTTTAATTTATTCTTTCTCTTTCCTTCTATGGTGGATCTATAAAAGCCCCTAGGGATAAGGAGAAGCTTCTTCTTGAGAAGGTCGTTGGAGGCGATCAAGAGAAGTAGTTCACAAGGCTCAGGTTCTCTCGAAAGAAATGTTAACTAACTCTCGGACCAAGATCGGAGGTGATCAAGACCCGTGTTCATGGAAGGCTCCAGTTTCCCTCGAAAGAGGTGTTAACTAACCTCGTCGGGACCGGATCGGAGCGATCAAAGCGTGTTCATACAGGAGCCAGTTTCCCGAAGAGTGTTGAAGCCTTTACGGCGATCAGCGATCATCGGCGATGTGCCGAGCGAGGGTTGAGCGATCGCGATAGTGAATCTTGAGTGGCGAGATGATCAGCGACGTAGTCGGCAGTGATGGATCTGATGATGTTAGCGGCCGAGGATGGCACGAGCAGAGCAAGTATGACAAGGATATGCCGCGGATGGTGGTGACAATGAGGAGATTTGGCGATATTAGCGGTAATGATAGTAGTTGTCAGCGGGATGACATCGCTGAGCGATAGTAATTCGTGCGGCCCGTCGGTAGTCAGCGGGGATGACCGGTGATTTTGACTTATCCGAGATGTTAAGTGTTACTGATGGCGTTAACACTGTGGAAGAGGTTAAATCGGCGAGGATTTTGACCCATCCGAGGTTGTTTATTTGTTAGCGAAGCGATGGCGTTAACACGTATGGAAGAGGTTGAATTAAATCGGATTTGACTATCAAGATTGTTTCGAGTCTTTGCTTTGGTAACTGTATGGAAGAGGTTGAATCGAATCGGCGAGAATTTTGACTATCGAGTTGTTTGTCGAGTGTGACTTCGATGGCGTTAACATGGAAGAGGTTGAATTGAATCCGGATTTTGATCTATCAGGTTGTTTGTCGAGTCTTTTCGATGGCGTTAACTTTATGGAAGAGGTTGAATCGAATCCGATGATTTTTTGACCTATCCAGGGTTGTTTGTCGAGTCTCCGCCGATGGCGTTAACATGGAAGAGGTATGAGAGTGGACCTTTTGACCTATCTAGGTTGTTTGTCAAAGTCTTCGCCGATGACATTAACGTATGGAAGAGGTCGTGAGAGTCCACCAAGGACCTTTTGACCTATCCAGGTTGTTTTGAGTCTTACTCGATGGCGTTAACTTGTGTGGAAGAGGCGAGAAGTCCCGGACCTTTTGACCTATCTAGGTTGTTTGTCGAGTTTTCTTCATTACCGATCATGATTGAACTCTTGGGCTTGGAACCCCGATATCTACGGTATAATAGCTTGAAACACAAGTTATGGTGTCTCAGGGGTCGTGTAGTCGGTAAGCCAAAGAACATTAGAAAGCTCATCAACCCATTGCTCTCGGCCTTCTCAAGACATGTTTTAGTCCTTTGAGTATAGTCGGTAGCCGGTTTGCGGATTAGTTTGTGGATGTGCTACGTAGGTATACGGCGGAATGTGAAGATCTTTGCAAAAGGGCGTAAAACTTTTCTAGTGAATTGGGTTTTGTCGGTGATGATCTTTGCGGGGAAGACCTCGACATACTACTATATTTTTCCAAACAAATTGTTTAGCATTTGCTCCGTAATTTTAGCGAGTGGTTAGCTACCCATTTAGTGAAGTAATTAGGCTAAAATGATGAACTTTCGTTGTCTGGTCTATCGGAAAAGGTCATGATATCAATCCCCAGCAAGGCCAGCTTTGAATGGATGAGAGCTCAGTATGCATGTGAGGGATGTTAGAGTGACAACTTGCACATTTTTGTGAACTCAAGGCATCTTGTTTCATTGTAGGCCAATAGAACCCTTGCCTTATAATTTTAAGTGCCCTTCCTCTAAGTGTTCTCCACATATCCCAGTGGACCTCTCTTAATGTGTGTCTCACGAAGGTGAGAGACATTTGAGGTATGGTCAGAAAGCTCATTTGTATAATTCACCTCCGATAATAGTAAAGTTTGAAGCTTGTCTTGAGGCAGATTGAAGTTGGGTCTTCTGGAAGAGTTCCTTCTTGTAGAAATGATAGGATGGGGTCCATCCATGAATGTTCCTTTATCTCATCAATTGCTTGAATTACCCATGACCCTTGGATACTAGGAAAATGTATTTCTTCAACATGCCTTCTCTTAAACAAATCTCTAGTAGCAGATGAAGCAAGCTTAGCAAGGCATTTCGAGTATTCTTCTCTATAGTATGTGAATGATTTGGTGTGTCTTGAAATGGTCAAGAAGTGACTTCACCAAGTGGAGGTATTGAACTAGCTGGGGATTATGAACATTAAAGTTTCCCTCAACTTGGGAGGCGATAAGTTGAGAGTCAGTGTGTATCACTAAGTCTTGAGCTTCACAATCAATGGCGAGTCTCAATCCTGCTATAAGAGCCTCATATTCAGCCATATTATTAGTTGCAGGAAATTTTAGTCCATACTAGGTATTCAGGGAAATAAGTAAGATTCAGCACCGTACTTCACGAGCTCCATCAACATGAGGGTCCATTGAGGGACGAGGCATGTGAATAGCTCCTCCTGAGTTGGCGGTCATTCCACTATAAAGTCTGCGAGTACTTGAGACTTTATAGCAGGACAAGGTAGAAAATTTATATCAAATTCTCCCAATTCTCAGACCACTTGATTAACCTCCCAGATGCTTCCGGTTTTACGTAGGATGGCTATGGTAAATGAGTGTAACGATAGTATGAGCTTGGAAGTATGGACACAATTTTGCTCGAGAAAACTAAAGCGAGCCATTTATCTCAAGTGGATAACGACTATATCGAAGAATTTTTCTTGACATAGTAAATTGGTTGTTGTATCCCATTTTCTTCACTAAAAGCGAGCTTATCGCGTGGGGAGAGGCGAGATATAAGTATAGCATCTCACCTTGGATAGGTTTGGATAGTAAGGGTGGAGATGCTAAATACTCCTTTAGTTGCTCAAAAGCAGACTGACATTCAACAGTCCACTGAAAATTATTATTATTTTTAGCTCCCTTTAATATTTTAAAGAATGATAAGTATCTATCCCGAGCGGGCTAGAAGCGGGATAACAGAATTCGTCCATTCAAAGCGTTGAACTTCCTTAATATTCTTGAGTCATATTTTTGAGAGCTTTGATTTTCGGGGTTGGCTTCTATCCCACGGTGGGTTACCATAAATCCGAGAAATTTTCTCGACGTAACCCAAAAGCACATTTGGTCGGGTTGAGTCGCATGTTATAACGTCGAAGAAGGTTAAAACATATTTCTAAGTCAGTAATATGTTGTGATTCTTCCAAGCTTTTCACTAACAAGTCATCCACATATACCTCCATTGTGCGGCCTAATAGGTCTTTAAAAACCTTATTCATAAGTCGTTGATAAGTAGCACCAGCATTTTTTAACCCAAACGGCATGACTTGGTAACAGTATAAACCTTTATATGTTTGAAATGTTGTAGCTTCTTCATCCATTGGATCCATTTTTATTTGGTTGTAACCAGAGTAAGCATCTAAAAAACTGAGCATTTGATGTCCAGATGTAGCATCAACCAATTGATCAATTCGAGAGAAAAACTATCTTTTGGGCAAGCTTTGTTAAGGTCGATTAATCAATACACATTCTCCATGTTCCGTTTGTTTTCTTAACCATGATGACATTTGCTAGCCATGTAGGGTAATGTACCTCATGAATCCGAAGCTTATTAACTTCTTGCTCAATACGGAAGCGTCGGTGCAAAACTTCTTACGGATGATTGGTTTGAATGTTGGATCAATCTTGAGGAGTGCATGATCACATTGGGGTTGACCCCATGGGACTCCAAGCGAAGATGTCTTGATTTACGTGCAAGAAGTCTATGTATTTTTCCCTTTGTTCTTAGAGCATGGATCCCACTTGCTGTGGTGGTTGGTCATCGATAATAAGAGCAAGTCTTCTTACAGTGCTTTGGGTACTTCTTCATCTCGAAAATTAAAATCTTTGATCTTTGAAGGTCAAGGAAGAGTGGTTGAGCTTGTCCGAGATAACATGATTGTCTTTATTGATTTCCATATTCCAACTCAGCGGGGTTGGAAATTTCATCTTAAGATGAGATCAAGTGGCGCATTGATTGGAGGGGCCTTCCAAAGATAGCGTTATATCTTTGCCGACTTGACCATGAATTGGATTAAATGAGCCACTTGTCGAGAAATTCACCAAGGACAGGAAGGGTGATTGTCCCTCTACCGCCTGAGGCGATTATTAAACCCTGATGGTCCGGGCGGGTTGGAGCTTTTTCTAACGGGCCCATGTTAAGAAATGTGGAGTAAAATAAGACATCAACAGAACTCCCATTGTCAATCAAAATTCTCTTAACATTATAGCATGGGTCACTATTCTGCGGATGACAAGTGGATCTTGATGAGGAACATGTACTCTTCTAAATCGAGTCATTAAAAGTGATGGAATGATCGATGCGAGACTTCTTTAACTCCTCTTGAGATGGTAATGAGAACTTGATTAGATAGTATTGGTCCTCCTGCGATTGTTTCAATTTCTCCAAGCGTTTGATGATTATTTTGTTGTTTACGTGATGATTATATTTGCCCCTTTTTAGATAGAATCTAAAGGAGCGAAGTTTGATGAATCTTCATTCTTAAGCAGCTCTTTAAAAGCTTGAAATGCTCCACCGATGGTGGTTTTGATTTTGTTGGAAACTTGGTCATGCATGATGAAATAATGGGAATCAGTTCCTGAGGCATTATGCTAGAAAACCAATTCGGTAGAGTAAAAGTATTCGCCTTAGTTGTGAAATGTGTATTTAAATGTGAACAATAGAACTCAGAATTTTTGTGGAAAACCTCGAAAGAGGGAAAAACCAGGGGCAAAGCTTCCATATATATTTGTTTTGGAGTACAAGATCTTCCGTCTGAGGATTACAATTGTATATGAGAAAGGAACACTATGTGATGATCGAGTTGTAATAGTTCTTTGTTAGTAGCGGATGATGGTGAAGCTATGCGAGCAATCACCATAATGTGAGGGAAATGCGAGAAATCACGGGGATCAATCAGCGAACGTAGGAACAATCATGGTAGAAGTCATCGATGAAGATCGATATTGGCGATGTTGGCACGGCGATGTTGGCGATGAAACGATAGTGGTCGGTGATGATGAACAATGGTCGACAGCGAATCGGTGGCGGTGATGGCCGTGGTGGTTGTGACCCGTCAGTGGCGTCTTGGAGGATCTTTAGAGCTCTCTCCTCTCTCTTGCCTCGCCTTCATTATATATGAGGAATGAGGCTATTTATAGATTGGAGTGGCGTTTTATAAATACATGCAAAACCGCACTCACTTCATGGACGGCTCAAAATGATCCCTTGATCATATGATGTATTTTTGAAATACTCAAATGAAATTGAGTGTAAGATCTTTGGCTTGTTGGGCTCGTCGAGGGCGTTCTTATTATAAACACTTTACATTTGAGAGCTATTTAAGGACGATATCCCAAAGAGGATATTTTAAGAGCTTGATCTCGACCGGTTTCAACGGATCGCTTGCTTTTAACATCAAGATTCGTGCTTCGACTAATAGTATTTTAGGTGTCATATCAATATTAAATATATTAAAAAATTTAAAAAATTATAATATAGATTTATAAATATAAATGTATTTTATAATAAAAACAAAATTTGTAAAATTTTTTATTTATTATAAAATTTTTTTACTTAAATACCTTTAGTATATTATAAATTATAATTTAAAAATAAAATATTATTCATTTAATGTTCATAAAGCTTAAATCACTAGCTCAATTCTTCATTCCCATATCCCAACTTAGATTTACATATATTTAAAGCTTTTTTTGGTCCCACGTCATGGAAAAGGTTAGTGTTCCACTATATAATACTATGTTAAAGGTTGGTCGACTCGACGATTGGATTGAAAATTAAAGGTAATTATAATTGATAGATTTGGATAAATTAGTTCAATATAGTCAAGCTAACTAGGGGTGTGCGTTCGGTTGATTTGGATGGATTAGATGATAAAATTTTTAAATCGATTGGTTTTGGATTCCTAAAAATATTGAATCAAACGGACCAAATAAAATGCAAAATCAAACAAACCAAATTATAATTTGGTTCGATTATTTTGGTTTGGTTTTGGATAAACCTAAGTTGGCTATATTTAAAAATTATTTGCATAATTTTTTATTGTATAATGAACAACAATAAGAAAAACATAAATATAATAAAAAAAAATACAATTAACTATTTCATGCTAAAAAAATATTTAAAACTAATTTTTTTTTGAATGATGTTTTGAGCTTAGAAGTTGATTACTATATTATGAGGCCAAAATATTTTAGAAAATTAGATAATGATCATACAAAAAAAAACAAGTATTGAAAATAAATAAAAATAAGTGTATAATAGATAAATTCTATTATACATAAATTAATAATACTGCATTATAATTATTTTGGTTTATTTGGTTCATCCAAAATTTTATTTAACAAATCGATCAAAAAAATCAAAAGTTTCATTAATTAAAAGTCAAATTACTAAGTTCAAAACCGAGACCAAATTACTCAAAACTTTGGTTCGATTTGATTTTAGTTAAAACCAAATAATGCACCCTAGAGCTAACGGTTTGGATCAATTTTTGCCAATTTGATGCACAAATGATTTTACGATTAATCAAATTGATTATATGCCTATGATTGAACTAATCAATCCAATCTAGTTTTTAAAACTTTAATTTTATAAGCAAACAACAATGGATTTAAGGATGTGTTAATCACAAGATTATTTAGATCAAATTTAGAGATGAGGCATAGTACTCCAGCAGACCCTAAATGAGAGAGTTTGAGCTAATGAAATTTTGTAAAAAAAAATTAATAGATTAAGGGATGCTTGTGTGGTTTAAATAAATGGCATTAAGTCTTAGATAATGTAAGTTTTGTAATTGAAAATGAAAACTAAATATGTAATTTATAAAGAGTCTTCTTAAACATTCAATTCAAAAGAGATCAAACACAAATTAATCTTGAAAATATGGTCAGTTATATTGTTGCACCCTTTCATGTGTGACAATCTCTTTTAATTTTGATTAAAGAGAAATAGTTGAGAATTTAAAATATTTCACTTAAAGTTGAGGACTTCTCTTTCAATGTACAATGACCTCATCAATAAAATTTAGCACCTCAAGGCTCCTCCAACTTTCACCATTGATGCCATCACTATGATTTATATGTTTTATATTGTATCAACTCTTTTCTTAATAATGAAAAAATGTATAATTTATTACTTGTGAAATTATTTCAATTGGGAAAGATTCTTTGATTTTGGCATTCTAGAGTTTTCATATAAGAAATTCTTGAGAAATTTATATGCATAGCACACAAATCTTTTCATATAATAATAAAGATTTGGATGCTATTTAAGTAAATATGAAAGCTTGAGTGTTAGATTTATAAATATATAAGAATCGTGTGCGTCATTAAATGCCCTAGAATTTTATTTCACATTTTAGTTGCTTTCAACTTATCATGTGCATAATATCTCATGTAATACTAAGATGATAACACAACAAATAGAATTGAATGGTATGTCAATAATTATAAAATTTATATGGAATTAATAAATATAAAAAGTTATAAGGATATATTATTTTAAATCCCCATATTCTTCTAATATTCAATAAAATAAATTATATAAAGTCATATTCTACTGTGCTAAATCATTTCCCAAGTTTTGACCCACTTGTCATAGGTTTTGAGAATTA
Organism: Cymbidium sinense; assembly: GCA_021442155.1. Taxonomy (NCBI): domain Eukaryota; kingdom Viridiplantae; phylum Streptophyta; class Magnoliopsida; order Asparagales; family Orchidaceae; genus Cymbidium; species Cymbidium sinense. The sequence continues at coordinate 5,589,475 of CM038223.1, read as the reverse complement.
AGTTTAATGTGAACTTTCAAGAAAATTTAACATTAGTTGTTTATTTATTTTTGAAGTGTTTAACAAATATATTAAATATACAACTTCAAATTAGTTCAGCACTATACTCGATAAGTCATCATAAAACCTAACCAATTGATTAAACATGAATTTTAATGCAAATGTTTTAATTAAAAACTTTTTAAATTATCCAAATTTTATTTTCAGCAAATATATAACAAAACATACATCTTAATGAGAAGAATATAACAAATTTAAGATTAGTAAATTTAAGTTTTATTGGCATAATTTTCTTAGCCCAAAATAATATTAGTGGATCTAGATTTATTTGTCTGAGATCATTAGAATGATTAGGGCTCAAAAAGAAAGAAATGTTATCAGCACTGGAAATGTTTACTAGATTTTAAAGTAAAAACAAGTATTGCTACCTTTGTTAATTATTTTACGTGTAAAAACATTACATTAAAATTAATTATCAAACATTAATTATTTTTTTCTTTTTCATTTTTTTTCATTAAAGTGTAGAATATATTTCCTAAAATTTTGGCAAATATTCTATAATGACAATATTTTTATATAAAAAGTGTAACATATACTATGTGTTATAAGATAAGCTTAAATTATTATTTCATTGAAATACAAGTTTGTTTCGATTTCATATGTCAAATCATCACAAGTCTTTCAAGTAATATGACTCGGACTTTTCACACATTTAGCTATTCTTTTTCTAAATAATCAATAAAAATTTATAAAATATATACATGAAATGATAATCTCAAAAATATAATAATGTTGCTATAATTCTTTCACACACACATACACACACACACACACACACACACACACACACATATATATATAAGTAATACCACATGACTCCTATAATAACTAATATAAACAAATTTAGTTGCACACGCAACCATCACATTAGAAATTTAGAAGAAAGATTCCATCTCCCATTCTGAGCTATAAACAAGTCCATCTATGTATGTAAATAAATCATAGCTTAATATAAGAAAATAATAATAATGAAGAGTGTTGAGCTTCCTCTATTACTAATATTTCTTAACCATTTTGTTGGTAACCTGTAGGGACATTGTAGCATTGAGGAAAGAGAAGCCCTTCTTAGCTTTAAGCAAAGCCTATTTGATCCTCATCCGCTTCTCTATATGGAAATCAGATGTGGATTAATGCATGGAAGGGTGTGGGTTGTAACCGGCAATGCCATCAAGTTCAATTTTGTAGAGCTATTCTATTTCAATGATCATGGATCATCATTCTATGCCACATCTTTAGACGCATCACTCTCTCTCACTTACATCACTTGCAATACTTGCTTGGTATTTACTTCGCAAGCATCCTCAATCTATTAATACCCTCACTAGATTGCTCTATCTTGATCTCTCCTCTCGTGGTTTAACGGAATAATTCCATCTCATCTTGGAAATTTGACAAATCTTCAATATCTTGATCTTAGTGGGAATCCTCTACTTCTACCCTCATATGGATGTCCCAACTTTCCTCTTTGAAATATCTAGATGTGAGCCAAGTGAATTTAGCTCTTACTAATTGGTTACATGAGATTAGCATGCTTCCAGCTCTTTTAACTTTGTATTTGCTTGACTGCAACCTAAAAACTCTTCCAACTTCGCTTTCATATTTTAATTTCTCATCAACCATCAACATAATTAATATTTCTAACAATCAATTGTCAAACACCACAATTCCTTCTTGGTTACGTAACATGAGTAATCTTGCTACACTCTTTATGTATAATTGCCAACTTCATGGCACGATTTCCAACAATCTTTTGGGAACTCTCAACTTAAGAACATTAGATCTAGAACATAACCAAATATATGGAAGCATACTGCGGTGGATTGGAAATATGAGAAATCTAACTACTCTAAACTTAAAAAAGTAATTATCTTAGTGGATCTATTCCACGTAGCCTTGGTCAAATCAATAATTTGATTGTTTTGGATCTTAAAACAACCAATTTCAAGATAATCTTTCATATGTTAATTTTTCAAATCTATCAAAATTAATACATCTAGATCTTTCAGATAATTACTTGAATTTCAACATGATCAACTAAAATTGGGTTTTCATATTTCAAATATTTGCCTTTTTCTTATGTTCTTGCTTTATCCGCCTCATTTCCCGTGGCATCAATCTCAAAATTCTATTTTTTTATTAGACCTCTCCAATAATGATATATGATACCATTCCAAGTTGGTTTTGGAATATTTCATCAAAATTTTATTATATAGACATGTATTATAATGCAATTAAAGGTGAGCTTCCATTCTCATTAAGTATAACAGGGCTTATTGATCTAAGATCAAATCTATTGGAAGGGAATCTTCCATAGTTCAAGAGTTTCGTGAGGGTGGCATTATTTTCTAATAATAAATTTTTGAATGGGATGGAGTGGTATATAAATGTAAATAGATGTTTTTTTTGAAGTGCTTGACCTTTCGGGGAACCTTCTCTTCAGTAAAATTCCTAATTCAATTTGTCAAACACCCTCAATAATTATTCTTGACCTATCATATAATAATTTGTTTGGACAAATTCCAAAGTGCAAGGGCAATATTTCAAGCTTTATGACATTAAATGTCATCAACCTTGCAAATAACAATTTTTGGGGTTTTATTCCACATTGGATGGCAAACCTACCAACATTACCGTCATTTCACTTAAGCAACAATAATTTTCAAGGAGAGATATCATTCTTTAGAAATTATAGTGAACTTATCACTCTTGACATGGGACAAAATAAACTTAGGGAAATATACCTTCATGGATTGGGATATTATCTGTCTTCTTTGAAGATCTTGCACTATCAAATAAATTTTATGGATGAATTCTCTCACGAGCTCTCAAAATTAAAAGTCTTCAAATCTTGGATCTTTAATTCAATGGCCATACCTACTAAGAAGCTTGTGCTTAGAATTCCCCCAAAGTATATTGTCTTTAAAAATATCACTTCAACAGATTCATTGATGATTGATATAAAAGGAGAGGAGTGATAATTTAAAGAGATACTCTCTCTTGTGATAATAATGGATCTTTCTTGCAACAATCTCAGTGGAGAAGTTCCTACCGAATTAATGAGCCCAATGTGGTGTTTATTTTTGGATTTATGGGGGGACACCACTAGGTCGTAGGGGGTAGGTATGATGTACTATCTCGAGAGATAGAGACATCACCCTTTAGTTGAGTTAATCACCTAATAAGGACTCCTAAGGCATGATGGGTCTTCGAATGTAGCAAATATTTTTTCCTTACTTTACATGGATGAATAAAGCAAGGTTTATATTAAATGTTCTAAAGTTCTATAGAGGCAAGCCTCCATGGTTAATTACATCATAAGGAAGGTGAACTCCTGAATACTCTCGATTAAAAGTGTAGGGTCTCCAAAAATTTCAAGGTTAGACTATCAAAGGATTGGCTATATTTGGATGATCAATCGGGATAGATCAAATGGAGAGACTTATTTTGGAATCCAAAGAGAGGAAGTAAAAAATGCTCCTAATACTAGGAAGCCTAGTAAGCATTCCAATATATCCTATGATTTTATATATTTGAAAGTGAAGAGATTTATTTATTTGAGTTGAATTTTATTAGATTACAGGTCTTATAATCCATAAACACAAGGTGTGAGAATTTATGCTTGTAAAAAGAAACAAAGAAGCTCATATCCTAAATCTAAAGAGCTTTAGCACAAGGCATGACATAAATCTAAGCAACAAGTAATAAAAGCATTTTATTTAATCATATTAGTTTAAAGCTCTATCTAAATTCTTATACAAAAAATATATGGATTAAATTAAATAGGTGTGTCATTGTTAACTGTTAAGTGAGGTAATCATGTGACCTCCTTGGGGCTATCTAAAGCCTCGTGTTCCTGGATGTCCAAACTATACCCATTAGCATTTCAAACATATGTAAATTTGAATGCATGAACCATAGGAAAGAGAGCATTAACTTATATGTAACATGCTAATCATATAGATGATTATAGAATGAATGTATCCTTGATAAAATAAAAAAGGGTTCTAATTCTATAATTAAACACACACACATGTATAAGAGACATAAGCAAGTATTATTAACTGTGAGTGAGGTAATCAAATGACCTCCTTGGGGCTAATTAAAGCCTCATATTCCCGGGATGTCCAGACTAAACACCTACTTTTCTCAGATACATATGGATGTATACATAAATAAAGGAATAAAAACCATGCTAAGATTGTATTTATATTTGATTGAAATATTTATGCATATGGATTAAAGTTCTATCCAAATTCTAATGTAGGAACACATGTAAATGAAATCAAATAAGTATGTGTCACTGTTAACCAGGGAAGTGAGGTAATCAAATGACCTCCTTGGGGCTACTTAAAGCCTCATATTCTCGGGATGTCCGGACTATATACTTATTAATATTCAAATATATGTAAAACTACATATGAAGTAAGGAAAAGAAAGTTTTACTTCACATATCTAAGCTATAAGTACATGCAAACCTATATATGTTTATAACTACTATCACTCTAATTAATGTAATTGATTTATAAACTTTAGAGAGTAATTTGAATATATTAGTGATAACATCCACACATATTATAAATTAATCCAACACATGCAAGCTTATATAAAGGAAAATCATTTGATTCAATTACCTTTGAAAAGATGAATGCATGATTTCAAATGTTATACAATATTTAACATGATTGGAAAGAAATAAATAAACATAAATGCATGATTTCATTCAATTAAATTATTTTATAAGGACAATCATATCAAATAAAATCATTTAAAGTAAACCAAAGCTTTTTAATGCCATTTTTAATTTCATGTTTTGATTTTATTTAAGAATGTGAGGAAGATGTTTTTTGATCCTAACCCATTCCCATGTTTGTTAAATAATTTGGTTTAATTAAATGTAATTAGGTAGATTTTATGGGTTAATTAAGTTGAACACTTAATTAGATCAATTAATCACCCTTTCCTATGTTACCTTAACATGATTACCCAAATAATTATGAACCAATCATGATATGCACATGCATTGGAAATAAAATTAGCAATCATTCTAAGAAAGGAAAGGGGCCTAATGCAATTGGCTAACAATTAATGGTTAATTTAAAAAAAAACTTAATTAAGTACTCTTATAATTCACACATATAATAGTTTTCTTAGGATTTCCTTAAATTGTTAAATACCTAAAGATATACCTCGAATTTAATTAATTAAAGTCTAATGTGATTATGATTTCAATTTAACTAATTAAGTAGTTTAATTAATTAATTAAGCATTGATTGATTTAATTAATGAAATAAACTTAGGGAAATAGATTAGGAAGGAGGCCTTAACCTTATCCCATGGGTTCCTTCACTGGTGAACATGATTAACCTCTTAATTAATTGATTTTTTACTATTCATGGGATTAATTAATGGTTAATTAACTTAAGAGAGTAATTAAAGCTTAATTAGATAATTTTTCTAATTAATTAAACAATAAATCCCAAAAAATTATGCGAGGCTGAGGTCATCCCACTAAATTAGCCCATAAAGTTTGGGATTAATTACTTGAGACTCATCCTTTGAACTGGACTCTAAGTCTATGTGGATATCGGGGTACTCGTGTGAGATGGAACATAGCTCATACCAGCAATGAGGTCTTCCACCTCTAGAACTGCCTTTGGATTTGCCTCTTCCTCTACCTGGTGGATGTCGAGTCATCCTACCCATGTGCTCATATGGGGGAACAAATTATGAGTAGAATCTGACATCTGGCTCTACCTATTTCTCGGTTTCTGATTCTCGCCGTTGTACTTTCTTTTTCTTTTCCTTTGTTATTTTATTTTTCTTTTTTCTTTTTCTTTTTTTCTTTTGTTTCTTTTCTTTTGATTTTGAACTTTCTCCAAATTCATGAGAATAGACTTTTCTGATTTGGAGGAAGCTAGTAGGCTGCATCTTCATAAATCTCGACCTCCCTTACTGAAAATGGCTTCAAGTCTCCTTTGCACAATACTCGATTCCTCCTCTTTTGAATTTGATGTACTAATGCAAAGAGGATGGAACCGTTATTTCCATGTATCCAAGGCCTACCGAAAGCAAAGGAAAGATATATCTCAATCAATTATGTAGAACTTGGCTTCACATCTCATTCTAATAATTTATGGAGCCTAAAGCCTCGCCTTGCTCATTGAATCCTCTCAACATCATATGATCTCCTCAGAGTTTAGAGATGTCAATTCTCAAGTAGATAAGGGTCTTTAGACTCATAATGTTTACTGATGCATCTAGATCAACCAACACCTTGGAGAGTCTGAATCTGCCCATGTCGACTGTGATATAAAGGGGGCGATTGTACTCTATTGTCCCTAAAAGAAGGTCTTCATTAGTGAATGTAAATCTACGGGCTTCTCTTGAAAAATATGCCTCCTCTCCATTAGCGATCAACAGAGCTAAGTATATTTCGGATCAAGAAGGGTTTTGTTCAATGACTCCCTCATCTCTTTGGATAAGACAAGGGCGTCATATATGCTTAGTTTAGCTGGATACTTTCTCTTTGGATAATCTCTTGAATTTTAACTTGATTAGTTTTAATTGGATTCCCCCATTTCAAGTTTCCAGCCTTTTTCTAAGTCTCTTGAATTGGATTTTCCTTAGGTTATGCTATGCCTTAGGACCTGGATAACCTACAGATCCTATGGCTAACCAAACCCATGCCTACCTCTTTAGCCAAAATCTAACCTCAAATCAATATAACCAATCCCAATTGAGTCTCAACTCAAATCCAAATCCCACACCAAATAATTAAAACCCATGACCTAACCCCACCTAAGCCCATGATTCAACCCTATGGACTTATTTATGATTAAAATAATTCAATCAATCTCAATATTTAATTGAAAATAAATTTCTAATGGAAATTTAAATAACCCATGTTATTTATTTATCTCTAACTTTATTTACCTTCTCTTATTATATGTGATGACCATTCTGCATTGAATTTGTCTAAAGTATTAATTATAATTAATTAAGTTTAAATCATGATTAATTGTATAACAATATTTTATTAAAAGAGTTATATCAGTCTTTTGAGGCAAAAATAAAAAGCAGTGTAAGACTCATAATTAGCTAAATATTTCATCAAAAAATATGACACTCATATAAAAATGCAACAATTTTTGTTTTTTAATTATAAGGCCTCATTTAATATTATTATTTATATTAAGATAATTAGAATTTGGCTTGATTTCTTACGTAAGAAATGATTTTAATTTTAAGTAAATGGATTATGTCAAGTCAGTCAAGTGTCTCTATCCCATTGGAAGAAAGACTTGACTCCTATTGGAAGGAAGACTTCATGTTTCTATCTTAAAAAATAATATCATCATTAATTTTCTTAAAATAAAATATATCTTTTCATACATAAAAAAAATACAATATTTGTAAATATCAAACTTTAAGAGCTTGATATATAAATGCATAAGAATTATGTGCACTATTATGTATGTAAATTTTCCTTTTTAGTGTTGTAAATATAGAATTCTATTCTAATATTTATATTCATTTATTAAGAACAATCCATATTTTACGCTACTAATTGTAGTGCATTTATGATTCTTCTACAAAAATAATTGTTTGTTTTTATACCATTAGAATCTAAAATAAAGTCAAGTGGCCCACTAACAATGTGAAAATTAAGCGACGTTAACATCAGCTGCTTTTATTACTAGAAGAAAAAACTGAGCCTCCGCTTTATATTTGTCAACAAATGGATAATTCACCTCTCAGATGAAAGTAAAATTTAAGAGTTTATTAATTTCTTACATAACTGTTTGTAGATGATATGATAACAAAATATATTCTTTTAATAACATCAATAATAATAATTTAATATACCCAAATAATGTATTTACTTATTTTATCGGATCATTAAATTAAAAGCATATGATAATATTTTTAATTGAAACTTACTCATTTTTCTTTAACATTCAAAATTGCAACAAAAAATAAATAAATCAAAAATATAGACTGAAATATCAAATTGTTTCAACTGAAATATCATAAAACATACTTAAAAATGAAATTATAATTGAATTTTAAAATCATGGTTAAGTTTCCTCCAATGACTAACTAATCAAGTCAAGAAGTCATACTTTCACTATCAAGTCAAAGTTTATTTCCCATTAGAAGAAAGACTTGAATCCTATTGGAAGGTAAGTCTTTTCTATGAATCAAATAAAATAATTTGCGTTCGAGTCTGCAATATATTAATTGAAAATAAATTTTATAATCTTAGTAAATATTATAAAATTGCTCATTCACCTTAAATAAATAAACATATTTACCTTAGCACTGAATTCCAACAGAATTAAAATCTGCTTTTCAAGTCATAAAATGCAGCTTAATTACCAAAATAGAAAAACAAGCGACAATTAATTATTAAGTCTAAGTCAAGCGACCATCATGATTCAATCTGAGAGGCAAGCAAGCTCTCAGATTTATATATAATTATTTCATTATAATATCTCTGCAAACTTAATTATCAATTAATCTTATAGAAATTTATTTATCACAAGGTTATGATTATTCACACATATATCCCTACTAGTAGGCTATAAATAAGGCCACATTTTATTACAACTATGCAAATAAATCAAAGCTAAAGAGCCAAATAATAATAATAATAATAATGATGATGGAGAGAGTTAGGCTTCTTCTACTGCTATTGCTTTTCCTATCTTTCTGCTATTTGAAACTTGGATGGGGAGATGGTCATTTTGCTGCCAAGCTACAGGGAGGTTGTAGCGCTGAGGAAAGAGAAGCCCTCCTTAATTTTAAGCAAAGTATATATGATCCTCAACTTCTTCTTTATGATTGGGGTATTAGTGAGGATTGTTGCACATGGAAGGGTGTCTGCAGAACAACCGGCCATGTCATCAAGCTCGATCTCGATACATGTGTTTCAACTGGACCATTGCGAATGAAACGCGTGAGGAATGGCCTTTATCGCCACTTCTTTCGCTCCATCACTCTTTCATTTGCAACAATTACAATATTTATGCCTAACTAGCATAAACTTCAATCGCACAAACATCCCCCAACATCTGAATCTCCTCTCAAATCTGCACTATCTAGACCTCTCTAATATGGGGCTCAGCGGAGTAATTCCACCTCATCTAGGAAATTTGACAAAACTTCGATCTTAACCTTGGTTTTAATTCTCTTACCGCTTCTAAGCTTCTATGGATGTCTCATCTCTCATCTTTGCAATATGTTGATTTGTCCGAAGTGAATCTAACACTTGCAACAAATTGGTTACATGAGATTAATACTCTTCTGCTCTTTCAACTTTGATTTTGAATGAATGCAACCTACAAACTCTTCCAACTTTGGTTTCATAGTTGAATTTCTCATCAACCATCAAGACATTTGATCTTTCCAACAATCAATTCCACCTAGAATTCCTTCTTGGATATCTAACATGACAAATCTTGTTGAGATGTATTTTCATTATTGCCAACTTCAAGGCATGATCACTAGTAATATTTTCGGAGCCATTTATAGATTGAGTGAATTAGATCTATCAAATAACTTTATAGAAGGCAGCATACCACAACAGATTGGAAAAATGAGAAATCTAACATATCTTGATCTTAGTAATAATAGTATTAGTGGATCTATCCCACAAAGCTTTGGTCAGCTCACAAACTTGTGTGTTTTAGATCTTGCAATAAACCAATTAAACGGTAGTCTTTCTGATGCTAATTTTAAAAATTTATCGCAATTAAAATTCTTATTTCTTTCAAATAATCACTTGGATTTTAACCTAATCAACTCTAATTGGGTTTCCAACTTAAGTGGTTTTGTTAAGTTCTTGTCTTATGGCCTCATTTCCCACTATGGCTTCAAACGGAAATTTCTATTAGACATCTCTAATGGTGGCATTTCTGATATTATTCCAAATTGGTTTTGGAACATGTTTTCTATACTTGAATACTTAAATATATCCCACAATAATATTACAGGTGAGCTTCCCATGTCATTGAATATTCAATCATATATATTGGTAATTGATCTAAGCTCAAATCTATTAGATGGTCATCTTCCCTTGATAGTGAGTATTGCATTATTTTCTAATAACATGTTCTCTAAAGAATTGAGTGGTATTTAAATGCAAACATGATTATTTTGGAAGTACTTGATGTTTCCCAAAATCATCTCTCGGTGAAATTCCAAAATCAATTTGTCAAATACCTTCAATAAAGCTTCTTGACTTATCGCAAAATAATTATGAGAAATTCCAAAATGCCCAATGATTATTTCAAGCTTTAAGACAATGCAGATTATTCGTAACAAATAACAATTTTGGGGTTCAATTCCACCTTGGATAGGAACTTACCAAGGTTACTATCATTGCAGGTGATAATAATTTTCATGGAGAGATTCCTTTTCTTGGATATTGCAATAAGCTTATCACTCTTGACTTAGGGAACAATAAACTTAGGAAACATACCTTTATGGATTGGAGAGAAATTATTGATCTTTAAGTATATTACTTTATGATCAAATAAATTTTATGGATCAATTCCTTGTAACCTCTCTAACTTGAAAGAACTTCAAATCTTGGATCTCTCAAATAATTTTCTTCGGAATATTGCCTAAATCTTTTAAGTATCTCAATTCAATGACTATACCAAACAAGACGCTTAAACCTATGATTCCTTTGAAAATCCGTACTTCTATGATTTTACCAGAGTCATTAATAATTGATATAAAAGGAGTAGAGTATGAATTCATGAGCATCTCTCTTGTGATGATTATGGATCTTTCTTGTAACAATTTCTGGAGAAATTCCTATTGAATTAATGAGTCTAATTGGGTGATAAGCTTGAATTTGTCGAGAAACCAATTCACGGACATACCATTCAATATCGCTATGAAAAACTTAGAAAGTTTGGATCTCTCAAGAAATGACTTGTCGGAGAAATCGAAAGTATTGTAATATAAGTGGATTGAATCATCTAAATTTATCATATAATCAACTTTCGGTCAATATGACAACTTGACTCGTTTTAATCAAGTTACTATGGAAATTTTGACCTATGCGAAAACCACTAAGACTTGCAAAGATGACCAACATAATATTCACATTGGAGGAAGAAATTCTAATGTTAACAATGATGATGATTTTGGTTTGTTTCGTATGGGTCTTGGTTTTACTATTGGACTATGGAGTGTAGGGATCCTATTGCTTAAAGGGTCTTGGGCAACGCATATTTTCAATTGTTTGATAATATAATAAATAATATTTATGTATTTATCATTGTAAAGATGAATTGATAGTTTAATCCATAAATGATAGATGTAGAAGACATAATTAAATAATGTGATTTCAGTTCCATGAAAAAATATTTGTGATCCCAATATGTAATATCAAATGTTGTAAGATTTCCTCAAACTTCCTTTATCTCTAAATTAATATGCATTTGATTATCATTTGTCTTGTTTTAAAGATATAAATATCCAAAACATAAATGTTTATTTAGTTTAAAAATATACATCGTTTGAATTTTTTTTTATTTGAGAGTAAGGGTTATTTGGATTAAAGCCTTTATTTAATATGATTAAAAAAAATTTATGCTTAATTGATTCTATCTATTTCTAACTAGTGATTAATTAGAATATTAATTTATGCTAATAATAATGTATTTAGCACAATAATAATTGATAAATATTATCAATTAAAATTATTGATGTTCAAATATATATATATATATATATATATACATATATATATATATATATATATATATATATATATATATATGAGAGAGAGAGAGAGAGAGAGAGAGAGAGAGAGAGAGAGAGAGAGAGAGAGATTTCTCCACTAAGCTTTGCATATTTTCCATTTATGCAGCATTTTCTTTTTCTGTCATTATATTTAGTTAGATGTGCAGAAATTATGTTAGTTCACCTTTTAATCAGAAATATATTTTACAATTACTGCTTATATCTTTTATTGCTCTTCTATAAAAGATTTTAATTATTATCCAGAATTTATTTACTGATTTTAACATCTAACGCTAATTCTTTGTGTAACTTCAATCAATGTTTTTGTCAAAGCTCGGCTTCTGTGCTCCCACACCAATAGGGTCCATACAAATATATATAAACAAACAAAATATATTCTCTTGTGGAATAGGAGAATGTCCCCAATGACACATTTTTCCAAGCACATCTTATCTTTGGACGGTCGAAAACTCCATATAAGAATTGTTGACTACTCTGAGATAAGTCTCAACAACACTCACTCAATAGTCTCCTAGGTCGAGTTTGATTTATTGTATCCGCTTTGGAAGATGTAAGTCCTTGCACTTTCCTCTAGCGCATTGTACACCAAAAGGCAACCCTTAGGTTGGATAGTCCTACCCTTCTAGACTACCACTTTGAAAAATCTAAGATAAGTCAATGCCCTCGTGGCTCTTCTTAATGCGTCCATCGCACACCAACATGGTCCATATTAAATCAAATAAAATGAAATCAATCTTGACTACCTTCGAGTTGAGGTAAGATCCTCAGCGACACTCACTCAATAGTCGCCCAAGGTCGGGTTCGATTGTTGTGAGCAACATCACCCCTGCCGCTGCTTAGAAGATGTAAGTCCTACACTTTCTTCCTAAGACCATTGCACCGAAAGACAACTCTTATAGTGATAGTCTTACCCTTTAGCTAGCAAACTACCCTTTGGACTAGAAATCTAAGATATGTTATCCTCTTCTTATCTAAGGTCCATAAATTGAATCAAACTAAATCAAATCAACTCAAATCAATAAACAAATATAATTCAAAACTAACATCCCAGTGGAGTCAAATCAAACTCTTCTCTAGGGTTGTAAATGAACCAATGTGCTCGTTGAACTACTCGAACTCGGCTCGATTAATGCTCATTCATGTTTCTTCAAATTAATAAACAAATAAGCTTGAACATTTTTTGAAAACTTGAAGGTTAAATGAATTAAATATGAACATGATCATACTTAGTTTGTTATGTTCATGAATATATTTATTTATTGACAAGTAACTTATTAAATACTTGATATTAAGCTGTGATGATTCATTTATTATCTTAAAAATATGAGTAAATATAACTTATAAAATTTTTAATTATATATTTAATAAAAATATATTATAATTTAGTAATATAATTTATAAAATATATGATACATTTAATTACATATTTATATAATATAATTGAGATTATAGCTTTATAAATTATAGGATAAATGCTCAAAGTAAAAAAATTAAAAACACATATATGAATTATATAAATGTTTAACTAAGGCTAAAAAATTACATTTAAATTGGTGACCCAAGAAACTCAAGTCATCATGGGTTGGATGTTTAGTTAGGAGTGTGGATCTCACGATTTTTTATTCTCGATTTTCACACCCCTAAGCTTCTAAGGTCACTTGTTCACATTGACTTCCAAACTCCTCGTCTTCACATTGACTTCCACCCGACCACTCCATCATCTTCACATTGACTTCCACCAACCACTCCTCATCCTTCAATTGACTTCCTATATCATATTATTAATATTTAGCTCTTAATTTTTATATGCTTTAGCCAAATTATCCCTTTATTAAAATTTTCATGATTTAATTTCTTTTAAGTATTTAGATTTTGTGTTGTGTGAAAAACTTGCATGAAATTTAAGAGGATAATTGTAGCAAAAAATTAGACAAAATTAAGTACTCATTTAAAACTCATTAATTAACTCAATTATATATTTGTTGACTATTTCAAACAAGTGAAGTACAAATCAAGCTTGAACATAGATGAAATTAAGCAGGCCAAGTTTGAACATATATACAAACACTCGACTCAAACATGAACCGGACATGAACAATTTTTAATTTATTCAAGCCAAGTCCAATCCTATAAATACTCGGCTTGATTACAACCCTACTCTTCTCCCTAGTGGAGCCCAATCACAAACAAAATCGAGCCAAAATAAACCCAATCTTGATCCCCAGTGGATTCAAGCATATATTCTCAGTGGATATGCCTCCAAACAAACCAACTAAACAAATTCAAACATGTATCCCTAGTGGATCTCCCTTCTACAAATCAAATCAAATAAATTAAAATAAATCAAATCAAATCTTCATTTCGAGCGGATTCCTCCCAAACAAAATCAAACAAACTTAAATCAAATCTCAATTCCTAGCAGTCTTTCCCTCTTTTATGCCTTTGGCATAAATCAAATCCAACTCATGTGCGATTCCCCAATGGATCTCCCTTCATGTCATTGACATGAAAACAATTTTCTACCATTTTCAAATCAAATATTCTTAGCTCTTATGCCCTTTGCATGAGATGGTTTGCATTGAACTAAGATCGTGATTCTATCTACCTCTTAGTTTAGGTATTGTGGTGTTTATTTTTGGTGATGTGTTTGGGTGCTTTGTGTATATGTGAGGGACACAATGTAGATTCAGATATACTTATTAGTGACAACATTAAAGAATATATATTATCGGAGAGAGAAGTCACTACCCCATAATGGACCTAATCATCTAATAAGGTCTCTAAGGCATGATGGGTCTTCAATATACCGAGATTTTTCCCCACTACATGGAAAAGTAAAACATGGTTTTTTAAATCAGTTAAGTTCCCTATGAGGCAAGCCTCGATAGTTAATTACATCTTAAGGAAGTGAATCCCTTAAGAATACTCGATTAAAGTATTCCAAAGAATTCAAAGATAGGACTATCAAAAGATTGATTTTATTTTTGGAAATCAAGTGGGAGAGATCAAAAGGGAAGAGTTCTTATCGAAACCAAAGGAGACAAGTATGGAGTGCTCATGATACTAAGCCTAGTGAGCACTCTAATCTATCCTATGGTTGGGCTTTATATATTTGAATTTGAAGAGAGTTAATTGTTTGAGTTGACATTTTATTAGAATACTAGGACTTATAATCCCACAACATAAGATTGTGAAAATGCCTAAGAGGTGAGAATTTATGATCGTAGCTTGAAGGAAATAGCTACCTCGGATCCTAAGCTAGGGAGATTTGGTACAAGCCATAAGCATGTCCTAAATCTAAGCAAAAGGTGGACATAATGGTCTACCTCCACAAAAGAGGATAGATTGTCCGACCGTTGGACTTACAACCGCCAAGAGTGGAAACCAACTAACTCCTTCTACGCTTTAAATCCATGTAGGCAAATCTTATGCTTTGCAAGATGGCTAGGCTGTTGTTTATTTAGAAAGGAG
Source organism: Cymbidium sinense (assembly GCA_021442155.1). Classification (NCBI taxonomy): domain Eukaryota; kingdom Viridiplantae; phylum Streptophyta; class Magnoliopsida; order Asparagales; family Orchidaceae; genus Cymbidium; species Cymbidium sinense. Next base: position 5,574,163 of record CM038223.1, on the reverse strand, counting down.
ATTAAGTCCTTAAACTCACTTCCTGAGAGACTAGAACATAAGTGGTATGAATTCATGACTTAATCTAATACAAATTTTATCAAATTTATTTAATTCTTCTAGACTCTTTCTTTTGATACAGGCTATGAGATTTTGTATGCCTAAATGCATGAGAACTTGATTATGGGCCAAATCAAGAGAGAAATGGGTGTTCTTCTATCAAAGGCTCTCACAAGTTAAGCCTTTATTCTCTGGCACAGATGGAAGCCCCCTCTTAACAAGAGTGGAAGAATATGACATGCATGATGTTATACATATAATCATCCAGCTGAGGGGTTGCTAAATATTTTATTATCTTGATTTAATTTCTAGGCTTTTATGTGAGGTTATGAGTTGTTTAAAAATTTTAATTATGATTGTTAATTGGGATAGAAAATTAATTTCATCTAAGAGCTACCATCTAGGCCACACATTCAAACATCAATCATAAAGAAACTATGAAAAGCATGTTATTTCTAATGCAATCTAAACACAACATCAAATAATTTTTATAGCTACCAGAAAAGAATAAAAGGTGGTGGTTGAGTGTCAGATACCCTAAAAGAGAAAAAAAGATGGGCAGCTGAGCTCTACCCTTATACAACCTGGATTACGAAAATAATACGTGTTATGGGGGTCTTCTTTTCTTCATTTTCTCCTTCTCTTTCTTTTGATTTGATTTGCTCCAAAGGAATCACGCACCTGTGGACTAAGCCTTGCTCATCCTAATCCTCCATAAAACTAATCATAATTCTTAATTTAAAATTATATTAAAAATAGGAAAAGTAAATGTTACACCGCAAAACAAATTTTGTATGTTAAGTGAAAGTCAAATGTGTTTATGATTTTTGAAAGAAAAGAACTTATTTAACAAACTTAGGTATGTTAAATGGAGTTCAATTTGTTCTTATGATTTTCAAAAAAAGGGGTTCTCATTTGATATACTTGGACATGTCAAATGAGTTCTTAATGTGTTTTGAAGTCCAAGACTTTGGCAAGAAGGAGTTTTATCAAACAAATGCAAATAGAATTCAATTTGCTTTTTCTTCTCCAAGGAAAGGGGAACTCCCATTTAACAAATTTTGGTATGTCAAGTGGGGGGTTTCAAATATGTCTTGACTTCTCTTTTGTGTGTGTATGATTTATTGCTTTTCAAAAAGGGGGAAAACTTCAACTCTAGCACATGTGAAGTATGTTAAGTGGAGTTTCAATTTTATATTATAATTTAATTCGAAAATAGAATCTCCATCCAATAAATTTGAGTGTGTGGGATGGGGATAGTTATTTCCAAAAAAATTTGCTTTTGAAAAGGACATCAAAAATGCCTGATTTTGATTTTGAAAAGAACCTCCATGTAACAATCATATGATTTGTTAAACGAGGTTTGGTTATATGTGTTTTGTGCCTTTTTTTGAAAATTTCTTACAATTTTTTGTGTAAAGATCTCTTATTATGTGGATTTTGAAAAAGTGCTTTTGGAAAGACATGTTATTTTGTAGAAGAGTTTTATTTTCTTATTGTTCATGGGATGAACCTTGCCTCACCATCAAGATGGTGAAGAGGTTCTTAATTTTGGTCATCTCCTTTATTTGATTAATTTAATTTTCACCTATTGGGGGAACCCAATAGGGATTTTAAGACCTACGGGAGGTCCTAAAACCTAAAGGATATTGGCTTTTTGCTTAAGGATGAAATAAGCTAAGTGCCAATGGAAAGAATGATACCTCGAGCCTATATAAAATATAAGTCCACCTATTGATGCTTGGAGACAATAATGTTACTAAAGATGAGAGAGGAACTCTCCCATGTCGCTAGAAAAATGTGGTGTTTATTTTGAGGATGTGGGACACCACAGATCTTAGAACTTATTAAAGTGATGGGTATGACATTAAGAATGATGTACTATCTTGAAAGATAGAAATTACCACTATAATGGACTAATCACCTAATAAGGACTCCTAAGGCATGATGGGTCTTTGAATATACCAGAGATCTTTCTCCTACTTTACATGGAAAAGTAAAGTAGGGTTTATTTTAAGCCAGGTTCATTAAATTTCCTGTGGAGGCAAGCCCCCATAATTAATTACATCCTAAGGAATGAGAATTTCTTAAGAATACTCTCGATTAAAGTAGACAATTAGAGTCTCCAAAGATTTCAAGGTTAAGACTATCAAAGGATTGGCTATTTTAGAAAATCAAATGAGATAGATCAAGGAGAAGACTTATTTTTGGAATCCAAAGGGAGAAAGTAAGAAATGCTCATGATACTAGGAAGCCTAGTGAGCATTCCAATCTATCCTATGGTTGGGCTTTATATTTTTGAAATTGAAGAGAGTTAATTATTTGAGTTGAAAATTTATTAGATTGCTAGGGCTTATAATCACACAACATAAGATTATGGAAATACCTAAGAGGTGAGAATTTATGCTTATAGCCGGCAAAAGGAAATAATAACCTCAGATCCTAAGCTAAGGAGCTTTGGCGAGGCCCAAAGCATGACCTAAATCTAAGGTGAAAATGTGTATATGATTTACCTCCACATGAGAGAATAAACCACCCGACTGCTGGACTTATTACCGCCTGGAGTGGCAGCCAGCTAACTCCTCATACGTTTTAAATCTATGTAGGTAAGTCTTATGCCTTACAAGATGGCTAGCCTGTTATCTATTTAGAAAGGAGTCTAAGTCCTTAAACTCACTCCCTAAGAGACTAGACCATGAGTGGTGTGAATTCATGACTAAATTTAATGCAAATTTTATCAAATTTATTTAATTCTTTTGAACTCTTTGTTTTGACATAGGTTATGAGATTTTGTACGCCTAAATGCATGAGAACTTGATTATGGTCCAAATTAAGAGAGAAAGGGGTGTTCTTCCATTAAAGGCTCTCGTAGGTTATGCCTTCATTCTCTAGCAAAGATGGAAGCCACCTCTTAACAGGAGTGAAAGAATATGACATGCATGATATTATACATTCATTCATCCAACTAAGGGGTTGCTAAAAAGTTTATTATCTTGATTTAATTCCTAGGCTTTTATGTGAGGTTATGAGTTATTAGTGGGATAGAAAATTTAATTTTATCCTAAGAGCCTACCGCATCTAGGCCACACATTCAAGTATCAATCATAAAAAAACTATGAAAAGCATGCTATTCTAATGAGTAATCTAAACACAATATCAAACAATATTATAGACTACCATAAAAGAATAAAAGGTCGATTGTTCATTATACACCTCAAAAGAAAAAATAATATGGGTAGCCGACCTCTACCCTTATACAACCCGGATTACAAAAAATAATACATTCTATGGAGGTCTTCTTTTCTTCATTTCTTCTTTCACTTTCTTTTGATTTGATTTGCTCCAAAGGCATCACAGGGCACCCCAGGGACTAAGCCTTCTAGCAACTACTCATCCTAATCTCTCATAATACTAATCCTAATTTCTAATGTAAAATTATATCAAAAATTGGAAAAGTAAATCAAGCTACACTTGCAAAATAAATGTTAGCTAAACACCATACAACCCAACATTATATGAATAATTTTGGACTTAGCACGCACATGGGTAAAGCCCACCATCCTAAGTGAGTTATGCTTAAGCACATCAAACATATTTATATTTTATTACAATGACCCATTTAGCACAACCCTAAAAAAAATATGATTAAAGATAATATGGCTGTCAGTCTGAAACATACACCTAACATCCAGTCTAAAATATTACATACAAATAAAACACAACATCATACATACAATGCCTAACTTAGCACTAGAAGTGGTGACTTAGCATTCTAATGTGTGCTCAAGGCTTGTGTGTAGACTTTCTAGGCTTCTTTAGTTTAAGTTTCAATTTGGGTTTGAATTTTTTAAATTTTACCTTTGGGTGATTTCAATTTAAAGATTTAATGATTTATTTTTTTTTTCATTTTTTTCACTTTTATTTGGTTAAAATGATGTTTAGGTTTTCAAGAATGAGTAGTAGAGTGAATTCCATTTGTAGATAAACTCACACATCTAACTCAAAGAATTTAACTAAGGTCCTTAAGTATCTTAATTAGCCCATTTAAATTTGTGTAATTCATTTGATTTGATTTATTTGATTTGATTTAGAATTTAAAATTTGAATTTGTTTAAGTATTTGATTGATTGATTTTGATTTAGATGTTTTAGTTTAATTGCATCTTGATAATTCAATATCCTTAATTTCTAATGAAGTTTAAGTTTGTTTAAATTCATGTGTTTTTGATTAATTAATTTTAGATTAGATATTTTGGTTTAATTAAATCTTGATAATTCAATATCCTTTTAAATTAATATTTAATTCTTTTCTTTGATTATGGTTATGTGACTTAATTTTATGCTTATTTGATTTGATTATGGTTCATTTATTTGTAGTTTGATCGAATTAGATTAATTGAAATTTTATTTTGTTTTTAATTGAGTTTGATTCTTTATTTATCAAAGTTTGGTTTGTATTTTGATTTCAAATATTGAATAGTTAACTAGTTTATCTTTTTATTTTTTATTTTTTTATTAACTAGTTTATCTCTTATTTAAAAGGTTGAATGAGATTTTATTTGATTACATATTAAATGAGAGTCTTTCTTAATTTAATTTAATTTGATTTTTTTATTAACTTTATTTGTCTATGAATTTTCTTAGGTTCAATGTGATTATGTGATTAGTTTAATTAAGAAGTGTATTTATGTTAATTATAAAGGTTTGTTTAATTTTCAATTTGATTTCATATTTGTTTAGTTAATGTAATTAATGACTTAATGATTTAAGTTTAAATTAAGGGATTGGTATTTAATTGCATTTATGTTTGATTAAGTTTAAGTTTAATATGATTAATTTTATTGACTTAATTAATTTGCTTAAGATGTGTGATCAAATTAATTAGTAGATTAATTAAGTGTTTAGTTTGCTTAATTTTAATCTGATTTATAAAGTTAATTTGGTTTATTAAGATGATGGATTAATTTATTAATTTTGCATTAGGTGTTTATTCAATTGGAGGGTAATTAGTTTTAAGAAGTGTGTTTAAGTTAATTATAAAGTTAAATAAAGATTTATTTAATTCTTAATGATGTAATTAATGACTTAATGATTTAGGTTTAATTTATATTTTGATTAGTATTTAATTGCATTTTGATTATGTTTGATTAAGCTTAACTTTAATATGATTAATTTGATTAACTTAATTAGCTTACTTACGGTGTGTGATTTATTATTAAATTTAATTAGGGGTTTGATTTAAGCTTAATTTTAGAGTTAGCTTTAATGTAACTTATTTAAATTAATTTGATTAATTAAGGTGATGGATTAATTCATTAAGTTTGTATTAATTAGATGTTTGATTAATTAAGTTTGATTAAGGGTAATTAAATTTTTAAATCATTAGATTAATTTAAGGTTTGTTTAATTAGAGATTAATGACTTAATTTCCCACATGTGAGTGATTTGATTTAGTTAAATATTTTCTTAAGTTTGATTTGATTAAAGGATTATTGTTATTACCATCATTGTTATTAAGTGAATTAATTATTTATTTCATTTCAATTAAGTTTGATTATTTATGATTATAGTTTTATTTGATTTGATTCATTTATTATGTTTGTTTGATTTCATTAACATGTTTGATTTAGTTATTAGGTTGAAATATTTAATGGTTAATTAATTATCTTATTCCAAATGGATGTGATTTAATCATATGTTAATTAGGTTTACTTTAACTTTATTTGGCTTAATTCAATTAGTATTAAATGATAATGGTGAATTAGTTTATTAATCAATTTGATTATTTTTAGTTTATTTAATGATTAATTAGTTTCAGTTTATTTGTACTCATTAAGGGGTTTCATATGATTAAGATTCCATGCTTAGTGTAGGTTTAGTTATACTGGTTTGACCCATGTTAAAGTTTCATAGATTTGTTTAATTTTAAGTTTGATTTAAGATTTAATCATTTAATTGAGTTTTATTAACTTAAATAGGTTTAATCATATTTAATTTAATTTCTTCTAAGGATGATATTTTTCTGATTTGAGGTTTGATTAATGATTGCTTAAGTATTATTTCATTTCTGATTTTCATTTTGATATTTAAGTTATTTTTAGATTATATTTTAATTAAGTCCTTAATTGATTAAACTTTAATCTTAAGTGTTTGTTTAGGGTTCAATAGGCTTTAGAAAATCATATTATTTTCTTAAGAGTCTTAGATGTCAATTGAACTGATTTAAGCTATTTTGAAGATTTTTTGTAAATTTTTGAATTTTTATTTGATTTATTTTATTAAAATGGACAATCTAAACTTCAAAATTTTAATTTCTCCCAATCGAGAAGTCATTTTCACTTGAAATTTTTATGGTAGGTGTGTTTTAACTTTAGTTTCAATCCTTGAAAATTTTCAACTTAATCTGACATATATTTTTGATTTAATTAATGAAATTTAATTTTCACTAAAACTCAAATTAAGCTCAAAATCCTTAGTAAAATTTGGGGATTTTGATTTTGTTGATTTTTGGTTAAGTATTTTTATTTTCTATGAATTTTTGAAGTTTAAGGTGATTTAAATTAATTTTTTAAATCGAAAAATCATGACACGATGTGGCCATTGCGATGTGGCGCCAGATTCGATTTATCGTGCCACATCAGCGGTTTGGGCGGGAAGACCGATCAACCTACAGAGAGCGACTCGCGGCTCACTCGTCATGAGCGGTCAGACGGTCCAGAGATCGGTGCGTGTCGAGAGGGATCGTGCGATCGGCATCACGATTTGGCCAATCATACAAACCCCACGATCGGATGGTCCAGATTGCATCAGGAGATCTCAAGGCCTGGATAGCGCGATCCATGTACGATTCGAGCCATCCGATCCCATGAACCACAGGATCGGATGATAGCTGTAGCCCTGCCGGTGATGAACAGTGTTTTCAAGCTTTTTTTGAGGGAAAAATGAGATTTCTAAGTTAAAACTTATTCAAATGGACCCATTTTCACATCGATTAGCACCGAAAAAAATTCTATTTTTCTAATTGAGATGATTTAAAGTAAAAAATATGGGATTATCTAGGGGAAATTCATAAAATCGTGAAAATTAACACAAAATATGAAATCTAAGGCGGCTAAAGTTTACGAAATTTACCTCATGGGATGGTTTTTTGTGGGGAGATTCAACAAACTCAGGTATGTGAGGAAGCTTTGGAATAATTTTTAACCCTTACACCTTGAAATTTCTTCTCCGATGTTTCATACCTCATCGAAAAGCAACTATTTGTATTTTTGAGCTCCAAAATAGCTCAAAGAGGTGGGTGATGGGTTCCTTTTTTGCTTTGGAGAGCTTTTGAGGGTTGAATGGTGGTGGGAGGAAGAGAGCTAAAGCCTCATTTTCCTCTCTTTTTATAGTGGCTGAAAATCCATTCTTTTTTGAATTTTTTTGGCTCCAAATTGATTGTCATCTTACTTGTGGTGGTTGAGATGGATGATGAATTGATTGAAGACTTTAGTTTTTTGCTCCAAAGTTCTCTCTTGCTGCAATATGATCAGCTCTATTCAATGCAAATATTAGGGAGGAGTTAAGTGCATGTGGTTGGGTGGAATCCTATTTGGGGGAGGATCCATAAGGGGTTTAATTGGGTTGGGTTGATTTTAGGATGATCTCAAATGGGTTTGGGTCGAGTTTGATCACCAGTCAGCTTGGTTTGGTTTGGCCAATTTGGGTCATATGGGTCATATTGGGTCAAGTTGACCAATTTGACAAAAAAAATTTGACTTGGGTTATGAGTTGATTCATGTTCAATTGGCTAATAAAATTTGAATGTGGTATTTGGCTTGAATTAATTTGGATTTAATTTGATTTAGGCCAAATTGACCCTTTAGGAGGCTTAATGACTCAATTGGGCTCGATTGATCAAATTGGATTTAATTATGGCTTTGGTCAAGTTCAATAATCAATTTGGAATGAATTTGAGCCATTGGTTGCAATCAATTTGTGTTAGATCATGATTTGACCTAATTTGGTCCTTTAGGCTAATTTGGGTCAACTTGGATCGAATGACCAATTGGGTTTGGTTTGGCTCAATTGGTGGTCAAGTCATATTTAAAAATTGATTTTGGGTTAATTCAAATCATTGATTTCAATCAATTTAGTGTAGGATGAGTTTTGGCTAATTTTGGTTCATTTGGGCTAAGGGTTGACCTGATCAAATGACTAAGTTGACGTGGTTTGACCCAATTGATTGCAATTGATCATCTCAGGGTGACCAACAATCATGGTGGAAGATTTTAGTGAGCTTGATTCAATCCAATTTAGGTTGGATTAGAAGTTAGCTCAAATGGGTCCTTTAGGTCACTTTGGGTCAAGTGGACCTAAGTGAGTCAATTGGTTTGATTTTGATTTGATTCGAGTTTATTTGAACGTATATATGAGCCTTGGATTGAAATATAATTTCAACAGTAATCAATTTGGAGTCCAATAGGTTTTGGCTCAATTAAAAGTTTTAAGTCAAAATGAGTTGACTTGGGTTGACTTGAATTTGGTTTGATGATTGTAGGTTTTATTTATATTTGGATAAATGATCAAATGAATGATTGATTTGAGAGATAATCCATTGGTTTTGACTTGATTTGGATATAATTTGGCTAAGCCCAAAGAATTGACTTAAAGGGCTTAAATTGAGTTTGGATTTGATTTTCAATATAGTTTTGGTCATTTGAATTTGGATTTCATTTATATTTTTGAATATAAATGAAAGAATAATTGATTTATAAAGAAATCAATTGAGTTTGATTTGATCTAAAGGGAGTTTTGGCTAAGCGTATGAATGTGGTTCATATGGCTTAGGAAGAGTTTTAGGATTTTGAATTTGATTTTGGGTTTCAATCATTTGGAGTCAAATTTGAAATTAGATTTGGAACTTGAATTTGAATTTGAGATTTGGTTTGAGAATTGAATCTGGGTTTGATTTGAGAAAGTGTATCTAGATTGAGTTTATTATGGATGTAATTTCCTTAAACCATAAGGCATAGCCTAATCTTATGATTAACACTTCTAAGTCTAGGCTTAGGTTAAGTGTTCACCTAATCACTAGAAGTGTCTTATGACTAAGGAGTTCTTAGTGTCTAGAAGATTCCTATGTCTAAGAGGATGGGGTTGAGAGTTCACTCCAAAAGTGAGGTCAACATTCACAAATGATTTATGCACTTTTGAAAGTAATTTTTGATTTAATAGTGATAATAGCCATGCCTATTTTTAATTTAAGTCAACACATGCAATTTGGAATAAAAGAAATCATTTTGTTTAATTAATTTTTGAAAAAGATGAATGCATGATCATATATGGCAAACAACATTTAATATGATTGGAAAGAGATAAAAGAACATAAGCACATGATTTCATTCAATCCAATTAAATCATAAGGGCAATCATTTTAAATAAGATTATTTAAAATAAACTAAAGCTTCTTAATGTCATTTTGATTTCATGTTTGATTTGATTTAAGAAATATAAGAAGAGGTTTGCTAATCCTATTCCATTCCCCATGTTTGTGATTTAATTTGGTTTAATAAGGAATAATTAAGTGAATTTCATGAATTAATTAAGTTAGATCCTTAATTAAATCAATTAATTACCCTTACCTATGCTTCTTTAATTTGATTAACCACTTAATCATAAGTCATAAATGACATGAACATGTGAGGAAATAAAATTGTAGTGCTCCTAAAGAACCTAATGCAATTTTCATAATTAAAGGATTAAGTTAAAGAATCTAATTAAGTACTTTTATGAATCTCCCATACTTATGAGTTAATCATAATTTCCTTAGAGGGTCTTTATTTTGTTAAACACATAAAGAGGAACCCTTAATTTGATTTCTTGTATTTAAGGTTTGATTTGATTTGATTTATTTGAATGATTTAGTTGAATTGAATTGATTTGATTAGTCTTTGTTACATTTGTTTTGTATTTGTTTACCTTCATGTAATTTGATTGATTAATTTTTAATTAGATGTTTTGATTCAATTAAATCTTGATAATTCAATATCCTTTTAATTTAATATCTAATTCTTTTCTTTGATTATAGTTATGTGATTTAATTTTATGTTTATTTGATTTAATCATGGTTCATTTATTTGTAGTTTGATTAGATTAAATTAATTGAGATTTTATTTTGCTTTTAATTGAGTTTGATTCTTTGTAATTAGAATTTTATTTTTAATCTCATCCATTTGCCATGTTTATCAAAGTTTGGTTTGTATTTTGATTTCATACATTGGATAGTTAATTAGTTTATCTTATTTAAGTAGGTTGAATGAGATTTGATTTGATTACATATTAAATTGATGAGAGGCTTTCTTTATTTGATTTAATTTGATTTAATTAGCTTTATTAATCTATAGGTTTGGTTAGGTTCAATGTGATTATATAATTAGTTTAATTAAGAAGTGTGTTTAGATTAATTATTAAATTAAATAAGAATTTGTTTAATTTTTAATTTGGTTTCATATTTTTTAGGTTGATGATGTAATTAATGACTTAATGATTTGGTTTAATTTAGGATTTGATTGGCATTTAATTGCATTTTAATTATGTTCAAATTTATGTTTGATTAAGCTTAAGTTTGATATGATTAATTTGATTAACTTAATTAGCTTATTTAAGAGGTGTAATCAATTATTGAATTAAATAAATATTTGTTTAATTTTTAATTTGATTTCATATTTATTTAGGTTAATGATGTAATTAATGACTTAATGATTTAAGTTTAAATTAAGATTTGATTAGCATTTAATTGCATTTTTTTGATTAAGCTTAAGTTTAATATGATTAGTTTGATTAACTTAATTAGTTTATTTAAGAGGTGTGATCAAATTAATTACTAGATTAATTAAGTGTTTGGTTTGAATCAAATTTAATGTGATTTATAAAATTAACTTGGTTTATTAAGATGATGGATTAATTCATTAAATTTGCATTAATTAAATGTTTAATTAATTAAGTTTGATTAAGGGTAATTAAATTTTTAAATCATTAGATTAATTAAAGGTTTGTTTAATTAGAGATTAATGACTTAATTACCCATATATGGCTTATTTGATTTGATAGTTTTAATTAAGCATTTGCCTAAATTTTATTGATTAAAGATATTGTTATTATCATTTGATTGATTAAGTGATTTAATTGTTTATTTTATATCAATTAAACTTGATTATTCATAATCATAGTTAGGTTTGATTTTCTTCATTTATTATGTTTATTAGATTTCATTCATGTTTGATTTAGTTGTTGGGTTTATGTATTAATGGCCAATTAATCATCTTATTCCAAATGGATTGATTTTAAATGTGATTTAATCATATCTTAATTAAGTTTACTTTAGCTTTATTTGGTTTAATTTGATTAATATCAAATGATTATGTTGAATTGGTTTATTAATCAATTTGATTTTTAGTTTATTTAATGATTAATTAATATTTAATTTATTTTAATTTGTTAAGTAGTTTCATATGATTAAGATTCAATGCTTGGTGTAGGTTTGACAAGATTAGTATGGTTTTATATCAAAGTTTCATTTATTTATTCTATTATGAGTTTGATTTAAAGATCTCATCATTTAACTAAATTTCATTAACTCAGTTAGGTTTAGTTAATTTTAATTTCATTTGAGTGATATATGCTACTTTTTTATTTAAAGTTTGATTACCAATCATTTGGGTATTATATCATTTATGATTCTGATTTGATAGTTAAATTATTATTATTTTAGGTTATGTTTTAATTAATTCTTTAATTGATTAAAGTTTAATCCTAAGTGTTTATTTAGGGTTAATTAGGCTTTAGAAAATCACATTATTTTCTTAAGGATCCTAGATGTTAACTGAAGTGATTTAAGTTATTTTGTTGATTTCTCTATAATTTTATGGATTTTTATTTGATTTGTTCTATTAAAATGGATAATTTGAACTTCAAAATTTAATTTCTCCCAATCCACAAGTCCATTTCACTTGAGATTTTTATGGTGAGTGTTTTTTAACTCTTATTTCAATCTTTGAAAATTTCAATTCAATCAAACTTGTATTTTTAGAGTAATAAATAAATTTTGATTTTCACTAAAACTTAAATTAAGCTTAAACCATTTAGTGGAATATAAGGATTTTTAATCCTTTGGATTTCTCTCAAAAAGACAAATCCAACCATCCCTTATTTGTAATTTTACATTTAGTATTTTATTTTTTATGAATTTACAAAGTTTTAGGCAACTTAAATAATTTTTAAAATCAGAAAATAAGCGATTTTCCACTTAACCCAATTAGCACCATGCGGCTAATAACAATGCACGATTCGTGGTACGCAATTGGGCACCACTATTACGCGTGGCATGAGGTGCCGCATGATTGGCCGTCGCGGTGCGCGTCGAACGGCGAAAGGGATAGGGATGCGGTCGAATCGGCGATCGTCGTGGATCGAATGGATCGATCTGCGTGATGGACGCGTGATCTGGATCAGCGTGTGATCCGCGGATCCAAACCACATGATTGCATATCCAAACCACGTGATTGCATGATTTGAGCTGTCTGATCCCCGAACGGCGACTGCTTTTCGAAGGTGAAAGTGGTGGAACATTGTTCATCCGACGGGATTTTTCATGATTTTGAACGAATTTCATCCGATTTGGCTCGTTTTCATGATGATTTTCACCAAAATCTCCCAATTCATATTAGGACTAAATATAATGAGAAATGCAAGGCTTCTCTAAGGAAAATCCTAAAAATTGTGCAAGAATTGGCACAAATAGAAGTTCCTAAGGCCGGCTAAAGTTTGGTAAAATTACCTCGTTGAAGGTAGTTTCTGGCAAGGTGAAGATCCGAGTGAGCTCCTAAGTGCAAGAGGAAGCTTTGGAATGAGTGTAGTATTTGCCTTCACTTCGAAATGATGTATTCTTCAATCGCCGCCGCTTACTCGGAAAAATCAACCCAGTTTTTGAGTGGAATCTTATGTGCGGGAGGATCCATAAGGAATTTAATTGGGTTGGGTTGATTTTAGGATGAGCCTAAATGGGTTTGGGCCAAGTTTGATCAGCTCCCAATGGGACATGACTTGGCTTCAACGGATTTGGCTCAATTTGGGTCATATGGGTCATATTGGGTCATATCGGGTTAGGTTGACTAATTGGTTAGATTGGGTCAAACCAAGGCTTAGGTTAGGGTCAAATGATGATTTGAAGAGTTTTGGTATGATCAGAAGTGACACAAATGTAAGTGGAATCAGCTTTCTTCATTGATTTCTTAGATTTAGATGGAGGTACAAAATATAAATCACGAGTAAGTGGAGTAAGGGGTTTAGCACCCATCTCCGTAGATACAATACAACTGCTGGAAGAAGAGCTAGATGAAGTGGATGTAGCTACAACTGTGGAAGGAATACTGGACTCGGACGGTGGTTGCGCTACTATGCTATCCTGGGAAGTAAGGTAGGCTGCTGCTACTGCTGCTGAGCCGACACCTTCTTCAAGTTGTCTTTGGAAACTTGCAAACCTTCCATGGTGTTGGAGGTTTGAGTTACTTCAGGCACCTGTAAAGAAAGCATCTTGATCTTAGAGACCACCTTTTTAGAAGTTCGAGATAAGGCAATATCTCAACCTTCTTTTATCTTAAGAGGATTGCAAGTATCCCCAAGAATTACTCTGATGGAACTGGAGGGTTGTTCTAACAAGTTTTCCTTGGTGATAACAATAGCTCCTGACTTGTAGCTGCGCTCAAGCCAGTCCTTAAAGGTGACACAATCCTCCAAGACATGACTAACCATATGGTGGAAGGGGCAATAGTTAGGATCATTACTCTTACTCACATCTTTCGGCCTCCTAGGCTCTAGTAACTGAAAATCAAGCTTCTTTAAGAGGTTCTTAAAGATCTTCCTAACTATCTCTCTCTTGAATGAATAAGGCTTATTCAATCTATCAGCAAGAGTAGGTGGGTAATAGCTACCTAGCGGTGGATATGAGTACTGCTATTGAGTATGCTGTGGAGGAGGTGATGACAGCCGCTGTGGCAGTTGTGGTGGTCGGTATGGTGGCCGAGGTGGTGGTAGACGAGGTGGTAGATGATGCTATTGTGCTCGAGTCTGGCTAAGCTCTGGCTGGTTGCTTCCCTTTGTCTATTGACACAACTACACTTGGCTACTTCTCAAAGGCTTTCTATGGCTTGGGCTTGAATGATTGTTCTCGAAAAGGTAACAGTTTGGCTTCCCCTTACAGGCTAGTTGCCTTATTTATTAGTTTCTCAAAGGTTTTGATTGTAAATCCCTTGAACATGAAAGCAACCGGGCCATGATTATTCTTGAGAAGAATTTTTATAGCATGTTATTCAGACAGCTGTAGTTCGTATTTCATACTCAGGTTTCGCCAGCTGAGAATATAATCCACAAAGGACTCATTGGGATTTTATTGTGACACAACGAGGTCACCCACAGTCACCTTTTGTTGGGCTCCAGCAAACCTCTTGATGAAGAGGTGCTCCAACTCAGCAAAAGTCTTCACGAAACCATTGGGCAATTCAGCGTACCAATCAAATGCAATCCCTGACAGACTGCTAACGAAGAGTCAGAAGAGAAGTGCATCACTACCTCCGGCGTTGCAACAGCCAGTTCTAAAGTGCGCTATATGATGCCGAGGGTTTCCATAAATAATTATTTATTCAATAAATAATTATTTCATTATAATATCTCCACACAACTTCATTATTCACACATATATATCCCTACTAGTAGGCTATAAATAAGGCCACATTTTATTACAACTATGCATATAAATCAAAGCTAAAGAACCAAAACATAATAATAATATCTATAAATTTCAATCGCACAAACATCCCCCAATATCTAAATCTCCTCTCAAATTTGCACTATCTAGACCTTTCTAATATGGGGCTCATCGGTGTAATTCCATCTCATCTAGGAAACTTGACAAAACTTCAGTACCTTGACCTTGGTTTTAATTCTCTTACTGCTTCTAAGCTTCTATGGATGTCTCATCTCTCATCTTTGCAATATGTTGATTTGTCCAAAGTGGATCTAACACTTGCTACAAATTGGTTAAATGAAATTGATACTCTTCCTGCTCTTTCAACTTTGATTTTGAATGAATGCAACCTACAAACTCTTCCAACTTTGCTTTCAAATTTGAATTTCTCATCAACCATCAAGACATTTGATCTTTCCAACAATCAATTCCAATATGGACTTCCTTCTTGGATATCTAATATGACAAATTTTGTTGCATGTATTTTAATTATTGCCAACTTCAAGGCATGATCACTAGTAATATTTTCGGAGCCCTTTATAGATTGAGTGAATTTGATCTATCAAATAACTTTATAGAAGGCAATATACCACAACATATTGGAAAAATGAGAAATCTAACATATCTTGATCTTAGTAATAATAGTATTAGTGGATCTATCCCACAAAGCTTTGGTCAGCTCACAAACTTGTGTGTTTTAGACCTTGCAATAAACCTATTAAATGATAGTCTTTCCGATGCTAATTTTAAAAATTTATCGCAATTAAAATTCTTATTTCTTTCAAATAATCACTTGGATTTCAACCTAATCAACTCTATTTGGGTTCCACCATTTCAACTTGAATGCCTTTTGTTAAGTTCTTTCTTATAGGGCCTCATTTTCCACTATGGCTTCAAACTCAAAAATTTATCTCCACATTAGACATCTCTAATGCTGGCATTTTTTATATTATTCCAAATTGGTTTTGGAACATGTTTTATGTACTTCAATTCTTAAATATATCTCACAATACTGTTAGAGGTGAGCTTCCCATGTCATTGAATATTTTATCATATTTATTGGTAATTGATCTAAGATCAAATCTATTAGAAGGTCATATTCCTCAATTGATAGGTGTTGTGAGTATTACATTATTTTCTAATAACATGTTCTCTAAAGGGATTGAGTGGTATTTAAATGCAAACATGATTATTTTGGAAGTACTTGATGTTTCCCAAAATTATCTCTCTGTGAAATCCCAAAATCAATTTGTCAAATACGTTCAGTAAAGCTTCTTGACTCTCAATGAATGGTCTCGTAATCAAATAGTGCATTTCTTATATTATTATATCTTAAACTGAAACTATCATTTGCTTTTATTACTAGAAAAAAAAATGAGCCTCCCACTTACTCTTAAGAATTTATAGCTCTACCATCATGGTTGTCTTCTATGTGAAAAAAAATGAAGGAACTATCAAGAATTTATATATTATTTTCAAGTCTTAATTGATGTTTGTTAGCAAATATCCATTTTTTTCTTATTTTTGGAATATTAAGCAATAATATATTTTTTAAATTATGATACTTATATGGTTTAATTTATATAATACCTTAAAGTTAGTATTTTTAAAAAATTTATTTGCCCATGCAGTTTTATGTGATTGATACTACAAAGTGGTTTAATGATGAATACAAGTGAGTGTATTTTTATTATTTTTAGATTTTCTGGACATTGAAGGTAAGTTAAGAATCAGAAAAGAAAATTAATATGATGGTGGAGGCAAAAATCCGTTAAACTTAACAAGGATAAATTATCTCCTAAGTATGTTTAGCATGAAAACTCAAATGATATTTAAGAAGCCTTATATTTAAATGCATGAGTGGAGAAATTACAAAGCATGCAAACTATAAACTCTTAGATAAAATTATTGAAAAAAGCAACAACTACAATTTTATCCTTTTCTAACATGAAACAAAAAGGAATATAAATCAATTTTGATATAACTAAATAATTTTTGTACCAGCTCTCAATAAGATGCCAATGCTTTTAATTTAATTTCTAATAGATCATTATCTGAATTTAAAGAGAGTAATTAGATTTTCTTTTTGTATAGACTCAAAAATATACTCATTCAATTAATTGCTACCATCATCATGTACCTATAGATTGTTCTATCTAAGTAGGGATTGGGTGGGTCTATCGAGTCAGTCCATTAAATGAATTGGCCCATCTCAATTTATCTGAACTTAATCAACTATCTGATAGAATCTTGATAGGGACCCATTTTGACTACTTTATACTTTATAATTGCATTTTTTAACTAAAGAGAATAGTGGATTTTCTAATCTTATTTATTTAATAGAATATTTCAATTAAGGGTTTGTTTGGGGCAGCTGTAGTTTTTTGAAAAGTTATTGTAAAGCTGCTGTGGAGAAATCAACTTTTTGAAGAAATTGCTTTGTGTGTTACAAATAAATTTTTTTAAAAAAAATTTAAAAAGCAGCTTTCTGACAGCCACCATACTCTCACAGCTCTGGTTCTCAAAATAGCTTTTTTATCACAATTTTCTAAAAAAGCAGCCAAAAAGTTGGTAGCCAGATATACCTGCTTTGCTTTCTGAAAAAGCAAAGCATCCAGAAAGCTATTCCAAATGGACCCTAAGTTAGGTACATAATATTTTTTAGACTTTTTCTTATTAAATTTTTGTGTCTTTTCTATGCTCCTCCTATATGAATGAGTTTGAAATTTTAGTACAAAATTAAATGTTAAGATAAGACTCAAAATGTATAAATAGCAAGGCTAAGGAAAACAATAGTCTCTACCCCCTTCATCATAAAGAAAATCATAAAAGGCTAGAGAAAAATGCTTAATATGTATCTAACACATTTAAAAAAAAGGATAATCACTTTAAAACACTTTCATCATGGTCACCCAAATTTTTATATGCCTAAAAATATTATCCCCTTCTCTTTCTATATACAAAAATCATAAGATATTTCAGTGTGACACTTATTAATTATCTAAACACACTTGAACTTCCAACCAACACATCCTTGTAAACACTCCCAATCTTTTGTGACTAGTTGATGACTACACTTGAATCACTTTGATCTTTCTAATGAAAGATAAGTCTAAAATTAGGCCTAAAATCAGTTCTTAAAAGCCCAATTTAAAGTATAAGTTTAAATCTTTGAGACTGACAATGACAAGGAATATTTTCATTTGATTCTCAAAGAATATCTCCTCCAAAAAAAAGTTTTTCACCAAATTTGTATCCATACTCTTGAACAAAATGATGCAATAAAAAAAACTAAACACCTTCTATAGGCTCTTGATCAATTACGATCACTAGTAATGTTTCAAAATATTATTAGAAGGGCAAAGTCCTTTTGATGCATATCTCATTAATCATATGCGATCAACAATCCTAAGCATTAAAACTCATTGCCAAACTCTCAAAACAAACATAACTCAAATGCACATTTATCTCCATCATTCCTAATAAGGTATTTGGTTGCTATGTTTCTGTGTACATTTCTTCTCATCAAAAAAGATAAATTATATATTTGTTGATCATTCTCCTCACCTACAAGGATAGAAATATTATTCTTTGAAAATTAAAAGAAAAAAATGTTACACTGCTACCACAATCAAAAATCAATCCTTCTTCTTTATAACTCACATTCAAAGGAAAGCATAAACTCTATCTATGAAAATGAGTTTTGTGATACTATAAAATTGAGCTTATTTACCAACATCTTTCAAACTTCTATGAATCTTATCCGTCCATCCATCCATCCATCCATCCATCTGAGTCTCAACCATTCGAAGATCACTTACAAGGAGTAATATATAAAGGGAATAAATGACCGAACAATACAGTTTCTCTTGAATGTTTGAACCGAGTCCGAACACGGCTTCAAGTCAATATTAATTCTCAAATGCAAGTTAACAGCGTTCATACACATCTTTGAATTCTAAAGCTAATATTATAATTGCTTAATCAATTGCTAAATAATTAATTCATTAAATGCAAGTCAACAGCGTTCAAAGTCATAGGCAATGATTAAATAAATTAACATCTTTGAATTTTAAAGCTAACATTATAATTAATTAATCAATTGCTTAATAATTTATTTATTTAATGCAAGTTTCTTGAAAAGACCGGTAGATGACTTATTGTCAAGTCACACGCGATTGTCCTACACAATTAAAAGCATCTTTTCTTATATTTCTTTATTGCATAATTGAAGAATACAATGATTTTAATTGATAAATTCCTATCAATTTTTATATTTATTGATATGTCATATAATTTTTAAATCAAATTAAACATCTCAGACGAAATAAACCTAATTTTTAATATTACTTTTTATAGCATGTAATACATTATAACATCTCTCATTTTTCTTACAATGTCATTATTTTTATTTACTTCATTATTTTTCCACAATGAATTATAGTTATGATGCATCATATGTAGTTGATATTCATTAAATGTTAAAGGAATTTTGAGGAAAATAATTTATCTCCAACTTGGGTCTTAGATTTATAAAAATTATAAGAATCTTGTGTTATGCCATTTATAAAATTTATATGACATTAATAAATATATAAAATTTATAAGGATATATCATTTTAAATCCCCATATTCTTCCAATATGCAATAAAATAAATTATATAAAAGCCATATTCTACTGTGCTAAATCATTTCCCAAGTTTTTGACCCACTTGTCATAGGTTTTGAAATTAAGTTTAATGTGAACTTTCAAGAAAATTTAACATTAGTTGTTTATTTATTTTTGAAGTGTTTAACAAATATATTAAATATACAACTTCAAATTAGTTCGAGCACTATACTCGATAAGTCATCATAAAACCTAACCAATTGATTAAACATGAATTTTAATGCAAATGTTTTAATTAAAAAATTTTTAAATTATCCAAATTTTATTTTCAGCAAATATATAACCAAACATGAATATTAATGCAAATGTTACCCTAATTCTTTCACATATATATAAGTAATACTACATGACTCCTATAATAACTAATATAAACATTAACAAGTTTAGTTGCACACGCAACCATCACATTAGAAATTTAGAAGAAAGATTCCATCTCCCATTCTAAGCTATAAATAATTCCATCTATGTATGTAAATAAATCATAGCTTAATATAAAAAAAATAACAATAATGAAGAGAGTTGAGCTTCCTCTATTACTAATATTTCTTAACCTTTTTGTTGGTAAGCTGCAGGGACATTGTAGCATTGAGGAAAGAGAAGCCCTTCTTAGCTTTAAGCAAAGCCTATTTGATCCTCATCTGCTTCTCTCTACATGGAAATTAGATGTGGATTGTTGCATGTGGAAGGGTGTGAGTTGTAGTACCTTAACAGGTAATGTCATCAAGCTCAATTTTGGTTGGAGCTATCCCTATTTCAATTATCATGGATCAACATTCTATGCCACATCTTTAGACATTGCATCACTCTTGCACTTACATCACTTGCAATACTTGTGCCTAGCTGGTATTTACTTTAAGCATGCAAGCATCCCTCAATCTATTAATACTCTCACTAGTTTCTATCTTGATCTCTCATCTTGTGGTTAGCGAATAATTCCATCTCATCTTGGAAATTTGACAAATCTTCAATACCTTGATCTTAGTGGGAATTGTCTTGCTAGCCCCTCATATGGATGTCCCAACTTTCCTCTTTGAAATATTTAGATATGAGCCTAGTGAATTTAGCTCTTGCTACTAATTGACTACATGAGATTAGCATGCTTCCAACTCTTGTAGCTTTGTATTTGCGAGACTGCAACCTGAAAACTCTTCCAACTTCACTTTCATATTATAATTTCTCATCAACCATCAAATCAATTGATATTTCTAACAATCAATTGTCAAACTCCACAATTCCTTTATGGTTATGTAACATGACTAACCTTGATATACTCAATATGAATAATTGCCAACTTCATGACATGATTTCCAACATTCTTTTGGTAAATCTTAACGTAGGAGAATTATATCTAGAATATAACCAAATATATGGAAGCATACCTCAGTGGATTGGAAATATGAGAAATCTAACTACTCTTTATTTAAAAAGCAATAATCTTAGCGGACCTATTTCATGCAGCCTTGGTCAAATCAATAATTTGATTGATTTGGATCTTAGTAACAACCAATTTCAAGATAGTCTTTCAGAAGTTAATTTTGCAAATCTATCACAATTAAGATATCTAGATCTTTCAAATAATTACTTGAATTTCAACATGATCAACTCAAATTGGGTTCCCACATTTCAACTATTTGCTTTTTTCTTATGTTCTTATTTTATCGGGCCTCATTTCCCACAGTGGCTTCAATGCCAAAATTCTATTTATTTATTAGACCTCTCCAATAATGATATATTTGATACCATTCCAAGTTGGTTTTGGAATATTTCGTCTCAATTTCAGCACTTAGACATGTCTTATAATGCAATTAAAGGTGAGCTTCCATTGTCAATAAATATAGGAGGGCTTATTGATCTAAGATCAAATC
The DNA here is from genome assembly GCA_021442155.1 of Cymbidium sinense. Classification (NCBI taxonomy): domain Eukaryota; kingdom Viridiplantae; phylum Streptophyta; class Magnoliopsida; order Asparagales; family Orchidaceae; genus Cymbidium; species Cymbidium sinense. The sequence continues at coordinate 5,552,809 of CM038223.1, read as the reverse complement.
TATTGGAAGGGAATCTTCCACAGCTCATGAGTTCCATGAAGAGGCATTATTTTCTAATAATAAGTTCTCGAATGGGATTGAGTGGTATTTAAATCCAAACAAGAGTTTTTTACAATTACTTGACCTTTTAGAGAACTTTCTCTTTGGTAGAATTCCAAATTCAATATGCCAAATGCATTCAATGATTAATCTTGACCTATCACATAATAATTTGTTTGGAGAAATTCCAAAATGCAAGGGTAATATTTCAAGCTTTATGACATTAAATGTTATCAACCTTGCAAATAATAATTTTTGGGGTTTAATTCCACATTGGATAACAAACCTACCAATCTTACTATCATTACACCTAACCAACAATAATTTTCAAGGGGGGATACCATTTCCTAGAAACTGTAATAAACTTATCACTCTTGACATGGGACAAAATAAACTTATGGGAAATATACCTTCATGGATTGGGGATATATTATCTTCTTTGAAAATCTTGCTTACGATCAAATAAATTTTATGGATCAATTCCCTCGAGCTCTCAAAATTAAAAGCCTTCAAATCTTGGATCTTATAATTTTCTTCGTTCACTACAAATCATTTAAATTTCTCAATTCAATGACCATACCTATTAAGAAGCTTGTGCCTATGATTCCCCAATGGTATACTTTCTTTGAAAATATCACTTTGCCAGATTCATTGATGATTGATATAAAAGGAGAAGAATGAGAATTTAAAGAGATACTCTCTCTTGTGATAATAATGGATCTTTCTTGTAACAATCTCAGTGGAGAAGTTCCTACTGAATTAATGAGCCTAGCTGGATTGATAAGCTTGAATTTATCTAACAATGAATTCACTGGTCAAGTCCCAATCAATATTGGTCTTATGCAAAGCTTGGAAAGTTTAGATCTCTCAAGGAATCATTTCTCAGGACAAATTCCACAAAACATTGTGAAGCTAAGTGGATTGAACAATCTCAACTTATCCTATAATCAATTATCAGGTAGAATCCCAGAAGAGACCCAACTTGACACTTTTAATGAATCAAGTTACAACGGAAATCCTAAACTATGTGGAAAATCACTTCATAAGACTTGTGAAGGTGATGAACATAATATTCATATTGGAGGAAGCAGTTCTTATGATGATGATGATGATAATGATTTTGGTTTGTTCCTTGGTATGAGTATTGGTTTTATTGTTGGATTATGGAGTGTATTGGGGACTCTATTGCTCAAGAAGTCTTGGGCAATCGCTTACTTTCAATTCTATCATACTCTCACAAATAATATTTATGTATTTATTACTGTGAAAATGAATCGGTGGCTTAATCAATAAATGACATATGTTTGCTTTAAATTGACTCTTTTATTTGTTATTTTGTTATATGTTATTTACTAATAAAAGTAAGATGAGAAACAATTATCTTTTTTTTTTATGAATTATACTAAATCTACTATATGAAATGCACTTCAAAGAACATTTTTTTTAATCTTCAAAGACAATCCTAACAATAAATTAATTTTTTAAATTAAAATAATAAAATATTGACAAAAGAATTAGAAATTTAATTGAATCATTGAGTGAAGTGCAAGAAATTGGCATAAGATTTCAATCATTAATTAATGTTAAGAACTATTTATAGTCATCATAAACAGTGATTAAATAAATTAATGACATTTCTTACACTTATAATTAAATTCAAAACTTCCGAATTCTAAAGGCAATATTACAATTTTTTTAAGATACTAAGATTATTAATCAGATTAAATAATAATTAATTTATTCAATATAAGTTTCTTTGAAAGACCCGCAGATGAGTTGCATATTATCAAGTGATGTGAGATAATCCCATATAATTAAAAGTCTCTTCTCTTATATTTATTTTATTGCCTAATTAATAATAAGAAGATTTCAATTGATATATTCCTATCAATCGTTATATTTATTGATATGACATCTAATTTCTTTAATTATTTATATCGCATTCAATTCTATTTTTATTTTATTTTATTTTTTTTCTTATTTGAGATAGTTATTAGAAGTTATAGTGGTATATATGCGAAGATTTAATAGATAAATGTGATATATTAGTAATTATAAATGGCTAAATGATATTTCAATAAATATAAAAGTTATAATTATATTAGTAGATTTAAAAAGTGCATTTATCTGATGATACAACACTTTCCAATGATATAATCTTTTTTTATAGAAGATTAACTGTGTAATTTTGATTATGTTTGTATTCTACTATAATGAATAATATTATAAAAATAAAAATAAAAATAATAAAAATAATAAATTAATAAAAAATAAAAAATAAAAGAATAATATTAAATTGTGAAATTTGTTTTAGTTCCTTTTTTTACGATTTCGAAGTTTGTGATCCAACTTCTCTTCTTTTCTCTCACTCAAGTTTGAACCTCCGTATTAATTTTTTTTGGGGAATTGTTTACTTTGTGAGAAGATCACGTGAAATAATGGATGGATATAAGGAATGAAAGAAGACTAACTTATCCTTTATTGTTCTCATGTTCATGAACTATGAAGGGTAAATGCATAATTTAAGAGCATGCTTTGGCTCTCTTTTGCTAATTATGCTTCTATTATTTTATATTGTTTAAATCTTATCTAAATCTTTTAATATCATCATTATCATCATCATCATCATCACCACCATTAAGTGAAAATCGTAGCCAGTGATGTTGTGTGTAAGATTCCTAGTTAGAATATAATATATCTAAAGCTAATTTTATTGTATGTTTATAGCTAATTTTAAAGTAATTTTTTTGGTGTAAAGTAATTTTTTGATGTGTCACATATAGGCAACTCATTCCATATAGTTCTTATGAATTTGTTTGATTTGAACATATGTGATATTTAGGTAACGTGTGTCCAATACACATATTAAGATTCAAAAATGAGTTTGGATACAATTTGTTTGGTTTTATATTATGCTTTGAACTTAGTGTTGTGAGGACTTTTCCTATGTACGGGTGGGAAAAACCATCCTATACAAGTTTCACGTCGGACGATCTTGGAAGCCTCATGGAATCATGAGATCATTAAAAATTGATCCAACACATTTTAGTGTTAATCTCATATGTTGATTTCCTGTTGGTGCCGGGTTCATTCCTTCTCCGGTAACTGACGATGAAGTGTGTGAGTCCATTATTAATGTTGCTACCATACAAACTCTGATTATATATGTTGAAGTTGAGTTGATATAAATAGAGGAAAGAGAAGTTCATCATTTCATTGGAGGTCAAATTCCTCCAATTGAAACTGAACACGTGATATTACTTTCACAGAAAACTTATCAGATCAAACTCAATCAAAAAGTTCATAGGGACGTACAACGAAGTCACAATATCATTTATTTTTATGGTTTTAATGTTCAGTTCTATCTTATTCACTTCATCATAATTAGCAGCACTGTTGAAAGAGATGTTACTATCCATCTACTCGTGTTCAACATATTGCCTCAACTTCTACTAGTAGTGGTGAATATCATGGTGAACCTTTAGCACCATTACCTACTGAAGATGACAGCTACAAAATAATGCCTAGTGCAATGATGCGACACAAGAAAGTGAAGGTGACATTGAGAAGATCAAAGTCCAGACTTTGGGAGCTGCCATTTGCTAAGAGATTATTCTTGTAGAACAAATATGGCTGAAGAACACATGTTTAACAATAATGATTATATTCAGGCTTACCAGACAGTACAAGAATGGGATGACCAAATAAATTTTGATGGCCTCTCAAATGATTCTGTCTTTGTGAAAGAGAATTATATTCCAGGTTAATTAATTGAGAGGATGTATTTTCATGATAAAAAATAGCTTAAATACACTATTCAGGGTTGGTCCATCACAAATAATGTTGAGTATGTTACATATGCCTCCAACAAGGTGAAGTTTACTATGCTATGCATACATCATGATCATCCCAATAGACCTTGCATGTGGTGTCTACATGCCTGCTCAAGCAAGAGGCTAGATGGTGCTTGGAGGATATCCAGTATAGCTATCGCACACACTTGTACTCATTTGATATTGAGTAGTGGACACAGACAGTACAATTCACAGTTTATCAACCATTTCATCCTACCTGTGATTAGATATCAGTTGGATTTGAAGCCTAAGAAAATTATTGGTAGTATGGAATAAAAGTTTAACATTAAGGTTCTTATATAAAAGCTTAGGATGCACGATGAAAGGCGATAAAGGCTATTTTTGGTTGTTGGGAAGAGTCATATTGTTCTCTGGATCACTTCATGGCTATTGTATGATCAATTTTGCCCGTCACAGTGTACCGATTTCACTCAACTGAATCAGGTCATTTTCAACGCATATTCTGGTCATTTGGACCATCCATAGTGGGTTGGCAGTACTACAGACCAGTCTTATGTCTTGATGGCACATTTTTGTTGGGTAAGTATAGAAGAACTCTTCTCACTACAGTTGGGATTGATGGAAACAATGACCTATATCCACTTGCATTTGCAGTAGTTGAAGCAGAATGCAATGAGTCATAGGCTTGGTTTATTCAAAAAATGTAGGACTTGATTCCACTTATGTCCACTAGAAACGACTTGTGTATTATATCTGACTGATATTCTGGCTTAGTACGTGGTTGCAGGGAAAATTTTGCCTGGGCCGCGCATCGGCACTACTTACACCATCTTAGAGAAAATTTCAAGAAGGCCTGCAGAACTATGGGTATTTCTGATGTTGAGTTCATGTGCCAAAAGATGTATGTTGTGGATAACACAGATAACATTCACACAATCACATGTTACATGCCAGACATCAAGAACATCAAACCAGACTCTGCTGATTGGTTGCTTTTTTTAGTAAATGCAGCACATGTATGAATGTTATCTGGTGCAACTATTTTTATTTTAGTCAGTATAGCAACTGTTGAGTTAATTTGCGGAATATTCACTGCCTTTGAGACTCCTGATTTAATGTTATGCTTTAGTTGGTTATTGATTCTATGTTCTCAGCTATAACATCCTCTTCTAGTTGTGCTTTTTTTAGTACATATAAAACAGTTACGAATGTTATTTGTTGGAACTCTTTCTAGTTTAAGTTGTATATTAATTGTTATGTCAATTTGTAAGGGATTGTTTTATGGTGTCCTATGTACTATCATTGATTAGATTGTACTATTGTTAGATTGGTCTTCTGACTACATTTTCTTCATATCGTTGGATTGTGCTATGATGTACATTGTCTGTTGTTATACTGTAGTTTACTGTTGTTAAATTGACTCGATTGTGTTTTTGTTTCATATATGTATACTGGGAGATTGTTTGTCACATAAATTATTTATAGGAAACATGTCTATCGAAGAATCAGTTCGCCCATCACATAGGAGGCGAAGACAAGCAGAGGAGAGTGTTGTGGACTACGACCCTCCACCGACCGAAGTTCACCCTAGTATTGCATCATTATGTGGTAGAAACAGAGCAGCGCATCCTAATTTGATAATATTTTTTCTATACAAGCTTCATATACATTTTATTCATATAATGTTGCATATTGATCAATTTTTTTTATTATGTAGGTTACAGTGCTTGAGGCTGCTTCTCATTTATTGATGTTTAGAGAATGACCAGTTAATTATCCTAGATTTAGGAGTGCTTTATGAGCAGCTGGACTTTATTGTGTTTCATAGATGTAGTACATTCACCTAGATCACCACTTACTCACAATATTTATGTAACGTTGATCATCGCAGATAAATATGTTCCACTTGGTCATTGGAGAGATGATGATTATGCTGTAGGATGTTGTTATGATTCTGGGTGTTCAGATAGATGACCCACCTATTATTAGCAGAGTTGTAGTTTAGGAAAGCAAGCGGTGGGCTTCATGGACAGATTATTGAGATGAGTTAATATGAGCACACCTGAACCACATATTGTGTACCATGATGTGATCTAGTCGCATGTCACATCAAAATTTCATATGAGACAGGCTCATGCATAGACTTGTTTGCCCCTATGATGGTTGCGTTGGACATATAACAGGAATTTCTACTTAGATCTCCCAGAGTTTCAGTTTACTATACATGTCAAAGCATACATACTCTTCACGATTTGTTATTTTCTTATGCTAGACACATTAGGTTCTGAAGTTCACTTGTAGTTTCTGGTTATCTGCCATTGCTAGAGGATGTTGATACTTTTAAGAAGTTCTCATTGGGATCTACTGTGCTTGCTCATTTATACAGGGAGCTACATGAGGCAAGTCGAGCGCCGCATATGGCTGATTCTACATTTCTTATGGGCATGGGAGCACATTAATGTGGGCAGACTTACATTACATAAACCATACCCTACAGATATAGATGGCCTGAGCAGGGATGTCGGTGGAATGAAGGGTATGTCCGAGAAATGACACTAGCCCACATCAAAGACTATAGAGAAAAATTATATTGGTTGTTGTAGAGTCAGATACATTGCATTGTAAATTTATTTGTTGAATTCATTATTGGATGAACACAGTAGACCTAATATTTCTTTCAAACTACACAGGTGATATGGGAGCCATATGGACATCAGATCCGTGTACTTATCATGGATATATGCTTACAAGGTGATGAGATATGGTTGGCTAGACTACCATTGATTAGTTGAAAATGAGTTGAGTGGTACCTATCTAATCGTGTGCTTGGACAGTTCAACCTTCCACCTATGATTGATGTAGCACCGATAGATTCCTCCTTCATGCGAGTGGATGGTCGAGAAAAAGTAGATGTTTATTTGATCGATTACCACCAGACTTACATTGCACAGTGGGAAGCAGACATGGTTCAGTTGTTGTGGTAGATTCATCCTAACAGGACAGGGAGCCAGCGATCAACCGATACATGAAATGGTATCGGTCTTGGGCTTCACTCTACGTGCTGAAGGCACCAACAATTCTCCTAGACTCTTATTACCCTCGAGCACCTAGAGAGTGAATAATGGTAAGCCTGTATTTGATATAAAAATTATTATTTTGCATAGTGATCTGATCCTAACTAAATATCTTTCAACGCAGTGTGAGCACATCCTAAATCGAGGATGTATTCGGCATTATTTTGGGAAATATGAGGATACATAATTTCAACATTAAATGAGGATACAAAATTTCAACATTCTATCAACTAGTACGAGGAGTTGTGTAGGGAGCTACAACACAATATGTATATATCTCGATAGTAAGTACAAAGACATTGACATTCGTACTTCATCATCGATGCCCAAATGGCTATGGATGTTGGTCCTTCTTCTACACCAAGATCGCCTCTACATACATTAACACGCCACGTAGTATTCATATCAGGAAGCTATGTGGACTCAGATGCACCCAGTGTAGACACCAGTCCCTCCCAGATATGGTCCTCCGTCATTCCATATGACACCCCCGTATAGAGTGTATCTCTGTTTCTCACTCTTTACACAGGCTTCAGCCGATGTATCTAGTGTTGCACACCTAGGTTACTCGCAACAACCTGCCGAGTAGATTAAAGAGGAGGAGAAACATCAAGAGCATCATCTATGAAACTAGCCACGATGGCCACTAGCCCATTCCACTTCCGGTAGTGATGTGATTCTGCTACGCAAGCATCATCAAAGATCTGTATGTATATTATCGTTTGTAGACAGTGGATATCGTTTAGTAGTAGTTATACCTCATTTATTATGGTTACTTATATCTTTTTGCTTGTTTGGGTTGGATTACATCAAGTATAAACTTTAAGTTCATATCTGTTTGTTTTAGTTATTCATTTATTATGGTTACTCATTTATTATGGATATTGTTTGTGTCTGAAACATTTTAATAGGAATTTGGTTGCATTCCTACTATCGACACATTGATTTTTTTATGTGAATGGAATTAATTTGAATGATCCTCTCCAAACAATAAGATTAATGGGTGATAAGCTGATATGTCATGTCTCTTAAGAGTTTGTTAATTGCACTTCATTAAGAGCTTTTTATTGCAATGAGTTATTACAAATTCTTCCAATGGTTCATTTGGTTGATTTTGAGAGTGATAAACTTGCTTGATTTCACTATTTGGCTGGATGTAAATTTAAGAAAATGATGGCATGCTGGAAGGATGAATGTTTTATCTTTATTCCTTAGAAAAATCTACCTCATTTTGTTGATAAGAGATGCTTAAGAGTAAAAGAAATGCTCACCTCATACATATGAAAATTGTTGATAATTTAGTTTCTTGTCACATAAGAAGAATTTTGTTATGATTCCAAGACAATCTCGCTCTTAAGATGTGTGATACAAAAATATTGTTGGTCCAATATTTTAAATAGTTTTGCAACATTTGCAACAATGTGCCACAATCATAGTTTTTTGTCAACATGAAAGTCAAATTTTCTTATGATTCCAATGATCAAGCTCATTTCGACGGATGTTGCATCCGATGCAAAATATATGGTTGGTCCAATATTTCAACTTCGATCGCATTTTCGAACATTTGCAACAACTGCTGCATACCGGGCCACAATCTTAGTTTTTTGTAAACATGAAAGTCATGGAGAATTTTATTATGATTCTAACGATATCAAGCTCACTCAATTTCAACACCGATGCATCCGATACGGCAAAAGACCGTGGTTGTCCAAAATTTTCAACTTCGGCATCGATTATTGCGAACATTTGCAAAACCGCTGCACCGGGCCACAATCTCAATTTTTTGTAAACATGAAAGTCATGGATAATTTTGTTATGATTCCAATGATACCATCGCTCAATTTCTACAACCGATGTCGACACGGCAAAATCGTGGTATCCAATATTTCAACTCGATACCATAGTTTTTATGAGCATTTGCAAAATCGACGGTACAATTATAATTTTTTATCATCATAAAAGTCATGGAGAATTTTTCTATGATTCCAACAATACTAAGGTCGCTCGATTCCAACACCGGATGCGTCCGATACGGGCAAAATACCGTATGGTCCAATTATTCAACTTCGATTACTTTTTAAGCATTTAAAAAACGCATCACACAATCGTAATTTTTTTATCATCATAAAAGTTGTGGAGAATTTTTTTATGATTCCAACGATACCAAGCTCGTTCATCGACACCGATCCGATACGGGCAAAATACTATGGTTGGTCCAGTATTTCAACTCGACACCATAATTTTTGTGAGCATTTGCCAAAACTACTGCGTACCGGGCCACAATCTCAGTTTTTTGTCAACATAAAAGTCATGAAAATTTTTTTTACGATTCTAACGATACCAAGCTCGTTGATTCACGCATCCAATACGGGCAAAATCATGCCCCAAATATTTTTTTTTAAAAAAATATTAAGCTCAACGGACGACTGGCGCTAAGGTGGATGCCATGTCGGAGCCTGTCGCCGTTGAATGGGCCACTAGGCCTATTTTTAAAAATTTTATTTCATGCCTAATTAGCTAATTAATGTTTTAATTAAGCCTAATTTAAATTTTTTGCTTAATTAATATGGGGAGAGGAGGCCACCAGTTGCTACCAGGAAACCTAATCCCTAATCATTCAGACAGGCTCCACACTATTGAGAGGACAAAGTGGGGAGAAGTGATCAATCACTGATCTTAGAGATAGATGTGAACTTTTGACAGGTTGACGATGATGTAAATCACCAGAGATGGTGGAGAAGGGAGGCTCCGCACAGAGATAATGGGAGGGAGAAATGAAGGATATGTGAGATAGTATTTTTGTTTAAAATACATAACTTTTTGAGTGAGATATGTGATATCCAAGATTTTAAAATTAAATTCATTTTTTTTTAATTATAAGACAACACATAAAATTTGGCTTTGACTTTTTTATGTAAGGAATGATCTTTAATTTTGAATAAATGTGTTCTACACTTGTTATATTCTTATCGGAGAAGCTTATCAAATGACCCCTAATTAAAATTTACATATCTAACACTTAAACTTCAAGTTTTACATATATAAGAACCACAATCTCCAATATCATCATCACTTACTTTTTTAAAGTGAAATGCATCTTTTTAAGCATAGTAAAATGTTAGAAAAGTAAATATCTAATTTTAGGTGTTAGATATGTAAATGCATAAGAATTATGCGATATATATGAAAATCTTCATAATAAATATTATGAGAAAATTTTGCCACGAAAAAAGTATTAATTTCTTATCAAATGAATTTACTTTCATATAAATATAATATAGCAAATGATTGATTAATTAATTTATATAACTCATTCTAAATTATAATAATTTACACGATTTTAGAGAAGAGAGAAAATCAAAATAATATGGCTAAAGTTATTAGTCAAGCCATCAATCATAACAATCTAAAACCTAAGTCATGAGATAAATCCCAATCAATACTATTATTATGCAAAGCTTACAAAATATCGATCTCTTGATGAACCATTTATCATGAGAAATTTTAGAGAGTTTTGTAAAGCTAAGTAGATTGGAGCATCTTTAACTAAAATTATAATTAATTATCAATGGGCAGCTCGACACCTTTGACAAGTCAAGTTAATATGAAAATCTAGACCTTTGTAGCAAATCTTTTCTTAAAACTTACAATAATGATGATAATTTTGACTTCTTCTTGATATGTGTCATGATTTTATTGTTGGATCATATATGAAATGTTTTGGGCAATATCTTACTTTCAATTATATTAATATGCAAAATAGCATTTATGTATTTGTTATTTAGATATTATATAGGTGGTTTTATCAATAAGTCGGAGATATAAATGATTGATGTTCTTAAGTCTTGAACATGCATGTTGGCCATTCAAATTGCATATATTTAAATCTAAAATTAAAATCATAAATCTCACCTTCACAAAATTAAATAAAAGATATTAAAAAAAAATCCAACAAAAATAAAATAAAATATGAATATAGTACATCATTACAATAATTTTAACTTATGATCATATTTTCTTAAATAGTGCTAGCAAATATGCTTATTTACATCTTTTAAAATAATATGGCAACATTTGGGAAGGGCGAAATTATGAATGAGAAAAATTTAGGAAGAGATTCGGACTCATATCTAAAGAATTGTAGCACTTTATAATTTTTCAAAATTATTATTTTTCTCTATAAATTTTAAAGTAATTATCAATTAATTCTTAGATTAGATCGAAATTAATTCTTGGTTTTCAAAGTCATTAATGTCAATATTGCAATCAATATGACATTTCTGTTAAATGCTTTCATCAACTTTGAATGACAAACCATCTGTCTTTATTTATTTTTTCTTATTATTTGTGATAAATGATAACCATTATGCATTGAATATGTCTAAAATACTAATCATAATTAATTAAGTTTTAATTATGATTAAATCTATAATATTTTTTTATTAAAAGTTATATTAGAATCTCTTCAGGGAAAAATCCAAAAGCTCATAATTAAATAAATATTTCATCAAGCATATGATATTCATGTAGAAGTGCAGTAATTTTTTTAAAATTATAAGACAAAATTTAAGATTATTATTTGTATTAAGATAACTGAAATTTGGCTTAGATTTTTTACGTAAGAAATGTCTTTTAATTTTAAATAAATGCATCAAGTCAAGTTAGTCAAGTGGGTCTCCATCCCATTGGAAGAAAAAATTAAATCTTTATATATATATATATATATATATATATATATATATATATATATATATATATATATATATATATATATATATATAATTCTAAAATCAGTAGAATAAAAGTTTATTTATTGAGAGATTCAGCACACACACATATATTTGAAAACTTTAAGATTTTTACATGAAAAAATCAAAGGGGGAAAAATCAACGAGGCCTCGTCCAGTAAAAATATTTCACTATATATCTGCTTCGGAGTACAAAGTTTAACTTATCCCGATGACGATGAGTTGTATGTGAGAATCGACAATGAATTCGTAATCAGACAACACTTATATTAACAATAATACAATAGTTTATTGGCAATCGACGCGACGGTGCGCGGCTGGTGGTGGCGGTGTCATACCGCAATGAACGGCGCGCGTGGTGGTGCGGTAAATGATTGGCGACGGCGCGGACCGAACGGGTCGAGGGAAGATCAGCAGTGGTGATAATCGGTGGTGGTGGCCGACAGTGGTGATGATCAGTGGTGGTGGCCGACGGTGGTGGCCGGCGGCGGTGGTCAACAGAGGTGACCGATGGTGGCAGTTGGCGATGACCGGCGATGGTGACTGACGACGGTGACCGCACGGTGGCGACGGGTGACCGATGGCCGGTCGGCGAATGACCAACGCGTGGTCGCCAGTGATCGGTGGTGGCCGGGTGGTCGGCAATGATACTGGCGACAAGAGCGGGTCCGATTAAGCTCAAATTCAGTCTCAGAGCTATCTCCTCTCTTTAGCTATTTATATATTATGGGAGTGACACGTCTGTAAATACAGGCAAAATCCAAACCACTCCATCGAACGGCCCAAAATGGTTCCTTTGATCATCTAATGTATTTTAAATATCTGAATGCTCAAATGAAGTCAGAATTACGAGATCTTATACTTATTTGATCCGGCCCGTCAAAACATTTGATTTGACTATAAACACTCCATATTTAGAGCTATTTATGGATTTGACTCATATCTCAAAGTTTTCAATTATATTTTAAATACTTGATATCTCGACTAGAGCCGATTCAAGATTCGCTTCAACTAGTAAAATTTTCTTTATCATTGTTTTATTTTTTGGATGACATTATCTCTATCATCCAAAAATACATGTTAAATAATTGAAAATAATAACTTCTTCAATGTTAATGAAATTTATGGGTTTATTAACCCTTGTGTCACAAATAGTTTGAGAGAATAGATCTTCATGAGTGCAGAAGACTATGATTAGGGGGAAGGTGGTAGGCTCAAGGTCAAGAAAAGCCGACGCATGGAGCAAAAATTTCGAGTTTTTTTATTTATTTTCAATTTTATCTTAATTTTTTTTTCATTTTTTCACTTTTATAAAAGGAAAGATATAATTGATTGTAGAAATTTTGAAATCTAATTAAATATTTCTAAATTTTTTTCTCAAAATTTATTCCCTTTATATGGATCTATAAACCCCCCCCCCCTGGGTCAAGTAAGGAGACACAAATTTCTCTCATAGGCTCTAATATTCTTTTGTGTTGGATGAGAATTTATCTAGTATAAGTTCAAGGGCTAAGGGTAATTAAATATTTCATCAGCGAAGCTCTGACCTTCTTCTGACAAGAAGGTTATTTGTTTTGTTGATCAAGACCCATAGTTTATATGGTGAGGCTCTCGTTTTCTCTTGAGGTAGGTGTCGACTATCCTCGTCAGACCGACCAAGTTTGGAGGTGATCAAGGTATGTAGTTTATACGACGAGGCTTCAATTTTCCCTCGAAAGAGGCGTCAACTGTCCTCGTCGGACCGACCTGGTTTGGAGGCGATCAAGGCCCATAGTTCATACGGTGAGGTTTTGATTTTCTTGAAAGAGGTGTCAACTGTCCTCGTTAGACTGACCGGGTTTGAAGGTGATCAAGACCCGTAGTTCATACGATGAGGCTCCAATTTTCCCTTGAAAGAGGCGTCACGCCCTTGGATCGAATCGGGTTTGGAGGGATCAAGGCTTATAGTTTATACAAAGAGGCTCTACTTTTCTCTCGAGGCATCAAGCCCTCGCCGACCACTTTTGAGGCATCAAGGCCCGTAGTTTATATGGATTTTCCTTGAAAGAGGCCAATCCTCATCGACAGATTTGGAGGCAATCAAGGCTCACAGTTTATAGAAAATTAATTTTCTTGAAACTCCAATAAATTGTTCAATAGTTGACAATTATCAAGATGGTGAGAAAGCATTGATTCGGAACCATTCCTCAAAAACATAGAATTTCTCAGATAATTTTAGAGTGTTTTCATGATGTTACTTGATGCCATTGACTTGTATGAAAGAAGTTCAAAGAATCGAAATATTTTTTACCCAATTGAGTTGTTTGTCAAAGTGTTACTTGATGACATTAACCTATGAAAGATGTTGAAAGAATCCATGAAATACTTTTGATCCATTCGAGGTTGTTTGTGAAAGTGTCACTTGATGACATTAACCTATATGGAAGATGTCGAATCGAATTCGCTGAAGAATTTTTACCCATCTGAGATTGTTTGTCGTAGTGTTACTTGGTGACATTAACCTGTATGGAAATGGTTGAATCAAATCCGCCAAGGATTTTTGGCCAATCGAGGTTGTTTGTCAAAGTATTACTTGATGACATTAACCTATATGGAAGGGGTCGAATCAAATCCACTGAAGATTTTTTACCCATTCGAAGTTATTTGTCAAAGTATTACTTGATGACATTAATATGTATGGAAGGGGTTGAATCGAATCCGCTGAGGATTTTTGACCCATCCGAGGTTGTTTGTCAAAGTATTACTTGATGAAATTAACCTGTATGGAAAAGGTCGAATTGAATCCGCGAAGGATTTTTAACCCGTCCGAGGTTGTTTGTCAAAGTGTTACTTAATGACATTAAGCTGTATGGAAGAGGTCGAATTGAATCCACCAAGAATTTTTGACTCATCTAAGGTTGTTTATTAGATTTTTACTCGGTGACATTTAACTTGTGTGGAAGAAGTCAATAGTTTTAACTCTCGTCCGAGGTTGTTTTGTCAAGGTATGACGTTAACATGTGTAGAAGAGGTTAAATAATTTGATTCTTCTGAGATTATCTATCAGAGTATTACTCGGTGACGTTAACTTGTGTGGAGTATGTACAAAGTTATGACCTATCCTAGGTTGTTTGTCAGAGTATTACTCGATAACGTTAACCTATGTTGGAGTAGGTACAAAGTTATGACCTATCCGAGGTTGTCTGTCAGAGTGTACCTCGGTGACATTTAACCTGTGTGGAGAAGATCAAATTAAAAACATCCGTTTAAAGTTGTAGCCAAAATTGCTTATTGATCTTTGCCTTTTTCATGAGTATTATTGACTTGTTTCTCGAACTGATAATCAATTAGATATCCAGAATATTGATTTATGTGAGCTTTTGAAATTAAGAGTTGTCCCCCAGTTTCCAACAAAAGTTGAAGGATCGAAGTTTGATGTATCTTTATTTTTCTTATGTGTTCCTCAAGAGTAAGATATTCTTCACCATATAGGTGGTGTTATTCTGAAAATAAAGTCAGATTGTCAACCATTGTGAAGATGTAAAGGGAATGTTTCCCACAGATGACACCAAACTATTGCATTCTAGAAAACCAATTATGGTATAATAAAAGTTTACGCTTAGCCTTGGTGAGAGATCCAACACACACATAGATATTTGAAGAGAGAACAAGAAACTCCAAGATTTTTATGTAAAAACTCCAGAAAGAGGGGGAAAAATCACGGGGCCTAGTCCAGTAAAAATGTTTCACTATATATCTGCTTTGGAGTACAAAGTTTAACTGTTCCAGATGACGGGATTACAGAGTTGTATGTGAGAAAGCCTAACAATGGGAATTCCAGAATCGTGACAAATGCATGTAAATGATAGTTGGCAATAGTTGTTGGTGGCAAACGACAACAATGATAACTGGTGCGGTGACCGGTGGTGGTGGTCGGCCGGCGATGATGGTCAGAGGCAAAGATCGATGACGGTGGTGATGATCGGTGGTGGCCGGCAATGGTCCTCAACGGTGATCGATGGCGGTGGTAGCGACGGACCGACGCAGTAATGACGGCGTGGTTGGCGGTGGTCGCGATGATATCGACGCCGCGGTCTGATTAAGCTTTGAGATTCATCGAGTCTCAGAGCTATCTCCTCTCCTTAGCTCCCCCCACATGTAAAAAATGAGGGGCTGTTTATAGATTATGAGAGTGACATCTCTGTAAATACAAAAAAATCCAAACCACTCCATCGGACGATTCAAAATGATTCCTTCGATCATCTGATGTATTTTAAATATTTGAATGCTCAAATTAAGTCAGATTTATAAGATCTTAGGCTTGTTAGATCCGGCTCGTCAAGACATTTGATTTGACTATAAACACTCTATATTTAAGAGCTATTTATGGATTTGACTGATATCTCAAAGTTTTTAATTATATTTTAAGTACTTGATCTGGGCTAGTCTCAACTTAGAGCCAGATTGCTTTCGATATCAAGATTCGTACTTCAACTATAGAATTATCAGTGCCATATCAGTTGCCCCATATTTTTGGATGACATTATCTCTATCATCCAAAAATACATGTCAAATAATTGAAAATAATAACTTATTCAATGTTAATGAAATTTGCAGGTTTATTAACCCTTGTGTCATAAATAGTT
>CM038223.1:5470059-5536408 GCA_021442155.1 Cymbidium sinense | reverse complement strand
ATTCTACATCGCATTGGCCCTCTACTGGCCATTTGTCGGTACCGACATGGGTTCTCGATCGATCCTTCTTCCAAGGGTCACGGCTCATTCTAATGCCATCGACTTTTTTTCAAGTGGGCATAAGTAAACCCACTTAAAGAGGTCACAACACCATGTGCTCCAATTTTTAGAAACCATGTATATGGGTTCGGGTGCCTCGATGAATTATATGTTAATGATACCGCATTCAAAAACTAAAATCAATTTTACCCGAGACACAACATAGATTAGAGATATTCCACCATCTACTACCCGAGGGCAAATGGTCTAGCAGAAGCATTCAACAAAACTCTCATTCAAATATTAAAGAAGACACTGACATACAGACAAGCATGGGTAGAAGCTTGTTGGCTCACCACACATACGTAACTCCAACTCAATCTACCCTTTCTCCTTAGTGTATGGGTCCAAGCCATTCTACCATTAGAAGTCCAACTCTCATCACTAAGGATAGTCAGGTAATAAAATCACAAAGCGTAAAGCCAAGTTATGGGTTGGAAAAGCTCAAAGTTTGAGGAGAGACGCCTACATATGAGATGACCTTGAGTTATATAAAGCCAAGATGATTCAAGCTCACAACAAGTTGGTCTGTTTTAGAGATTTTCATGTAAGAGAGCTTATTTTAGTTCTAAGGAGAATAATTGTTGTCCGATGAAAGATGGGAGGCAAGTTTGAACCTACTTGGAAAGGCCCTTTTGCCATAGAGAAGGCATACCAAGGAGGATCTTATCAGCTTATAAATTTTAAGGGAGAGCGACCAATGCTTCCAATCAACAGGCTCTACCTAAAGAAATATTATGCCTAAATCTTATTTCAAATAAATTATCAATAAAACTTATTTTCATCTTAAATTTCATCTCTTTTTATGATGAAGAATATCTTTGCTTGCGAATCCGCCACGATGTGTTTAGGGTAAGTGTAAGGAACCCAAGTGGCATCCTAGCCTTAGTAACACAACACCAACACAAACTACACAACCATATATAAAACAAATATATATCTTTTGTATCTGCTATTTTAATGTGGGATAGCCTCTTGTGGCACTCACTCATTAGCTTCTAAGTCTGACATGCTACCTTGCTAATGCAGGTGTCACTCTGGATGTGAGTCCCCGCTTTCTTCTTGACTTGACCATTGCAAACCAACGAGCACCTTATCGCTTTAGCTTATCAAGTAGCTGGTAAACTACCATATGTTGACTTTGTTTAAGAGGATGTAAGCTACACGCTTTCTTCTTGGCAATATGCATTGACTAGTCGTATATTTGAGGTTTAGGATAAGTCCCCTGGCTCCTTTCCCCGACTACTTTAAGTTGGGTTTAGTCCTTACACGAGACTCCCCACTTGGTAGTCTAGTCGATAGTATACCCCGCCAAGACTATCCGATGATCATTTTCATCTCGAATATGTAAGTCTACAAGCCTTCTTCTCGTTGATTGTCAGAAACCGCACCTTAGGTTTGTTGGTTATCGCCATGTCGACGGAACCCACCCGGACACACACCACTCTTGATGTGAGTCCCCATGCTTTCTCCTAGTTACCAAAAAACCCACTGCTTGGTTTCTTGAGTTGTCCATCACACCGCTGGCTTGCTTTCCTTTGAGTTGGCCTCTATCACGCATCTGACCGCGAGGATGGTTCGAGTGAGTGAGTCGCTCTAATTGACCGATCTCGTACCAAAAAATGTGGCACCACGCCCAATCTTTCACAGCCTATCGCCATGCGAGTGCCGAGTGAAATTTTTAATTAAAAAATTAATTTAAATCACCTTAAACTTCAAAAATTCATAGAAAATAAAATACTTAACCAAAAATCAACAAAATCAAAATCCCCAAATTTTACTGAGGATTTTGAACTTAATTTGGGTTTTAGTGAAAATTAAACTTTATTAATTAAACCAAAAATATATGTCAGATTAAGTTGAAATTTTTAAGGATTGAAACTAATGTTAAAACACATCTACCATAAAAATTTCAAGTGAAAATGACTTCTTAATTGAGAGAAATTAAATTTTTGAAGTTTAGATTGTCCATTTTAATAAAATAAATCAAATAAAATTTCAAAATTTACAAAAAAATCTTTAAACTTAAATGGTCAAAACATCTAGACTCTTAAGAAAATAATGCATTTTCTAAATCCTAATGAACCCTAAACAAACACTTAAGATTAAAGTTTAATCAATCGACTTAATTAAAATATAATCAAAATAATTTAAATATCAAAATGAAAATCAAATGAAATAATACTTAAGCAATCATTAATCAAACCTCAAATCTAAATATATATCATCCTTAGGAAATTAAATTAAATATGATTAAACCTTTTAATAAAACTAATTAAATGATTAAATCTTAAATCAAACTTAAAATTAAACAAATCTATGAAACTTTAACATGGGTCAAACCAAATAACAAAATTAAACTAAGCTAATCTAATCATAATAAAACCCCTTAATGAGTATAATTAAACAACCAAACTAATTAATCATTAAATAAACTAAAATAATCAAATTGATTAATACACCAAAATCATTTAATACTAATCAAATTAATCAAATAAAGTTAAAGCAACTTAATTAATTAAATTAAATCACATCCATTTGGAATAAGATAATTAATTAACCATTAAATATTTCAACATAATAACTAAATCAAACATGTTAATGAAATAAAACAAATATAATAAATGAATCAAATCAAATAAAACTCTAATCATAAATAATCAAACTTAATTGAAATGAAATAAACAATTAATTCATTAATAACAATGATTAAAATAATAATCCTTTAATCAAATCAAACTTAAAACATTTAACTAAATCAAATCACTCACGTGAGAAATTAAGTCATTAATCTCTTAAAACAAAATTAATCTAATGATTTAAAAAAATTTAATTACCCTTAATCAAACTTATTAATCAACATCTAATTAATGCAAACTTAATGAATTAATTGTCTTAATAATCAAAATGTTATAAAGCTAACTCTAAAATTAAGCTAAATCAAACCCCTAATTAAATTTAAAACCCCTCAAGTTATGTTAATCAAATAATTATTAAACCTAAGTTAATCAAACATAATCAAAATTTAAAAACTAATCAAAATCTAAATTAAACCTAAATCATTAAGTCATTAATCTCAATCAAATTAAATAAATATTTAACTATAATCAAATACATATTAAACTAATTACCCAAATCATAAAAGAATAAGAATTAATTAATTTATAAGGATATTGAATTATCAAGATTTAATTAAACCAAAATATCTAATCTAAAATTAATTAACCAAAAATACATGAATTTAAACAAACTTAAACTTCATTAGAAATTAAGGATATTGAATTATCAAGATGCAATTAAACTAAAACATCAAAATCAAAATCAATCAATCAAATACTTAAACAAACTCAAATTCTAAATTCTAAATCAAATCAAATACAAATCAAAATTCAAATGGGCTAATTAAGATACTTAAGGACCTTAGTTAGATTCTTTAGGAGTTAGGATGTAGATAGGTGAGTTCTCTACAAATGGAATTCACTCTACTCTTCTTGAAAACCTAAACATCATTTTAACCAAATAAAAGTGAAATAAAATGAAAAAAATAAATCATTAAATCATTTAAATTGAAATCACCCAAAGGTAAAATTTAAACAAATTCAAACCCAAATTGAAACTTAAACTAAAGAAGCCTAGTAAAGTCTTGCACACAAGCCTTAAGCAGAATGCTAAGTCACCACTTCTAGTGCTAATTAGCATTGTATGTATGATGTTGTGTTTTATTTTGTGATGTAATGTTTTAGACTGATGTTAGGGTGTATGTTTCAGACTGATAGATGCTATTAGCCTAATCATATTTTAGGGTTGTGCTAAAGGGGCCTAATAAAATATAAATGCTTATTGTGCATGTTGCTTTTAAGCATAACTCACATTAGGATGGGCTTGGTTACCCATGTGCGGCTAAGTCCAAAATTATTCATATAAATGGGTTGTATGGTGTGTTTAGCTAACATTTATATATAGATTTACTTTTCCTATTTTTGATGTAATTTTACATTAGGAATTAGGATTAGATATTATGGGGATTAGGATGAGTAGTGTAGAGGCTTAGTCCTGGGTGCTGATGCCTTTGGAGCAAATCAAATCAAAAGAAAGAGAAGAAAGAAATGAAGAAAAGAAGACCTCCATAGCATGTATTATTTTGTAATCCGAGTTGTATAAGGGTAGAGCTCGGCTACCCATATTTTTTTCTCTTTTTGGGGTGTATGGCAGAACCCGATCGCACTGGCCTTTTATTCTTTTATGGTAGTCTATAAAATTATTTGATATTGTGTTTAGATTGTGCATTAGAACAACATGCTTTTCATAGTTTCTTTATGATTGATGCTTGAATGTGTGGCCTAGATGGGCTCTTAGGATAAAATTAAATTTTCTATCCCACTAATAACTCATAACCTCACATAAAAGCCTAAGAATTAAATCAAGATAATAAAATTTTTAGCAACCCCTTAGCTGGATGAATGAATGTATAATATCATGCATATGATATTCTTCCACTCTTGTTAAGAGGTGGCTTCCATCTTTGCTAGAGAATGATTAACCTATGAGAGCCTTATGGAAGAACTCCCTTTTTTCTTGACCCATAATCAAGTTCTCATGCATTTAGGCATACAATCCCATGTGTCAAAACAAAGAGTTCAAAAAATTAAATAAATTTGATAAAATTTGCATTAGATTTAGTCATGAATTCATACCACTCATGCTCTAGTCTCTTAGAGAGTGAGTTTAAGGACTTAGTCTCCTTTAAATAAAAAACAACAACCTAGCCATCTTGCAAAGCATAAGACTTGCCTACATAGATTTAAAGCATGAGGAGTTAGTGCCACCCAAGTAATAAGTCCAAAGAGGTGGTTTATTCTCTTGGAGGTAAATCATATACCCATTTAGATGGCCCCTCCTTAGCTTAGGATCCGAGGTTGCTTTTTTCTTTTGGCTACAAGCATAAATCCTCACCTCTAGGCATTTTCCACAATCTTATGTTGAGATTATAAGCCCCAAGCAATCTAATAAAATATCAACTCAAATAATTAACTCTCTTCAATTTCAAAAATATAAAGCCCAACCATAGGATAGATTGGAATGCTCACTAGGCTTCCTAGTATCATGAGCATTTCCTACTTTCTCCCTTTGGATTCCAAAATTAAGTCTTCTCCTTGATCTATCCCATTTGATTTTCTAAAATAGCCAATCCTTTGATAGTCTTAACCTTGAAATCTTTGGAGACCCTAATTATCACTTTAATCGAGTATTCTTAAGAAATTCTCATTCCTTAGGATGTAATTAACT
Organism: Cymbidium sinense; assembly: GCA_021442155.1. Classification (NCBI taxonomy): domain Eukaryota; kingdom Viridiplantae; phylum Streptophyta; class Magnoliopsida; order Asparagales; family Orchidaceae; genus Cymbidium; species Cymbidium sinense. Next base: position 5,531,023 of record CM038223.1, on the reverse strand, counting down.
ATGGGGCTTGCCTCATAGAAAACTTAATGAACCCAAAAATAAACCCTACTTTACTTTTCCATGTAAAGTGGGGGAAAGATCTCGTATATTCAAAGACCCATCATGCCTTAGTCCTTATTAGGTGATTAGTCCATTAGAGGGTGGTAATTTCTATCTTTCAGATAGTACATTATTTCTTAAGATCCGCGTGATATCCCACATCCTCAAAAATAAACACCACAGATTTTTCTAGCGACTCCGATGGGGAGAGTTCCTCTCTCCATCTTTAGTAAATAATTATTGTCTCCAAGCATCGATAGTGGACTTATATTTTATATAGGCTCGAGACTATCATTCTTTCCATTGGCACTTAGCTTATTTCATCCTTAAGCAAAGCTCGCCAATATCCTTTAGGTTTTAGGACCTCCATGTGTCTTAAAATCCCTATTGGGATCTCCCCAATAGGTGAAAATTAGAATTAATCAAAAAATGGAGATGACCAAAATTAAGAACCTCTTCACCATCTTGATGGTGAGGCAAGGTTCATCCCATGAACAATAAGAAAATAAAACTCTCTACAAAATAACATGTCTTTCCAAAAGCACTTTTTCAAAATCCACATAATAAGAGATCTTTACACAAAAATTGTAAGAAATTTTCAAAAAAAGGCACAAAACACATATAACCAAACCTTTAACAAATCATATTACATGGAGGTTCTTTTCAAAATCAAAATCAACCATTTTAATGTCCTTTTCAAAAGCAAATTTTTTGGAAATAACTATCCCCATCCCACACACTCAAATTTGTTGGATGGAGATTCTATTTTGAATTAAATTATAATATAAAATTGAAACTCCACTTAGCATACTTCACATGTGCTAGAGTTGAAGTTTTCCCCTTTCTAAAAGCAATAAATCATACACACACAAAAGAGAAGTCAAGACATATTTGAACCACTTACACATAAAATTTGTCAAATGGAGTTCCTTCCCTTGGTGAAGGTAGAGCAAATTGAATTATATTTGCATTTGTTTGATAAAACTCCTTCTTACCAAAGTTTTGGACTTCAAAATACATTGGGAACTCATTTGACATGTCCAAGTATATCAAATGAGAACCCCCTTTGTGAAAATCATAAGAACAAATTGAACTCCATTTAACATACCTAAGTTTGTTAAATAAGTTCTTTTCTTTTAAAAATCATAAACACATTTGACTTTCACTTAACATACAAAATTTATTTTGCAGGTGTAGCTTGATTTACTTTTCCTATTATTTATATAATTTTAAATTAAGAATTATGATTAGTTTTATGGAGGATTAGATGAGCAAAAGGAAGGCTTAGTCCGGGTGCCCCGATGCCTTTGAGTAAATCAAATCAAAAGAAAGAGAAGGAAAAATGAAGAAAAGAAGACCCCATAGCATGTATTATTTTGTAATCTAGGTTGTATAAGGGTAGAGCTGGCTACCCATCTTTTTTTCTTTTTCGGTATAATGTACTCAACCAGACTTTTTTATTCTTTTACGGTAGCTATAAAAAATTATTTGATGTTGTGTTTAGATTATGCATTAGAAATAACATGCTTTTCATAGTTTCTTTATGATTGATGTTTGAATGTGTGGCCTAGATGCGGTAGGCTCTTAGGATGAAATTAATTTTTTTATCCCAATTAACAACTCATAATTAAAATTTTTAAACAACTCATAACCTCACATAAAAGCCTAGAAATTAAATCAAGATAACAAAATATTTAGCAACCCCTTAGCTGGATGATTATATGTATAACATCATTCATGTCATATTCTTCCACTCTTGTTAAGAGGGGGCTTCCATCTGTGAGAATAAAGGCTTAACTTGTGAGAGCCTTTGATAGAAGAACACCCATTTCTCTCTTGATTTGGCCATAAGTTCTCATGCATTTAGGCATACAAAATCTCATGTATCAAAAGAAGAAGAATCAAATAAATTTGATAAAATTTGTATTAGATTAAGTCATGAATTCATACCACTTATGCTCTAGTCTCTCGGGAGTGAGTTTAAGGACTTAGTCTCCTTTCTAAATAAACAACTCTAGCCATCTTGCAAAGCATAAGACTTGTCTACATGGATTTAAAGTGTAGAAGGAGTTAGTTGGTTTCCACTCAGGCGGTTGTAAGTCCAATGGGACATCTATCCTCTCTTGTGGAGGTAGACCATTATGTCCACCTTTCGCTTAGATTTGGACATGCTTATGGCTTGTACCAAAGCTCCCTAGCTTAGGATCTGAGATAGCTATTTCCTTCAAGCTACAATCATAAATTCTCATCTCTTAGACATTTTCACAATCTTATGTTGTGGGATTATAAGTCCTAGTATTCTAATAAAATGTCAGCTCAAATAATTAACTCTCTTCAAATTCAAATATATAAAGCCCAACCATATGATAGATTAGAATGCTCACTAGGCTTCCTAGTATCATGAGCACTCCATACTTGTCTCCTTTGGTTTCGATAAGAACTCTTCCCTTTTGATTTGATTTCCAAAAATAAAATCTTTTGATAGTCCTATCTTTGAATTCTTTGGAGACAATAATCGCTACTTTAATCGAGAGAGTATTCTTAAGGGATTCACTTCCTTAAGATGTAATTAACTATCAAGGCTTGCCTCCATAGAACTTAACGAACTGATTTAAAAAAAACCATGTTTTACTTTTCCATGGTAGGGGAAAAATCTGTATATTCAAGACCCATCATGCCTTAGAGACCTATTAGATGATTAGGTCCATAGTGACTTCTCTCTCCGAGATAATACACTATTCTTTAATGTCATTGATCAAATAATAAGTGAATCTACATTGGTGTCCCCTCACATATACACAAAGCACCCAAACACATCACCAAAAATAAACACCACAGTACCTAAACTAAGAGGTAGATAGAATCACGATCTTAGTTAATGCAACATCTCATGCAAATAAGAGAGCTAAGAAGATTTGATTTGAAAATGGTAGAAAATTGATTTCATGTCAATGACATGAAGGGAGATCCATTGGGGAATCGCATGAGTTGGATTTGATTTATGCCAAAGACAGAGGGAAAGAGGGATTGAGATTTGATTTAAGTTCGTTTGATTTTGTTTGGGAGGAATCCGTTTGGAATGAAGATTTGATTTGATTTATTTTAATTTGTTTGATTTGATTTGTAGAAGGGAGATCCACTAGGGATACAGGTTTAAATTTGTTTAGTTGGTTTGTTTGGAGACATATCCACTGAGAATATATGTTTGAATCCACTAGGGATCAAGATTGGGTTTATTTTGGTTCAATTTTGTTTGTGATTAGGCTCCATGGGAGAAGAGAGGTGTAATCGAAGAATATTTATAAGATTGGACTTGGCTTGAATAAATTAAAATTGTTCATGTCGTCGAAGCTGTTTGTATAAATGTTCAAACTTGGCTTTTTTATCTCTATGTTCAAGCTTGATTTGCTTATTTGAAATAATCGAACAAATATATAATTGAGTTAATTAATGTGTTTTAAATGAGTACTTAATTTTGTCTAATTTTTTGCTACAATTATCCTCTTAAATTTCATGCAAGTTTTTCACACAATACAAAATCTAGATTCTAAAAAGAAATTAAATCATGAAAATTTTAATAAGGGATAATTTGGCTAAAGCATATATAAAAATTAAGAGCTAAATATTCTGATAATATGATATGGCTGAAGGAAGTCAATTTGAAGACGAGGGAGTGGTTGGTGGAAGTCAATGTGAAGACGATGGAGTGGTCGGTGGAAGTCAATGTGAAGACGAGGAGTGGTGAGCTCATCACTTCAAGAGAAGAAGCTGGGTGTGAACAAGAATAATAAAAAATCGTGAGATCCACGACTCAGCTTCTAACTAAACATCCAACCCGTGAGCCGTGACTTGAGTTTGTTGGGTCACCAATTTAAAAGTAATTTTTTTAGCCTTAGTTAAACATTTATATAATTCATATATGTGTTTTAAATTTTTTACTTTGAGCATTTATCCTATAATTTATAAAGCTATAATCTCAATTATATTATATAAATATGTAATTAAATGTATCATATATTTTATAAATTATATTACTAAATTATAATATATTTTTATTAAATATATAATTAAAAATTTTATAAGTTATATTTACTCATATTTTAAGATAATAAATGAATTATCGAGCTTAATATCAAGTATTTAATATGTTACTTAAAATAATAAATAGTATATTAATAAAGTATGATCATGTTCATATGTTTAGTTCATTTAACCTTCAAGTTTTCAAAAAATCGCTTATTTGTTTATTAATTTGAAGAAACATGAATAAAATTAATCGAGTTTGAGTAGTTCAACGAGCACATTGGTTCATTTACCTAGAGAAGAGTTTGATTTGACTCCAGGGATGTTAGTTTTGAATTTTATTTGTTTATTGATTTGAGTTGGATTTAGTTTGATTCAATTTATGGATTACGATGGAGCACTAAGAAGGAGCCAGGGGCCTTAACATATCTTAGATTTACTAGTCCAAAGGGTAGTTTGCTAGCTAAAAAGGGTAAGACTATCCACTATAAAGTTGTCTTTCGGTGCAATGGTGCTAGGAAGAAAGTAGAGACTTACATCTTCTAAAGCAAAATCAGCCGGGGTGATCAGCACAACAAATCGAACCCGAACTATTGAGTGAGTGTCGTGAGGATCTTACCTCAACTCGGTAGTCAAGATTGATTTCATTTTATTTGATTTAATATGGACTGTGTGATGGACATTAAGAAGAGCCAGGGCTTATCTTAGATTTTCACCAAAGTGGTAGTCTACCACCAAGGGTAGGACTATCCAACCTAAGGGTTGCCTTTTGGTGCAACGTACTAGAGGAAAGTGCAAGACTTACATCTTCCAAAGGATAGCACAATAAATCAAACCGACCTAAGACTATTGAGTGAGTGTTGTTGAGACTTATCTCAACTCAAGAGTAGTCAACACAATTCTTATATGGAGTTTTGCTGACACTGTCCAAAGATAGGATGTCTGCTTGGAAAAATGTGTCATTGGGGACATTCTCCTATTCCACAAGAGAATATATTTTGTTTGTTTATATATATTTGTATGGACCCTATTGGTGGGAGCACACCAAAAAGAAGCCACTGGAGATTTGACAAAAACATTGATTGAAGTTACACAAAGAATGTTAAAAAAAAGAAATAAATTCGATAACAATTAAAATCTTTTATGGAAGAGCAATAAAAGATCTAAGTAAGAATTGTAAATATATTTATGATTAAAAGGTGAACTAACTTAATTTCTACATCTAACTTATAATGACAGAAAAGAAAATGCTGCATAAATGGAAAATATGCAAAGCTTAGTGGAGAAATCTCTCTCTCTCTCTCTCTCTCTCTCTCTATATATATATATATATATATATATATATATATATATATATATATATATATATATATAATTTTAATCAATAATATTTATCAATTATTATTGTGCTAAATACATTATTATTAGCATAAATTAATATTCTAATTAATCACTAGTTAGAAATAGATAGAACCAATTCTTAAAATTTTTTAATCATATTAAGTAAAGGCTTTAATCCAAATAACCCTTACTCTCAAATTAAAAAATTCAAATGACGTATATTTTTAAACTAAATAAACATTTATGTTTTGGATATTTATATCTTTAAAATAAGACAAATGATAATCAAATGCATATTAAGTAGAGATAAAGGAAGTTTGAGGGAAATCTTATTACAACATTTGATATATTGGGATCACAAATATTTTTCATGAAACTGAAATCACATTATTTAATTATGTCTTCTACATCTATCATTTATGGATTAAACTATCAATTCATTTTACAATGATAAATACATAAATATTATTTATTATATTATCAAACAATTGAAAATATGAAGTTGCCCAAGACCCTTTAAGCAATAGGATCCACTACACTATGTCCAGTAAAGTAAAACCAAGACCCATACCAAAATCATCATCATTGTTAACATTAGAATTTCTTCCTCCAATGTGAATATTATGTTGGTCATCTTTGCAAGTCTTACTGAGTGGTTTTCCATAGGTCAAAATTTCCATAGTAACTTGATTCAAATGAGTCAAGTTGGGTCCCCACGGATTCACCAGAAAGTTGATTATATGATAAATTTAGATGATTCAATCCACTTATTAAATACTTTCTGAATTTCTCGACAAGTCATTTCTTGAGAGATCCAAACTTTCTAAGTTTTTCATAGCACCATATTGAATGGTATGTGTCCCGTGAATTGGTTTCAAGCTTATCGCCCAATTAGACTCATTAATTCAATAGGAATTTCTCTCAAATTGTTACAAGAAAGATCCATAATCATCACAAGAGAGAGTACGCTGAATTCATACTCTACCATTTATATCAATTATTAATGACTCGGTAAAATCATAGCATTAAGTTTTCAAAGGAATCATAGGTTTAAGCATCTTGTTTGGTATAGTCATTGAATTGAGATACTTAAAAGATTTAGGCAATATTCCTGAAAGAAAATTATTTGAGAGATCCAAGATTTGAAGTTCTTTCAAGTTAGAGAGGTTCCAAGGAATTGATCCATAAAATTTATTTGATCGTAATATACTTAAAGACAATAATTTCTCTCCAATCCATAAAGGTATGTTTCCTAAGTTTATTGTTCCTAAGTCAAGAGTGATAAGCTTATTGCAATATCCAAGAAAAGGAATCTCCCATGAAAATTATTATCACCTAGATGCAATGATAGTAACCTTGGTAAGTTCCTATCCAAGGTGGAATTGAACCCCAAAATTGTTATTGTTGTTAATAATCTGCATTGTCTTAAAGCTTGAAATAATCATTGGGCATTTTGGAATTTCTCCTGATAAATTATTATGCGATAAGTCAAGAAGCTTTATTGAAGGTATTTGACAAATTGATTTTGGAATTTCACCAGAGAGATGATTTTGGGAAACATCAAGTACTTCCAAAATAATCATGCATTTAAATACCACTCAATTCCTTTAGAGAACATGTTATTAGAAAATAATGCAATACTCACCTATCAACTGAGGAAGATGACCTCTAATAGATTTGATCTTAGATCAATTACCAATATATGATAGATTGAATATTCAATGACATGGGAAGCTCACCTCTAATATATTGTGAGATATATTTAAGTATTCAAGTAAAAAACATGTTCCAAAACCAATTTGGAATAATATCTAAATGCCACCATTAGAGATGTCTAATGCGAGAGTTTGAAGCCATAGTGGGAAATGAGGCCCTATAAGACAAGAACTTAACAAAAGGCAAGTTGAAATGGTGGAACCCAATTAGAGTTGATTAGGTTAAAATCCAAGTGATTATTTGAAAGAACTAAGAATTTTAATTAATAAATTTTTAAAATTAGCATCGAAAGACTACCGCTTAATTGGTTTATTGCAAGATCTAAAACACAAGTTTGTGACCCAAAGCTTTGTGGGATAGATCCACTAATACTATTATTACTAAGATCAAGATATGTTAGATTTCTCATTTTTCCAATCGTTGTGGTATGCCTTCTATAAAGTTATTTGATAGATCACTCAATCTATAAATGGCAAAATATTACTAGTGATCATGCCTTGAAGTTGGCAATAACTAAAATACATCTCAACAAGATTTGTCATGTTAGATATCCAAGAAGGAATTCTAGATTGGAATTGATTGTTGGAAAGATCAAATGTCTTGATGGTTGATGAGAAATTCAAATATGAAACCAAAGTTGGAAGAGTTTGTAGGTTGCATTCATTCAAAATCAAAGTTGAGAAGAGTATTAATCTCATGTAACCAATTTGTTGCAAGTGTTAGATTCACTTCGGACAAATCAACATATTGCAAAGATGAGAGATGAGACATCCATAGAAGCTTAGAAGCAGTAAGAGAATTAAAACCAAGGTTAAGGTACTGAAGTTTTGTCAAATTTCCTAGATGAGGTGGAATTACTCCACTGAGCCCCATATTAGAGAGGTCTAGATAGTGCAGATTTGAGAGGAGATTCAGATGTTGGGGGATGTTTGTGCGATTGAAGTTTATGCCAGTTAGGCATAAATATTGTAATTGTTGCAAATGAAAGAGTGATGGAGCGAAAGAAGTGGCAGATAAAGGCCATTCCTCACGTTTCATTCTGGCAATGGTCCAAAACAATGTATCGGCGAAGCTTGATGACATGGCCAGGTTGTGCTGCCCACACCCTTCCATGTGCAACAATCCTCACCCCCAATCATAAAGAAGAAGTTGAGGATCATATAGACTTTGCTTAAAATTAAGGAGGGCTTCTCTTTCCTCAGCGCTACAACCTCCCTGTAGCTTGGCAGCAAAATGACCATCTCCCCATCCAAGTTTCAAATAGCAGAAAGATAGGAAAAGCAATAGTAGTAGAAGAAGCCTAACTCTCTCCATCATCATTATTATTATTATTATTATTTGGCTCTTTAGCTTTGATTTATTTGCATAGTTGTAATAAAATGTGGCCTTATTTATAGCCTACTAGTAGGGATATATGTGTGAATAATCATAACCTTGTGATAAATAAATTTCTATAAGATTAATTGATAATTAAGTTTTGCAGAGATATTATAATGAAATAATTATATATAAATCTGAGAGCTTGCTTGCCTCTCAGATTGAATCATGATGGTCGCTTGACTTAATACAATAATAATTGTCGCTTGTTTTCTATTTTGGTAATTAAGCTGCATTTTATGACTTGAAAAGCAGATTTTAATTCTGTTGGAATTCAGTGCTAAGGTAAATATGTTTATTTATTTAAGGTGAATGAGCAATTTTATAATATTTACTAAGATTATAAAATTTATTTTCAATTAATATATTGCAGACTCGAACGCAAATTATTTTATTTGATTCATAGAAAAGACTTACCTTCCAATAGGATTCAAGTCTTTCTTCTAATGGGAAATATGACTTCTTGACTTGATTAGTTAGTCATTGGAGGAAACTTAACCATGATTTTAAAATTCAATTATAATTTCATTTTAAGTATGTTTTATGATATTTCAGTTGAAACAATTTGATATTTCAGTCTATATTTTTGATTTATTTATTTTTTGTTGCAATTTTGAATGTTAAAGAAAAATGAGTAAGTTTCAATTAAAAATATTATCATATGCTTTTAATTTAATGATCAGATAAAATAAGTAAATACATTACTTCGGTATATTAAATTATTATATTGATGTTATTAAAAAGAATATATTTTGTTATCATATCATCTACAAACAGTTATGTAAGAAGTTAATAAACTCTTAAATTTTACTTTCATCTGAGAGGTGAATTATCCATTTGTTGACAAATATAAAGCGGGAGGCTCAGTTTTTTTTCTTCTAGTAATAAAAGCAGCTGATGTTAACGTCGCTTAATTTTCACATTGTTAGACTTGACTTTATTTTAGATTCTAATGGTATAAAACAAACAATTATTTTTGTAGAAGAATCATAAATGCACTACAATTAGTAGCGTAAAATATGGATTGTTCTTAATAAATGATAAATATTAGAATAGAATTCTATATTTACAACACTAAAAGGAAAATTTACATACATAATAGTGCACATAATTCTTATGCATTTATATATCAAGCTCTTAAAGTTTGATATTTACAAATATTGTATTTTTTTTTTATGTATGAAAAGATATATTTTATTTTAAGAAAATTAATGATGATATTATTTTTAAGATAGAAACATGAAGTCTTCCTTCCAATAGAGTCAAGTCTTTCTTCCAATGGGATAGAGACACACTTGACTGACTTGACATAATCCATTTACTTAAAATTAAAAATCATTTCTTACGTAAGAAATCGAAGCCAAATTTTAATTATCTTAATATAAATAATAATATTAAATGAGGCCTTATAATTAAAAAAACAAAAATTGTTGCATTTTTATATGAGTGTCATATTTTTTGATGAAATATTTAGCTAATTATGAGTCTTACACTGCTTTTTATTTTTGCCTCAAAAGACTCTGATATAACTCTTTTAATAAAATATTGTTATACAATTAATCATGATTAAAACTTAATTAATTATAATTAATACTTTAGACAAATTCAATGCATAATGGTCATCACGTATAATAAGAAAAGGTAAATAAAGTTAGAGATAAATAAATAACATGGGTTATTTAAATTTCCATTAGAAATTTATTTTCAATTAAATATTGAGATTGATTGAATTATTTTAATCATAAATAAGTCCATAGGGTTGAATCATGGGCTTAGGTGGGGTTAGGTCATGGGTTTTAATTATTTGGTGTGGGATTTGGATTTGAGTTGAGACTCAATTGGGATTGGTTATATTGATTTGAGGTTAGATTTTGGCTAAAGAGGTAGGCATGGGTTTGGTTAGGCCATAGGATCTGTAGGTTACCTAGGTCCTAAGGCATATAACCTAAGGAAAATCCAATTCAAGAGACTTAGAAAAGGCTGGAAACTTGAAATGGGGAATCCAATTAAAACTAATCAAGTTAAAATTCAAGAGATTATCCAAAGAGAAAGTATCCAACTAAGATATATATGACGCCTTGTCTTTATCCAAAGAGATGAGGAGTCATTGAACAAAACCCTTCTTGATAGAATATATACTTAGCTGATCGCTAATGGAGAGGAGGCATATTTTTCAAGAGAAGCAGTAGATTTACATTCACTAATGAAGACCTTCTTTTAGGGACAATGAAAGTACAACGCCTTTATATCACACATGACATGGGCGATTCACTCTCCAAGGTGTTGGTTGATCTAGATGCATCAAGAACATTATGAGTCTAAAGACCCTTATCTACTTGAGAATTGACATCTCTAAACTCGGAGATCATATGTTGAGAGGATTCAATGAAGGCGAGAGGCTTTAGGCTCCATAGTGCCATGAAGAAGAAAAGACGAAGCCAAGTTCTACATAATTGATTCAGATATATCTTTCACTGCTTTGCTCGGTAGGCCTTGGATACATGGAAATAACACGGTTCCATCCTCTTTGCATTAGTACATCAAATTCAGAAGAGGAGGAATCGAGTATTGTGCAAAGGAGACTTGAAGCCATTTTCAGTAAGGGAGGTCGAGATTTATGAAGATGCAGCCTACTAGCTTCCTCCAAATCAGAAAAATCTATTCTCATGAATTTGGTGAAAGTTCAAAATCAAAAGAAAAAGAAACAAAAGAAAAAGAAAAAGAAGCTCAAAAAGAAAAATAAAATAACAAAGGAAAAGAAAAGAAACGCGAGAATCAACCGAGAAATAGAGCATGTCGATTCTACTCATAATTTGTTCCCCATATGAGCACATGGGTAGGATGACTCGACATCCACCAGGTAGAGGAAGAGGCAAATCCAAAGGCGTTCTAGAGGTGGAAGACCTCATTCTTTGGTATGAGCTATGTTCCATCTCACACGAGTACCCGATATCCACATGACTTAGAGTCCGGTCAAAGGATGAGTCTCAGTAATTAATCCCAAACTTTATGGGCTAATTTAGTGGGATGACCTCACCTCACATAATTTTTGGGATTTATTGTTTAATTAATTAGAAAAATTATCTAATTAAGCTTTAATCTTAAGTTAATTAACCATTAATTAATCCCATGAATAGTAAAAAATCAATTAATTAAGAGGTTAATCATGTTCACCGGAAGGAACCCATGGGATAAGGTTAAGGCCTCCTTCCTAATCTATTTCCTAAGTTTATTTCATTAATTAAATCAATCAATGCTTAATTAATTAATTAAACTACTTAATTAGTTAAATTGAAATCATAATCATTAGACTTTAAATGGGGTATATCTTTAGATATTTAACAATTTAAAGGAAATCCTAAGAAAATATAATTAGCCCATATGTGAGAGAATTATAAGAGTACTTAATTAAGTTTTTAGCTTAATTAACCATTAATTGTTAGCCACAATTGCATTAGGCCCCTTTCCTTTCTTAGAATGATTGCTAATTTTATTTCCAATGCAATGTGCATATCATGATTGGTTCATAATTATTTGGGTAATCATGTTAAGGTAACATAGAAAGGGTGATTAATTGATCTAATTAAGTGTTCAACTTAATTAACCCATAAAATCTACCTAATTACATTTAATTAAACCAAATTATTTAACAAACATGGGAATGGGTTAGATCAAAAAACATCTTCCTCACATTCTTAAATAAAATCAAAACATGAAATTAAAATGGCAAAAAAGCTTTGGCTTTGCTTTACTTAAATGATTTTATTTGATATGATTGTCCTTATAAAATAATTTAATTGAATGAAATCATGCATTTATGTTTATTTATTTCTTTCCAATCATGTTAAATATTGTATAACATTTGAAATCATGCATTCATCTTTTCAAAGGTAATTGAATCAAATGATTTTCCTTTATATAAGCTTGCATGTGTTGGATTAATTTATAATATGTGTGGATGTTATCACTAATATATTCAAATTACTCTCTAAAGTTTATAAATCAATTACATTAATTAGAGTGATAGTAGTTATAAACATATATAGGTTTGCATGTACTTATAGCTTAGATATGTGAAGTAAAACTTTCTTTTCCTTACTTCATATGTAGTTTTACATATATTTGAATATTAATAAGTATATAGTCCGGACATCCCGAGAATATGAGGCTTTAAGTAGCCCCAAGGAGGTCATTTGATTACCTCACTTCCTGGTTAACAGTTTGACACATACTTATTTGATTTCATTTACATGTGTTCCTACATTAGAATTTGGATAGAACTTTAATCCATATGCATAAATATTTCAATCAAATATAAATACAATCTTCGCATGGTTTTTATTCCTTTATTTATGTATACATCCATATGTATCTGAGAAAAGTAGGTGTTTAGTCTGGACATCCCGGGAATATGAGGCTTTAATTAGCCCCAAGGAGGTCATTTGATTACCTCACTTCCCTGGTTAATAATGGCACGTACTTGCTTATGTCTCTTATACATGTGTGTGTGTTTTTAATTATAGAATTAGAACCCTTTTATTTTATCAAGGATACATTCATTCTATAATCATCTATATGATTAGCATGTGTTACATATAAGTTAATGCTCTCTTTCCTATGGTTCATGCATTCAAATTTACATATGTTTGAATGCGAATGGGTATATAGTTTGGACATCCCGGGAACACGAGGCTTTAGATAGCCCCAAGGAGGTCACATGATTACCTCACTTCCCTGGTTAACAATGACACACACCTATTTAATTTAATCCATATATATTTTTTGTATAAGAATTTAGATAGAGCTTTAAACTAATATGATTAAATAAAATGCTTTTCTTGTTGCTTAGATTTATGTCATGCCTTATGCTAAAGCTCTTTAGATTTAGGATATGAGCTTGCTTTCTTTCTTTTACAAGCATAAATTCTCACACCTTGTGTTTATGGATTATAAGACCTAGTAATCTAATAAAATTCAACTCAAATAAATAAATCTCTTCACTTTCAAATATATAAAGCCCAATCATAGGATATATTGGAATGCTTACTAGGCTTCCTAGTATTAGGAGCATTTTTTACTTCCTCTCTTTGGATTCCAAAATAAGTCTCTCCATTTGATCTATCCCGATTGATCATCCAAATATAGCCAATCCTTTGATAGTCTAACCTTGAAATTTTTGGAGACCCTAATTGTCTACTTTAATCGAGAGTATTCCTAAGGAGTTCACCTTCCTTATGATGTAATTAACCATGGAGGCTTGCCTCTATAGAACTTTAGAACATTTAATATAAACCTTGCTTTATTCATCCATGTAAAGTAAGGAAAAATATTTGACCCATCATGCCTTAGGAGTCCTTATTGGGTGATTATCTTAACGTGATGTCTCTATCTCTCGAGATAGTACATCATACCTACCCCTACGACCACGTGGTGTCCCCATAAATCCAAAAATAAACACCACATTGGGCAATTGGTAGGAACTTCTCACCGAGATTGTTGCAAGAAAGATCCATTATTATCACAAGAGAGAGTATCTCTTTAAATTATCACTCCTCTCCTTTATATATCAATCATCAATGAATCTTGAAGTGATATTTTTAAAGACAATATACTTTGGGGGAATTCTAAGCACAAGCTTCTTAGTAGGTATGGCCATTGAATTAAAGATCCAAGATTTGAAGACTTTTTAATTTTGAGAGCTCAGAGAGAATTCATCCATAAAATTTATTTGATCGTAAGTGCAAGATCTTCAAAGAAGATAATATATCCCCAATCCATGAAGGTATATTTCCCCTAAGTTTATTTTGTCCCATGTCAAGAGTGATAAGTTCACTATAATTTCTAAAGAATGATATCTCTCCTTGAAAATTATTGTTGCTTAAGTGAAATGACGGTAATGTTGGTAAGTTTGCCATCCAATGTGGAATAAAACCCCAAAATTGTTATTTGTTGATGATGACATTTAATGTCATAAAGCTTGAAATATTGCCCTTGCACTTTGGAATTTGTCCAAACAAATTATTATATGATAGGTCAAGAATAATTATTGAGGGTGTTTGACAGATTGAATTAGAATTTTAAGAGAAGGTTCCCGAAAGGTCAAGCACTTCAAAAAAACATCTATTTACATTTATATACCACTCCATCCCATTCAAAATTTATTATTAGAAAATAATGCCACCCTCACCTAAAACTCTTGAACTATGGAAGATTCCCTTCCAATAGATTTGATCTTAGATCAATAAGCCTGTTATACTTAATGAGAATGGAAGCTCACCTTTAATTGCATTATAATACATGTTTGATGAAATATTCCAAAACCAACTTGGAATGGTATCAAATATATCATTATTGGAGAGGTCTAATAAAAAAATAGAATTTTGAGATTGATGCCACCGAGGGAAATGAGGCATAAAGCAAGAACATAAGAAAAGGCAAATATTTGAAATATGAAAACCCAATTTTAGTTGATCATGTTGAAATTCAAGTAATTATCTGAAAGATCTAGATGTATTAATTTTGATAGATTTGAAAAATTAACATATGAAAGATTATCTTGAAATTGGTTGTTACTAAGATCCAAAACAATCAAATTATTGATTTGACCAAGGCTACGTGGAATAGATCCACTAAGATAATTACTTTTTTAAGTTTAGAGTAGTTAGATTTCTCATATTTCCAATCCACCGTAGTATGCTTCCATATATTTGGTTATGTTCTAGATCTAATGTTCTTAAGTTGAGAGTTTCCAAAAGATTGTTGGAAATCGTGCCATGAAGTTGGCAATTATACATAAAGAGTGTAGCAAGATTACTCATGTTACGTAACCAAGAAGGAATTGTGGTGTTTAACAATTGATTGTTAGAAATATTAATTATGTTGATGGTTGATGAGAAATTAAAATATGAAAGTGAAGTTGGAAGAGTTTTTAGGTTGCTCAAGCAAAGTTAAAAGAGCTGGAAGCATGCTAATCTCATGTAACCAATTAGTAGCAAGAGCTAAATTCACTTGGCTCACATCTAGATATTTCAAAGAGGAAAGTTGGGACATCCATATGAGGGTAGAAGTAGCAAGAGGATTCCCACTAAGATCAAGATATTGAAGATTTGTCAAATTTCCAAGATGAGATGGAATTATTCCGTTAAACCCTGAAGAGGAGAGATCAAGATAGAGCAATCTAGTGAGGGTATTAATAGATTGAGGGATGCTTGCGTTGCGAAAGTAAATACCAACTGGGCACAAGTATTGCAAGTGATGTAAGTGAGAGAGTGATGCAACGTCTAAAGATGTGGCATAGAATGATGATCCATGATCATTGAAATAGGAATAGCTCCTACAAAAATTGAACTTGATGGCATTGCCGGGAATGACAACCCACACCCTTCCACATGCAATAATCCACATCCGATTTCCATATAGAGAGAAGATGAGGATCAAATAGTTTTGCTTAAAGCTAAGAAGGGCTTTCTCTTTCCTCAATGCTACAATGTCCCTACAGGTTACCAACAAAATGGTTAAGAAATATTAGTGATAGAGGAAGCTCAACACTCTTCATTATTATTATTTTCTTATATTAAGCTATGATTTATTTACATACATAGATGGACTTGTTTATAGCTTCGAATGGGAGATGGAATCTTTCTTCTAAATTTCTAATGTGATGGTTGCGTGCAACTAAATTTGTTTATATTAGTTATTATAGGAGTCATGTGGTATTACTTATATATATATGTGTGTGTGTGTGTGTGTGTGTGTGTGTGTATGTGTGTGAAAGAATTATAGCAACATTATTATATTTTGAGATTATCATTTCATGTATATATTTTATAAATTTTTATTGATTATTTAGAAAAGAATAGCTAAATGTGTGAAAAGTCCGTCATATTACTTGAAAGACTTGTGATGATTTGACATATGAAATCTAAAACAAACTTGTATTTCAATGAAATAATAATTTAAGCTTATCTTATAACACATAGTATATGTTACACTTTTTATATAAAAATATTGTCATTATAGAATATTTGCCAATTTTAGGAAATATATTCTACACTTTAATGAAAAAAAATGAAAAGAAAAAATAATTAATGTTTGATAATTAATTTTAATGTAATGTTTTTACGTAAAATAATTAACAAAGGTAGCAATACTTGTTTTTACTTTAAAATCTAGTAAACATTTCCAGTGCTGATAACATTTCTTTCTTTTTGAGCTCTAATCAATCTAATGATCTCAGACAAATAAATCTAGATCCACTAATATTATTTTGGGCTAAGAAAATTATGCCAATAAAACTTAAATTTACTAATCTTAAATTTGTTATATTCTTCTCATTAAGATGTATGTTTTGTTATATATTTGCTGAAAATAAAATTTGGATAATTTAAAAAGTTTTTAATTAAAACATTTGCATTAAAATTCATGTTTAATCAATTGGTTAGGTTTTATGATGACTTATCGAGTATAGTGCTCGAACTAATTTGAAGTTGTATATTTAATATATTTGTTAAACACTTCAAAAATAAATAAACAACTAATGTTAAATTTGCTTGAAAGTTCACATTAAACTTAATTCTCAAAACCTATGACAAGTGGGTCAAAAACTTGGGAAATGATTTAGCATAGTAGAATATGACTTTTATATAATTTATTTTATTGAATATTAGAAGAATATGGGGATTTAAAATAATGTATCCTTATAACTTTTTTATATTTATTAATGCCATATAAATTTTATAATTATTGACATACCATTCAATTATATTTGTTGTGTTATCATCTTAGTATTACATGAGATATTATGCACATGATAAGTTGAAAGCAACTAAAATGTGAAATAAAATTCTAGGGCATTTAATGACATAGCACAGATTCTTATATATTTATAAATCTAACACTCAAGCTTTCATATTTACTTAAATAGCATCCAAATCTTTATTATTATATGAAAAGATTTTGTGCTATGCATATAAATTTCTCAAGAATTTCTTATATGAAAACTCTAGAATGCCAAAAAATCAAAGAATCTTTCCCGATTGAAATAATTTCACAAGTAATAAATTATACATTTTTTCATTATTAAGAAAAGAGTTGATACAATATAAAACATATAAATCATAGTGATGGCATCAATGGTGAAAGTTGGAGGAGCCTTGAGGTGCTAAATTTTATTGTTGAGATCATTGTACATTGAAAGAGAAGACCTCAACTTTAAGTGAAATATTTTAAATTCTCAACTATTTCTCTTTAATCAAAAATTAAAAGAGATTGTCACACATGAAAGGGTGCAACAATATAACTGACCATATTTTCAAGATTAATTTGTGTTTGATCTCTTTTGAATTGAATGTTTAAGAAGACTCTTTATAAATTACATATTTAGTTTCGTCGTCATTTCAATTACAAAACTTACATTATCTAAGACTTAATGCCATTTATTTAAACCACACAAGCATCCCTTAATCTATTAATTTTTTTTTACAAAATTTCATTAGCTCAAACTCTCTCATTTAGGGTCTGCTGGAGTACTTATGCCTCATCTCTAAATTTGATCTAAATAATCTTGTGATTAACACATCCTTAAATCCATTGTTGTTTGCTTATAAAATTAAAGTTTTAAAACTAGATTGATTGATTAGTTCAATCGTGAACGGGCATATAATCAATTTGATTAATCGTAAAATCATTTGTGCATCAAATTGGCAAAATTGATCCAAACCGTTAGCTGTGCATTATTTGGTTTTAACCAAAATTAAATCGAACCAAAGTTTTGGTTGGTTTGAACTTAGTAATTTGGATTTTGGTTTTAATTAATGAAAACTTTGATTTTTTGATTTTGGATCGATTTGTTAAATAAAATTTTGGATGGAACCAAATAAACCAAAAAATTATAGGTAATGCAAGATTAATTTATGTATACTTATTTATACATTATTTTTTTATTTATTTTGAATACTTGGTTTTTTGAGGATCATTATCTAATTTTCTAAAATATTTTGTCTCATAATACAGTAATATCCATCAACTTCTAAGTTCAAAACATTCAAGTAAAAAAAATTAGTTTTAAATAATTTTTTTAGCATGAAATAGTTAATTGTATTTTTTTTATTATATTTATTTTTTTCTTTTTGTTGCTCATTATACAATAAAAAATTATGCAAATTTTTAAATATACCAACTTAGGTTTATCCAAAACCAAACCAAAATAATCAACCAAATTATAATTTGGTTTGTTTTGCAGATTTTATTTAGCTTTGATTCAATATTTTAGGAATCCAAAACCAATCGATTTAAAAATTTTATCATCTAATCCATCCAAATCAACCAAACGCACACCCCTAGTTAGCTTGACTATATTGAACTAATTTATCCAAATCTATCAATTATAATTACCTTTAATTTTCAATCCAATCGTCGAGTCGACCAACCTTTTAACATAGTATTATATAGTGGAACACTAACCTTTTCCATGACGTGGACCAAAAAAAGCTTTAAATATATGTAAATCTAAGTTGGGATATGGGAATGAAGAATTGATTCTAGTGATTTAAGCTTTATGAACATTAAATGAATAATATTTTATTTTTAAATTATAATTTATAATATACTAAAGGTATTTAAGTAATAAAAATTTTATAATAAAATATATTATAAAATTTTACAAATTTTGTTTTATTATAAAATACATTTATATTTATAAATCTATATTATAATTTTTAAATTTTTTAATATATTTAATATTGATATGACACCTAAAATACTATTAGCAAAATCTTGATGTTAAAAGCAAGTCGATCCAAGTTGAAGGTCGAGATCAAGCTCTTAAAATATCCTTGAAACTTTGGGATATCGTTAAATCCTTAAATAGCTCTCAAATGAAAGTGTTTATATAATCGAACGCGTCGACGAGCGCCCAAGCCAAAGATCTTACACTGACTTCATTTGAGTATTCAAATGCACGAAATACATCATATGAGGGGATCATTTTGAGCCGTCCAAGTGGAGTGGTACGGTTTTGCATGTATTTATAAAACGCCACTCTTCCAATAAATAGCCCTCATTCCTCATGGAAGGCGAAGCAAGAGAGAGAGAGCTCTAAAGATCCTCCAAGCACCGCGCCACCGACGGCCGCCACCACCACCGCCGCCATGCCGCCATCTTGATCGCCGTCGACCATTGTTGCCATCATCACCGACCACTATCCGGTCATCGCCAACATCGCCAACATCATGCCAATCTCTATCGATCTTCATCATGATTTACCAGATTGTTCTACGTTTACTGATTGATCCTCGATTTCTCGCCAAGAATTGTTCTCTGATTTCTCATGATTCACATCCATTATCATCCGCTAACAGAACTATTACAACTCGATCACATTGTGTTCCTTTCATATACAATTTTGTAATCCTCAGACGGGAAGATCTTGTACTCCAAAACAAATATAGTGGAAGCTCTGGTTTTTTCCCTCTTTCGAGGTTTTCCACGTAAAAAAATTCTGAGTTCTATTGTTCACTAATTTAAATAATGTGTGGATTTCACAACGGTTAATACTTTTACTCACCGTGGCTAGACGCAGCTTTGCCGTGGAACCGATTCCCATTATTTCATCATGCATGACGACCAAGTTTTCCAACAAAATCAAAACCACCATCGAGGTGGAGCATTTCAAGCTTTTAAAGAGCCCAAGCGAAGAATGAAGATTCATCAAACTTCGTTCCTTTAGATTCTATCTAAACGGGGCAACCAGATAATCATCACGTAAACAACAAAATAATCATCAAACAGGTTGGAGAAATTGAAACAATCGCAGAGGACCAATACTATCTAATCAAGTTCTCATTACCATCTCAAGAGCGAGTTAAAGAAGAAGTCTCTGCATCATTCCATCACTTTTAATGACTCGATTTAGAAGGAGTACATGTTCCTCATCAAGATCCACTTGTCATAGGAATAGTGACCCATGCTATAATGTTAAGAGAATTTTGATTGACAATGGGAGTTTGTTGATGTCTTATTTTACTCCACATTTCTTAACATGGGCTGCTGAGAAAAAAAGCTCCAACCCGCAGACCATTGTTTAATAATCGCCCATGCGAATAGAGGGACAATCACCCTTCCTGTCCTTGGTGACAAGTGGCTCATTTAATCCAATTCATGTCAAGTCGATTCAAAGATATAACGCTATCTTTGGAAGGCCCCTCCAATCAATTTTCTGCGGCATCTAGATTCTCATCTTAAGATGAAATTTCCAACCCCGTTGGAATAGTGTGGAAATCAATAGATACAATCATGTTATCTCGCACAAGCTCAACCACGCTCTTCGGACCTTCGATCAAGATTTTAATTTTCGAGATGAAGAAGTACCGGAAAGCTTCGTAGAAGACTTGCTCTTGTATTATCGATGACCAACCACCACAGGTGCAAGTGGGATCCATGCTCTAAGAACAAAGGGAAAAATACATAGACTTCTTGCACGTAAATCAAGACATCTTCGCTTGGAGTCCGGGGTCGACCCCCAATGTGATCATGCACTCCTCAAGATTGATCCAACATTCAAACCAATCATCCGTAAGCAAGTTTTGCACTGACGCTTCCGTGCTATTGAGCAAGAAGTTAATAAGCTTCTAGAAGCGGATTCATCTGAGGTACATTACCCTACATGGCTAGCAAATGTCATCATGGTTAAGAAAACAAGCGGAACATGGAGAATGTGTGATTACACCACCTTAACAAAGCTTCCCGAAAGATAGTTTCCTCAATTGATCAATTGGTTGATGCTACATCCGACATCAAATGCTCGCTTTTTTGGATGCTTACTCGTTACAACCAAATAAAAATGGATCCAATGGATGAAGAAGCTACAACATTTCAAACATATAAAGGTTTATCCGCTACCAAGTCATGCCGTTTGGGTTAAAAAATCGGTGCTACTTATCAACGACTTATGAATAAGGTTTTAAAGACCTATTAGTCGCATTAAATGGAGGTATGGATGACTTAAAGCTTTGGAAGAATCACAACATATTATTGACTTAGAAATATGTTTTAACCTTCTTCGACGTTATAACATGCGACTCAACCGACCTGCTTTTGGGTTACGTCGAGAAAATTTGATTTATGGTAACCCACCGTGGGATAGAAGCAAACCCCAGAAAATCAAAGCTCTCAAAATATGACTCCAAGAATATTAAGGAAGTTCAACGCTTGAATGGACGAATCGCGTTATCCCGCTTCCAGCTGCTCGGGATAGATATCATTCTTTAAAATATTAAAGGGAGCTAAAAATAATAATTTTCGTGATGAATGTCGTTTTGAGCAACAGAGTAAGCATCTCCACCCTTACTATCCAAACCTATCCAAGGTGAGATGCTATACTTATATCTCGATCTCGCCCCACGCGATAAGCTCGCTTTTAGGAAGAAAATGGGATACAACAACTAATTTACTATGTCAGCAAAATTCTTTCTGATATAGAAAGTCGTTATCCGCTTGCGATAAAATGGCTCGCTTTTCTCGAGCAAAATTGTGTCCATACTTCCAAGCTCATACTATCTTTACACTCATTTACCATTAAGGGCCATCCTACGTAAACCGGAAGCATCCGGGAGGTTAATCAAGTGATCTCAGAATTGGGAGAATTTGATATAAATTTTCTACCTTGTCCTGCTATAAAGTCTCAAGTACTCGCAGACTTTATAGTGGAATGCACTGCCCCAACTCCAGAGGAGCTATCTTACACGTGCCTTTCATCCCCTCAATGGACCCTCTATGTTGATGGAGCTTCAGGAAGTACTGTGTGAATCTTACTTATTTCCCCACAATACCTAGAGTATGGACTTCTAAAAATTTCCCGCAATAATATGGTCAATATGAGGCTCTTATAGCAGGATTGAGACTCGCCATTGACTGTGAAGCTCAAGACTTAGTGATACACCCGACTCTCAACTCTCCCAAGTTGAGGGAAACTTTAATGCTCATAATCCCCCCACCAATACCTCCACTTGGTGAAGTCACTTGACCATTTCAAGACACACCAAATCATTCACATACTACGAGAGAAGAATACTCGAGCCGACGCTCTTGCTAAGCTTGCTTCATCTGTGACTGGGGATTTGTTTAAGAGAAGGCATGTTGAAGAAATACATTTTCCTAGTATCCAAGGGTCATGGGTAATTCAAGCAATTGATGAGATAAAGGAACATTCATGGATGGACCCCATCCTATCATTTCTACAAGAACTCTAGAAGACCCAACTTTAAATTGCCTCAAGACAAGCTTCAAACTTTACTATTATCGGAGGTGAATTATAAATGAGCTTTCTGGACCATACCTCAAATGTCTCTCACCTTCGAGGACATTACGCATTAAGAGAGGTCCACCGTGGAGAACACTTAAGGAAGGGCACTAGCCCTTAAAATTATAAGGCAAGGGTTCTATTGGCCTACAATGAAACAAGATGCCTTGAGTTCACAAAATGTGCAAGTTGTCGGGTTGCACTCTAACATCCCTCACATGCCATAGAGCTCTCTCATCCATTCAAAGCCGGCCTTTTGCTGGGGGGATTGATATCATAGGACCTTTTCCGAGCAGACAACGAAAGTTCATCATTTTAGCCGTCGACTACTTCACTAAATGGGTAACTAACCACTCGCTAAAATTACGGCAAATGCTAAACAATTTGTTTGGAAAAATATAGTATGTCGATTCGGTCTTCGCAAAGATCATCACGACAATGGAACCCAATTCACTAAAAGTTTTACGCCCTTTTGCAAAGATCTTCACATTCACTAGAGTAGCACATCCACAAACTAACGCAAACAAGCTACCAGACTATACTCAAAGGACTAAAACATATCTGAGAAGGCGAGAGCAATGGGTTGATGAGCTTTCTAATTACCGACTACATCGACACTCGACCCAGGTGAGACAGATAACTTGTCGGCAGAAGCTATTATACCAGTAGATATCGGGGTTCCAAGCCCAAGAGTTCAATTATTCGATCATGACGGTAATGAAGCGAAAACTCTGACAAACAACCTAGGATAGGTCAAAAGGTCCTTGGTGGACTTCTCGCGGCCTCTTCCAAGTTAACGCCATCGAGAAGACTCGACAAACAACCTAGGATAGGTCAAAAGGTCCTTGGTGGACTCCTCACCTCTCTTCCATACGTTAATGTCATCGGCAAGACTGACAAACAACCTAGATAGTCAAAAGGTCCTTGGACTCCTCACCTCTTCCATACGTTAACGCCATCGGCGGAGACTCAAACAACCTCGGATAGGTCAAAATCATCGCGATTCGATTGAACCTCTTCCATACAGGTAACGCCATCGAGCAAAGACTCGACAAACAACCCGGATAGATCAAAATCCTCGGATAATTCAACCTCTTCCATTTGGTTAACGCCATCGTGTCACACTCGACAAACAACCTCGATAGGTCAAAATTCCGGATTGATTCAACCTCTTCCATGTGCGCCAAGCAAAGACTCGACAAACAATCTGGATAGGTCAAAGATCCTCGATTTAATTCAACCTCTTCCATACGGCCATGTTAACGCCATCGGTAACACTCTAACAAACAACCTCGGATGGGTCAAAATCTCTCGGATTTAATTCAACCTCTTCCACAGTGTTAACGCATCGGTAACACTCTAACAAACATTCTCAGACAGGTCAAAAATCCTCATCGTCGCCGGTCATCCCCGCTGACATCGACGCTGGCCGCACGCGACTACATCGCTGCTGCCGATGCAACTCGTTGACCGCTAACTATCTGCCATTACCGCTGTACCATCGCCGGCAATCTCCGTTTGGTACCACCATCGTTGCTGGTATCCTTGTGGCTACCACCATTGCTGCTGCTGACCACTCCGGCGCGCAACCATCAGAATGCCACTGGCCGACTACCGCCGATCATCTCGCTGCAAGATGTTTGACCACCATCGCTGCATCGCTGCCAACCTCGCTCCGGCATCATCGCCGATGATCGCCTCGATCCGGTCCGGGGTCGTTAACACCTCTTTCGGGAAAACTGGAGCGCTTGATGAACGGTCTTGATCCGATCCCGGTCCGACGAGGTTAGTTAACACCTCGAGGGAAAATGAGTTGAGAAACTACTGGTCTTGATCACCATCCTTGGTCCGACGAGGTTAGTTAACACCTCAGAGAAATCGAGCCTGCAGTATGAACTACGGGTTCATCGCCTCCGAACAACCTTCTCTCAAGAAGAAGAGAAGGTGCCTTCTCCCTTAGCCTTAGGGGGCTTTTTATAGATCCACCATAAGGGGAAAGAAAGAATAAATTAAAAAAAAACCTCTCTTTATTATGATATTTAATTAGAAAAAAAAACCTCTATTCATTATGACATTTTAATTTTAAAAAAACCCTCCATTTATTATGACATTTAATTAAAAAAAAACCTCTCTTTATTATGATATTTAATTAGAAAAAAAAACATCTCTTCATTATGACATTTATTTAAAAAAAAACCCTTCTACTCATTATGACATTTAATTAGAAAAAAAAAAATTTCAGATATTTTTGGATGAATTAGGATAATGCCATCCAAAATAAACGATGATATGACACTTAAAATATTATTAAGACGAATCTTGATGTTAAAAGCAAGGATCCGAAGTTGAAACCGGTCGAGATCAAGCTCTTAAAATATCCTGAAACTTTGGGATATCGGTTAAATCCTTAAATAGCTCTCAAATAAAGTGTTTATAGTATAAATCAACGCCTCGACGAGTTCCAACAAGCCAAAGATCAATTTTGACTTTATTTGAGCATTCAAATGTAATGAAATACATCATATGATCAAGGGATCATTTTGAGTCCATGATGGAGTGGTATGGGTTTTGCATGTATTTACGAAATGCCACTCTTCCATATAAATAGCCTCATTTTCATATCATATGAAAAGAAGAGAGAGAGCTCTAAAGATCCTCCAAGCACAATCGCCACTGACGGCTGTTAACCACCACGCCGCGGCCATCGCCGCACCCGGATCCTCGCCGTTGCCGTCATTGTTGGCCATCATCGCACTATTGTTTGCCATCGCCATCATCGTCAATCTTCGCCGATCATGATGACTTCTCATGATTGTTCTCTGCTTTCGCTGATTGATCCCGAGATTGCCGCGTATTCTCACATTTACCGGTGATTGCTCCGCCGCTTCACCATCATCCTACTAGCGAACTATTACAACCGATCGTTGTATACCGTTGTTCCTTTCATATACAATTGTAATCTCAGATCGGAAGATCTTGTACTCCAAAACAAATATAAGCTTTTTTTTTTTTCCCTCTTTTTCGAGGTTTTTCCACGTAAAATTGAGTTTTATTGTTCACTATATTAATTTCACAAATGTTTTGAATTTTTACTCTTAAGCTGGTTTTCAAATAAATATATTTATATCTAGATTTATAATATACACTTAATTATATCTTAACTTTATATCGATCTTTAAATATATAATTATTGAAGATCTTACTTGGTTATGATTTTTTTTTGTCACATATGTATATTAGTGCATCATTTTGATCATATTTAAATAATTTTAATTTTTATTAAATTATTCTATTCAATTTCAATTGAATTATTGCATCTTTAATATCTCGTCTTCCAGTTCCTTATTCGATCTGATTCTTATAACTTAATACAGAACTTTCAACAATTGTGCTTAGGTGAAGACAATTTTAAACAAATAAATATCCTACAAAATTTTATGTTTCTCGTTCATTTAAGATATCTTGATCTCTTTGATTTCATACTTGAGAGAGTAATTCCACCTAATCTAAAAAATCAAAAAAATATTAGCTTCTTTTTCCCACCTCTCTTGGTAATATCCCAATATTGTTAATGTGAATCTAGTTATCACTTGCTAATAATTATTTACATGAGATTTAAAAGGTGCTTCAAACTTTGCTTCTATGTTATAATTTCTCATCAATCAACAAAATATTTGATTTTTCATATAATCCTTGATATGTCACTGAAAACTCTTGTAGTTGAAATCTGACAGTCGAACTATCAAACTTAAAATATAATTAAAACTTTAGGATATCGGGATCACTAAATAACTCATAAATATGGGTATTTATAGTCTTGAGCCGGATCTAACAAGTCTAAGATCTCTTAATTCTGACTTTATTTGAGCATTCAAATACTTAAAATACATGAGATGATTGAAGGAATCATTTTGAGTTGTCCGATAGATTAGTTTGAATTTTGCCTGTATTTATAAAAATGCAACTCTCATAATCTATAAATAGCCCCTCATTCTTCACATGAGGGGACAACTAAAGAGATGAGAGGCTCGAGACTAATCTCAGCATAATCGGGACGGCCGTTCCGGGATCATCATCGACTATCGCCGCCGCCCGGTCACCTTCTTGATGCAGATCATCATCAACCACCACGGTTGGTCACCGCCGCCAAACCATCGGCTTGCCGCTGCGATCACGCCGGTCAGCGCCGATTCGCCGTCACCAAACATTTGGTCATCGCTGCACCAGCATCAGATCGCGCCAACCACCATTTGTTGGTCACCGTTCACTATGTCATTTTCGCACCACCGCATCCCTCGTCATTGTATCGTTGGATCATCGACTCCCAATAAGGCCCGTCTAACCAAGTGAAGCATGTCACAAAACTTACTCTTGTAAGTTGTCCTTTTCCAACTTCGGAGAAAGGATAATAATTGTAACAAAAGTTGATATAGTGAAATTATTTCTAAGTGGGCTAGACCCCGTGGTTTTTCCCTTCTTGGATTTTCCATGTAAAAATCCTAAGATCTCTCAAATTCTTTTATTGTATGTGCGGAACTTTTGTGCAACGTTTAGATATCGAATTCTCTTACTCTACCAACCCGAATCTTACTGCACGCAACAACTATATCAATATAAGTATGCCAAATTCAAAAGCTTAAATATAATTGACCTACATTCAAATAATTTCGTTGGATTTATTTTATGGGTCTCTCCAAGCTTATTATGTGATTCGATAATTTATGCCTTAAGGTCACTTGTTTAGTATGATTTACCTTAAATGAATTCTCTCATTTTAAGTTTCCAGACTTTTCCTTCATTATGGGCTTATAAGACCACTAATCACTATGAAATGATAATCAAAAGTTCCTTTTGATTTTAGGTCATCCAAAGGTGTTATTTTTGATATCATTCCAAGTTGATTTTTGATCGTTCCTTTTCAAATAAATTGCTTAAACATGTCTCACAATATAATTAGTGGCCATATTTTTTATTAAAAATTACAATAAGCTTATTATCATTGTCTTGAGAGAAAAGAATCATGGAAACATACCTTTATAGATTATAAACTATTTTCTCAAAATTCTTTTTACTTAATCAACTAAATGGGACCACAAATTCTTGAAGCTCTTCAATTAAAATCCCTTACAAATCTTACTTCTTGCAGATTATTTTCTTTATTAGGAAAATTTTTTAAGTTTCTCAATTTAATGACCATACAAGTTAAAGTGACATGAACATCTCACTCTTAAATATGATATTTATAATCATGTTAATACAAGATTGATGAAATTTATAAATATAACATATGCTAGAAAAATCCGGTGAGTGAAAGTTTAGCCTTCTTGTGAAGTCCAAGCACAATTATTAAAGCAAACAAGAGACACTCAATTTTAAGTGGAAAACCTCGAAAAGGGGAAAAACCAGACTAGCCGATAAAAGCTTCCACTATGTATCTGTTTGAGTACAAAATCTTCACGATAACGAGAATTACATGAGAGAGGAATAACAAGCTGTAACATGATCGGGTTGTAATTGCGATGGTGGAGATCGGGTAACCAGAGAATACTGAGGTACAATTAGTGACGGCAGGTGGCCGGTGGCGATGGTTGATGGCATGGTGCAATCTTGCTTGGATTGCTTGGAGGATCTTCAAGCTTGAGCTCTCTTCCTCCTCCTTGGGCTTTTCCTCTTCCTTCTCGGACTCTTCCTCTTCTTGCTTGGACTCTTCCTCTTCTTCGCTCTTCCTCTTCTTCCTTGCTTGGACTCTTCCTCTTCCTCCTTGCTTAGACTCTTCCTCTTCTTCCTTGCTTGGACTCTTCCTCTTCTTCATTGCTTGGGATTATTGTGAGGATCGGCACGGTGGCGGTGGTGGTGGCAGTCGGCGGTGGCTCCTCTTCACTTGTTTGACTCCTCTTCACTTGGCTTCAGCCTCCTTTTGGTGTGAGGAATGAATGCCTATTTATAGATGGAAGGAGGGCATTCTTGTAAATTCATGTAAAGCCGACACTCCCTCGATCGGACGGCTCGGATGATTCCTTGATCATTTGATGTATTTTGAGCATTTGGATGCCCAAATGGCGTGAAATTATGAGATCTTAGGCTCGTTAGATCCGGCTCATTCGATTTAAACACTCCATATTTGAGAGCTGTTTGAGATTTAATTGATGTCCCAAAGATTCCAATGATATTTGCTTGATCTCGATCGGTTTTGAAAATCATATCGCTTTCGACATCGAATTTGTCTTTATTTAGTGGTATTTTGAGAACCATATCATTTGGATGACATTAAATATTAATAATATATCTTTCGAAAATAAAATTGGAAGTTTTCGAGTTTTACCAGTCGCCGTCGGCGCGTCATGAAGGAAAGGCTGCGCAAGCGTAGCGTCTGACGGTGGCGAGTGAATTAGCGGAGCGTGGTCAATTTATTATCTGGCGGGTGGCCACTGGGCGCTCATGGCCAGTGGGTCGCCCGCGAAGCTGCGCGAACCATTGCCGGTCGCCATTGATCTTCGCGATTCCGCATAAGACCATTTTGCGGACGATTAGGTCAGATTTCTCAGCGTGCGGTCGCGCCATTCCATGAATGATTAACGGGCGTCGAGGTGTCAATTGACCAGGTAAGACGTCATACTTTCTATCACCCGTCTATTGCCAGCGTCTTACACCAGCGTCTCATGCTACCTGTGTAATCTCATTGTACATGTCTGTGCCCGAATTGCCTTAGCCCATGATCATGAACTTCGGGCAGAGAACTTAATTTTGAGTTGTTTTGAACCGTTTTTGAGGGATTTACCGTTTGCCATGTGGGGTTATAATCTACCCAGGATGAGAGGAGAGGCACACCCCCCTCCCCTTTCTCTTAATCTGATTATAAATACCCCAGGGATGAGAGAGTGCCCAAATTCTTGGCCTTGGCGTACATCCTCGAGAAAATTAATCGATCAAACGAATCTTAAGGCATTTTGAAATGCTTGATCTAATCACCGATTTCCAAGCTTCGGTCAAGCCGTCTCGATGACGAACATAGCAACATCAAGCATAGTCGATCCAGTCGAATCGACTCGTCATCGAGCATGAAAATGGATCGATCCACCAAATGGTCACCAAAGCGACATATTTATAGTCGGTCGGCTTCGTCAAGGCAATCGCGAATCCAAGGTCACCCAATTCCGACATCATTAAGGCACCGGATCATCAAAATACACCGTCGATCGAGGGATCGCTGACGTCAGATGGGAGTGGTTGGAGTTTTCCACAAATTCTGAGCACTCCCAAAATCTATAAATAGAGCTTCATTCTCACCTTAGGGGACGGAATCGATTTGAAGAAGAGCTCGAGAACCACCGGTCGACCTTGGCCGATGATCCCCATCACCAGGTGCCACCAGGTGGTGCGAAGATCGGGAGCTCGCCGGAGATCGAGGAGGACTAGAAAAGACCAGTTACCGCTCCTTTCTCCTGAAGATCAAGAGGTGGCTCCCAGAAGATCCGTTCCTGCTTTTCGGGAAACTTCTCCCTTGGGTTGGAGTTGACCGATATTGTACTTTTCTACACTCGGAATATTATTTCCGCCCCTGTAAACACCTTCTTCTCCGAACTAACGAGAAGCAAGGACATATCTTTTGAACATATAGTGAAAGTTCTGGTGCAAGGCCGTGGTTTTCCTTGGGTTTTCCACATTATAACCCTGTGTTCATATCCCTTGCTTGTGTGTTGGATAATTTTTGACTGCGAAGATCTAGCATCTAGGAATAAAATCTAGCATAGCAGTTTGGCCGTCGTGGAATCTCAGTTCCATTCCCCCTCTCAATATGGTTGGTAAGGGTTTGCTCCAGCGCTCCTCATTCTCGGGGATCAAGGGGCGAGTCTCCAACACTTCTACATAAGACTTACGTGAGGTCAGGTCAGCCCCTCTTTGGAAGATCACATTCAAGGATGGAGGATTCCCGAGCGAAATTCTTGACTCTGCGAGGGGGCAAAGCGTTCCAACATGCACGGAAGAGCCACGGGTTCGCGACCCTCGGCATAATCGATTTTCTTCACGAGAATGATTGCAGGAATCTGGATCAACAAGTAGAGAACCCTTGGCACCACATCCAGTCTTTGAACTTACGGATCGTTCTACTCACCCCATGCAACCTTATCGGTGAAACTCCACGTCACCTTATACTGATGAACTACGGCCAGTGCGGGGAAGAGTTCCGGCAACAATCGAATGATCCATTCTCCGCCGCCTCTTCCAAAACTTCGTCCCTTCGAGATCATCTCGCAATACCCGATTAGAATTCAAGCTTCCATGGACCCTTACGATGGCACAACAACCGTCCGTGCGAGCATATCGATCACTTTGAGCGATCATGCACATTCGCGTAAATGACTGTCTTGTGTCGTATTCCGGGACTCTCAAGGGCTCGTGGTTCTATTCATTGGGGTCCGTCCAGATCATTTGGAGAGCTTCATGATTTTTTGTAGAGCGGTTCGAACAAGAGAATCATCGGGGATTCATCACATCTCTCGAATCCGAGCGATGGAGAATACTTCAGAGGTTCTCCTCAAGCCGAATACGGGAGTAGATCGGAACTTTTGAGGCGTGCTTCAGGACTCCGACGGGATACTTATTCATCATTAATGCGAGGCAGTCCATATCTTGACTGGTCCAGAATAGAGCACAAATCTCCGTGGCAAGCTATCGGTGCTCATCGACCAGTTTGAACCACTGGCGAAGCGGAAGAAGGTTCCCAAAGATGATGTTCAAACATCTCAGAAAAAGAAGAGAGGCAGCAACCTCCCCCCAAAACCTCCTCAGCAGCGACCTCAGATGACTCGACCAGAGAGGAAATATACGGCTCTCAACACGTCATGCGTGAACATCCTACTGGCTATTCAGGAAGAGGATGGCGTCAAGTGGTGACCTTTAAAGCACATTGGAAATCGAATTACGCCACTTTCGCATGAGGCACACCGAAGAGTGCCTGGAAGGAGGAGATTGAAAGACTAATACGTCGAGTATCTAGGCCATTTTATACAAAACCAACCGTCAGCAAATCTTTGGGGCAACGACCAGGAGAAGCATGGCGGTGGGAGAATAGCAATTGCGGGGAGGGCGGTGTTATCAGCCAAATATTCATTGCCTTTCAAGAGCGAGCAGAAGAAGTCTCGGGTTGACCATTCTATCACCTTTGATGATTTAGATCTAGAGGGCTTAGCATCCCACATCAAGATCCCTTGTCATCAGTCGGTGATCCATGCTTCAATATTAAAGGATATTGATGACAATGGGAGTTCGGTTGATGTTCTTTTTTACTCCACTTTCCTTAGCATGGGTATAGAAAGCTTCAACCAGCGGTCCCTTTGTATGGATTTGATAATCGGCGTATTAGTGGAAGGGACAATCGGTCTTCCGTAACTCTTGGAGAATTTCCCAAACCCACTTGATACAATTTGTAGTCAAGTCAGTCAGTACAATGCAATATTTGGGAGACCTCTCGTCTATATTGGTAGATCACATCATTGCCTCACCTCAGATGAAATTCCGACACCTGGCGTGGTGGGTGGGAATCAGTGAATAACTGGCGTCTTTATATCAAGCAAAACCATTTACGTCGGTAACCCTCAACATAGAGAACTTGACCTACGAGATGAGGATGCCTCTGAAAGGGCTTCTCCAGTTGAAGATGTAATTTGTCTTCCTATCTCGGAAGTTGATCCATCGCGAAGGTGAAGGTGGGATCGTTCTTTGTCTGCGGTCAATCGAGAATCTACGTAAAATCAAGATATCTTTGCACGGGCGTCGATATTACGGGCATTGACGGGAAGTCATTACGCACTCCCTCAAAGTTGACTCAACCTACAAGCGGTGTCTGAAGAAAAGAACCTTCGACGAGCGATTGCGGTCATAGAACAAGAAATCACCAAACTTTTGGAAGTCAAGTTCATTCGAAGTCTACTACCCCACGGCTAGCGTGGTGTTAGTCGAAGGCCAGCAGTTCTGGAGAATGTGCATCGACTACACGACCTTAATCGTGCATGCCCAAAAGATAGCTTCCCCTTCCTGTATCGACCAACTAGTTGATGCGACATCGAATCGAGCTTCATGGATGCTATACATTCTACAATCAAATCGGGATGAACAAAGCAGATGAGGAAGCAACATCCTTCCAAGCGAGATAGGTATGCTATCGTCATGCCATTGGACTAAAAAATCTGGAGCAACACGCTTATGAATAAGATCTTCAAGGATCTTATAGGGCACAATATGGAGGTGTATGTTGATGACATCTTGGTGAAAACTTGGAAATATCACAACATATTTACGATCTGCTTGATGCTTTGACATTCTTCGAGATGCGGCTCAAAGAAGTGCGTTTTGGAGTTTCCTCGGGAAATTCCTAGGCTTCATGGTCACTCAGTCGGGATGAGGCCAACCGAAGATAAAGCACTCAGGACATGTCACCTCAAGCGATCAAGGAAGTCCAGCGTTTATTTGGAAGGATTGCGACTTTATCGCGATTCTTGGCCCTTCGAGATAAGTATCTACCATTCTTCAAAATCTTAAGGGGTGCAAATGGATTCGGTGAATGAATGTCACGCTTTTGAGCAAGTGTTAGCTTCCCCTCATTATCAAAGCTTATCGGAGAAGGCGTACATCTCTTCTTTGTTTCTTCTTAAGCTCGGTTGATATCGAGGAGAATTCATCGACCCATTCGTGTCGAAAATCCTTTCGATCGAAGGGCGCTACCCAGCGAGATAAAGGTGCGTTGGCATGCATTAAAATTGCGCCATACTTTGGCCACCATCAGCGTCATACTCATCTTCCATTAAGAACTATTGCAAAGCGATGTATGCGGAAGGTTGATGGAGTGGACATCCATTTTCTCCCGACCTCTTCCATACGGTTAACATCGTTAGCCTCGATAAACAACCTTGGATAAGTTGGCAATCCTCTATGCGCCTACAACTTTCTCCATAACGGGTTAACATCATCGAGTAACATACACAACCTGGATAGGTCAAAATCCTCGGATTCAATTCAAGATCTTCTATCTGAGGTTAACATCATTTGCTCGATAAACAACCTTGGATAAGTTGGCAATCCTAAGCTACAACTTTCTCCATAACGGGTTAACATCATCGGTAAGCTCGATACAACCTGGGATAGGTCGAGAGGAGAACCTCTATATATTCCGTGCAAGTTTGTCATCAAAGTACTTGGGTAAGATCGATTACACAAGGGATTCCCGATGATCTCTTCTCGCAAATCTTTATCATCGATGCGGCACACACAACTCGAAATATTCACAAATAATTTTTGTGGATTGTTAATACTTCTCGCAACATACAGTACAATCAATCGAGAAATATACAACCGAACAAGCAACATAAAGGAATTCTCTACGATCTTGATGGTCTCATCGGTGAGCGATGAAGAACTATCAGTCATCCTCTCGTCGCTAGAAGGATGGGAAGCTAGGCTAGGAGAAAGGACCTCACACCGACTCGGCTTGCGATCATGTGTCCCCTTAGAAACCTCGGATGAAGCCTTCATCAACACCTGCGCTCAAGCCTTCACCTACATCACCGCGTGGTCTCACCTCCAGGCGTGATCCAGATAATTCTCTTGAAGGTCAGTTCTTGAAGTCCTCACGGCGCGATCGGCTCCCGCTTCAGAGATAAAGGCTCTTTCTCTGGCGGCCGCTCTGGGTTCTTTGCCTCACACACCTTCTCGGAAAGATCTTGGATCCGCTGGAGCAACCTCTGTTCAGCCTCCAATTCATCCGGTCGCTCAACTTCGGCGCGAAAAGAAGAGAAGTCGGCAGTGCCAACTCGGTCCTGCATTCATCAAGTTGATTCTCCAACACGGACATCTCTTTTACTTTCTCCACATACCGCTTCTTATATTCACCATGGAGAAACTTGACCTTCACGAACTCTGAATTCGAGTCATTCAGCACAATGTTCATTTTGAAGTCAAGTTCTTGATCTCATAAGAAAAATTACGTTAAGCACCGAAATGGGAAATAAAAGATGATGAGCAAGAATTGTTACCGGTTCTTGACATCGCGGCGACTCTGCGAATGATTCACGTCCTCGAATGAAGATCCTTGGGCGACTACCGAGGCTTTCTTTTGGTGTCGATATCACCATCACCTCTTCGCTCCTTTTCCTCTTCTCACAGGCGTCCTTCCTGGCGGGAAGGAGCGAGGCGCTGGGAGATCTGGAAACCTCCTTGTTGGGCTTTCTCAGCATGCTGCATAAGACCGGGATGAATAGAAAGCCCTTCACAAAGATTCCTCCCCATCACCGATATATCGAATCTCAAATCGAAGATCTTCAATATTGGAATTTCGGCGTCAGCGTATCTTCATCCAAACGGGGAATGGGTAAATCTCTCAGCTTTCCCCATTTCTCGCGAAGACCGTCATTCTTCACAAAAGAATCGCTTGCCCAACTCTTGGGAGAATCCGTCAGGTAGCGACTCCTGCGGTGTCTGACCATGTGCGCAAGTAAACTTGCACATCCGAGTAATGTCGGAGTCAAGGTATACTATAAGTCCCATCACGATCATCATTGCCACCGGCAAATGCAAACCTATCTTGACAAAATGGCGATCATCTCTCGATGGGGAAACGCAATCCGCGCCCAAACTCATCTCGTAAATGGTGAAATACCCGAGATTGGGCTATCGGACTTCTTGGACACTTAGAACCAAATCATTGAAAAATAATATTTTTTCGAAACACGATCAATGTGTCTCCGTGATCGACTCCCGAATCTTGATCCTCCCATTTTTAGGAGGTTCCCTGTGTGCCTCAGTTACAAGGGTGTGTCTTTCAAAGATTCTGTCAAACTCCCAGGGGAGGGCTGCACTCGGCTTGGTGGGGATGGAAGGAAGGATCGAGAGTGCCCAAACTCCCACCGGGGAGGCTACACTCAGCTTGGTGGGATAAGGAGGTGAGGTGGATCCAAAGAGTGCCCAAACTCCCAGGGGGGAGAGGCATGCACTAAGAGGAGGAGGTGGATCCAATAGAGTGCCCAAACTCCCACCGGGGAGGCTATGCACTCTAGGAGAGGAGAAAGAGAAAGTGTGCCTTCTCCACTTAGCCCCAGGGGTTTTATAGACCCACTAGGGCGCGTAAAAACCAAAAGCTCAAACCGCTCAAACTCGGTGGGCTCGTGAGGCCCCTTGGCAGCGTAGCATCCGCCCCAGCGTCTTGCTATGGCGCAGTCACCCATGCCAGTATGATCAGTGCGCAACCACCAGACCTCAGGCGGCAGCCAGCTCGGCGGCAACGACCCAGGTGGGCGCATAGCCGCCCATGCATGGTGCAGCCGACCGCCAGCCAGCGGCCTTCGACGCTGACCAGCAAACCCGTCAGACTTCAGCAGCCAGACCCATGGACCAGCTCCCGGTTCAGCGACCAGCCGGCCAGAATGGCGCATCACCGCTTGCGCATGAGCTCCCCAACCACCGGATGGATCGTAAAAATCTCGCGCGCATACACACGCATTTGCGCTGCGGACTTCGGTTATAATCTTGTACTCCATGAAGATTTCTCTCAAAATCGCGGTTGATGGACTCTCAATTTCATTGAAGAATTTGCTATTTTCAAGTATTTGACATATATTTTGGATGGCGAGATAATGTCAAAATAGGGGCAATACGTCCTCGGAAAATTCGATCAACCGAATCTCAAGGCATTTTGAAATGCTTGATCTAATCACCGATTTGCAAACTTACAGTCAAAGCGGCCGTCTCGATGAGAACATACTTCGCAACATAGTCGATCCGAGCTCGAATCGACTTCAGATCAAGCTATCGCATGAAAATGGATCTGATCCATGATGGTCACCAAAGCGACATATTTATAGTCGGTCGGCGGCTCGTCAAGGCGAATCCAACGAATCCAAGATCACCCAATTCAGACATCATTAAGGCACCGGATCATCAAATACACCATCGATCGAGGGGATCGCTTGGGCGTCAGATGGGAGTGGTTGGAGTTTTCCACAAATTTAGGCACGCCACTCCCAAAATCTATAAATAGAGCTTCATTCTCACCTTAGGGGATGGAATCGATTTGAAGACCGAGCTCGAGAACCACCGGTCGACCTTGGCCGTGACGATCTATCACCAGGTGCGAAGGTCGAAGATCGCTCGCCCTTGGGAGATCGCCCCAGAGGACTAGAAAAGACCAGGTTCTTGCTCCTCACGAAGATCAGAGGTGGCTCCCAAAGATCCGTTCACTTTTGGGAAACTTCTCCCTTGGGTTGGAGTTGGCCAGATATTACTTTTCTACACTCGAATATTGTTTCCAACACCTTCTTCTCGAACTCGAGAAGCGGACGCGTATCTTTTGAACACATAGTGAAAGTTCTGAGGAGGCAAGGCCCGTGGTTTTCCATACGGGTTTTTTCATTACCTCGTGTTCATATCACCTTGTGTGTTAGATAATTTTTTGAGTACTAAGATCTGCATCTGCAGAATAAAATACTACAACGCATAAAGCACCTTCGTACTTATTAATTTGTCATTTCTATGCGTAGAAATTCAAAAACAAATGTTCAGATTTTAATTAAATGAGAATAACTAATTTTAATCTGATCTTAGATATAAAAGTCAATAAGTTGTATAAATGTTGATATATTAAATTTTAAGAAAGAGGTTGAGAAATAGATTAACAATCTAATAAGGATTTACTCAACATTATAAAGTCTTAACAAAAAATAAATAAATAAAATAAAACTTAATTCTCTTTCAGAAGCTGTTCACAAATTTATTTAAATTTTCTTTAATATTATAATTTTTTCTCCACTCATTAGATTTTTTGCCCCAAAATTAATACATATCTAACACCTAAACTTTAATTTTTTACATATATATATATAACATCATAATCTTCAATTTCACATCAAGAATATTATCATCACTCACTTTTAAGCATAAAAAAATTATAGATAAGTAAATAATTAATTTTAGGTGTTAGATATGTAAATACATAAATTTTATGGTATGTAAATCTTCAATTTTTTTAGATATTTGAGCAAATTTAATTTCAAACACACACATCATATATATAAACTTTGAATCCAAAGCTGATGTTATTTTATAATGTTTAGAACAAATTAAAGCTTTTGACAAAAATTATCTATCATTATATTTCAGCATAATAAACTCAAGTCATGCATGAATTTTAAGCTTCGTCATCACAATCAGAGGCGACTTCACATTCCAATTAAATGGCTCACTTTGTAATGTAAGGTTGACTTCAAAGATAGAAGCATGACCTTCTATTAAAGTTATGCCTTCAAAGTGAAGAGTTGACATTCATGTAGAATGATTACTGATATGACACTTAAAATATCATTTAGTGATGCATCTTGATGTCAAAAGCAAGTTGATCATAAGTTGAAACCAATTCGAGATCACTTAAAATATCATTGAAAACTTTGGGATATCAATTAAATCCCTAAATAGCTCTTAAACATGGAGTGTTTATAGTCAAATCGAGCGTCTCGACGAGCCGGATCTAACAAGCCCAAGATCTCATAATTCTGACTTCATTTGAGCATTCAAATGCTTAAAATACATCAAATGATCAAATGAATCATTTTGAGCCGTCCGATGGAGAGGAGTGGTTCAAATTTTGCATGTATTTATAGAGACACCACTCTTCCAATCTATAAATAACCCATCATTCTTCATATGAGAGGAGCCCAAGCAAAAGAGAGGAGAGAGCTCTAAAGCTTGAAAACCTCCAAGCATAATCGTGCCACCGGCGGTCCAGACCACCCGTTGGTTGACAACCACCGTGTACGCCACTAATCCCTCGCCGTCATCAATCTCCATCGGGTCATCGCCGCCAACCACCGTCGGTCACAGCGCCGACTACCATCGTCGGTCCATGCAAACCATCGTGCCATCTTATTAGTCACCCTCACGGCGACCTTCATCGTCGGCGACCCATTGTTCTCCATCATCTACTGGCAACATTTACAACTGAATAGGCATTGTTGTCGATTCGATTCTATTATTAGCCCTCATATACAATTCGTAATCCCATTATAGTAGTCAGCCAACTTCGGCCGCTCGACTTGAAATCCGCTCATTGGTCATTTGAGTCGGGCTCGAGCTCTGAGCTCGATGTTAAACGAGCTCGAATTTCGAGCTCGAGTTAGCTTCGGTTCGTTTGTTCGTCGAGCTGGGATATGAGAATATTAACCGGGCGATGTTCGGCGTTTCACATTCTAGTATTCCCAACTATGATCGCGCTCTCTGTGAGTGAGTCGACTCTAATTTTGCAAGCTTCAGTGTTTCGCCTCTCTCGGCTTTCATTCATGTAGCCACCCATTGCAGTGTCACTCTCTCCTTTCTCTCACTGCTCTGACCTCGCTTCTCAAGTTCTCGGTTTGAGTTCCTCATCTTCACGGCTTCAAATTTTTCTCACTCGATAGCAAGATCGACTTGATCTTGGTTGGCGTTCATTTTCTTTATGCACATCGGTATTTTATTTGATGATGCTTCCGATTAGGTGTGTGAAGCCATTCAAAATTAGGTTTTGCTGTTCTTTGGTTTTGATGTTCGGTTGTGAATCAACTTGTGATGTTCTTTTGGATTATGTGTTTAATGAGTAACGGCTATGTTCGGTTGTGTAACTTGTGTTGATTATCCTCACTTGTTTAGGGTTGGAACCGATTCAATGCGACTTATCCTCATTGTTTATGGTTTTCGATAGTTTATGGTTCAATTGTTGTTGGGTTGTTGGATGATGGTAAATATGTGTGAACTTTGATTTGTGGCAGAAATAGTTATTAAGTAGTTTTATCATTTATGGTCATTATCTCGGTTCTTCCAACTATTTTAGGTAGGATTTGTGATGGACTTCAGTCACCTAAAATCAGATGTTCTTTGGTTTTGATGTTCGGTTGTGAATCAACTTGTGATGTTCTTTTAGATGAGGGTTTAGTGAGTAATGGCTATGTTCGGTTGTGTAACTTGTGTTAATTATTTGAATTTGTTTATGTAACTTATAGGTTGTTCTTTCTTTGTTAAAAATCAATTTTGTTTAGGGTTGATCTTGTTCAATGTGCGGCTTAACCTCATTGTTTATGGTTATTTTGATGGTTTATTGTTCAATTGTTGTTGGTGTTGGATGATGGTATATGTGTGAACTTTCATTTGTAGTAAAGTATTTATTAAGTAGTTTTATTATTTATGATCATTATCTTTCTTCCAACTATTTTAGGTAGGATTTGTCTTTGGACTTGATCACTTAAAATTCATTATGACATACTTGGTGCCTTTTATAATACATGTTATGTTATGAGCAGTTCATTATTCTTTTGTTAATTCATTATGCTTTATAAATCGCTATGTCGTGCAATGAAATGATTTTCTATGTTGGTAATTGGTTTCTATTTTGCAGTGAATTATAAAATTATTAGATAGAAGACAGAGTATTGAGTTTTTTATTAAAGACTCTAACATACTGCGGCATGGATCTATAAAAGATGTTGATTTTAATTTAATTCTATGTTTTTCTTTTTTTGTGTAACAATTTAGATTGAATGTTTAATTGTAATTTATATATATGTATCTCTTGTTTGAGCATTTAATTTTTTCTTTCAATATTTTTTGTAATTTTTTTGTATTTTTTTTCATTACAAAAAAATTTACAAAACCTCTTAATAATAAAACAGATACATTTTTTTGCATTTAATTTTTTGTGGTTTATATATTTTTTTTGTAATTTAGAATTTCATATATTTGTAATAAAAAATATCTCAAAAGATTCAAATTAATTTAATAAATATTTTAAATTTTTTTTAATTGATCTTTAAATTTTTTTGCTGCTCTTTTTTAATGAAATTATTTCCTAAACGAGCCTATAAACGAGCCTAAATCGAGCTACTCAACGAGCCAAGCTCGAGCTTCTAAACGAGCCCATTAATTCGAGCCAAGCTCGACCTTAATTTTCATTACGAGCGAGTTAGCTTATGTGCTCGAGTCAGCTCGAGCTCCAGTCATCTGGTTCAAGTCAAGCTCAAGCTTGAGCTCATTCGACTTCGGTTGCACCCCTAAATCCCATTATCAGGAAAATTTTGTACTCTAAAACAAATACATAGTGGAAGATTTTCTTGGGCTAGCCATGATTTTTCCTCTTTTTTGAGGTTTTTCATAAATTGCAGGTTTTATTTAATTCTTCAAATGTGTGTCTTTGGATTATGATAAAGCTAAAGTAAACTTTTTCTCTACCGCAACTAATTTTCTAACACACAACAATTATAATATATTATTATGTCATATTTATGATGTAGAGGATATATATATATATATATATATATATATATATATATATATATATATATATATGAGATCTTTACCTTAGAATAATTAGAGGTGGATGAATTTATCCCTAATTACAAATAGGCTTATTAAGCTGAGCACATATTTGCTTACTTATCCCACACTTGTTTAGCCATTCCTGCCTTGTTGGACCTTAATGATATTGACTTCAAGGCTCATTACTAAAGTTTTCATAGTCTCTATCTAAACCCTAAACTAAGAGTTGGCCTATCCTCAACCATCGGTAATATGTTCACTAACGAACTATAATATATATTAAAAAATTTGCTAAGCGTAATCACCATCAATACTAAACTAGTTGATGTTCTCGATTAACAATCATTCCTAAGTCACAATGCAATCTACTATATTACTTAATTTGGCACATTCATCATATAATTACATTATATAATTGAGTTAATTCTCTTGTAAAATTTTGGTGGTCAAATCTTAGACAAAATTCCATCACTTTGAAATCCTACTCACAAAATCTACTTAGGATTACCCATAGAATTTAGTTTATATATTTGGATTCAATCCACACTTCTATGCTCAAATGAATTTGATATAATATTATATAGATTCGTTTATTAGAAATTAATAGAGATGGACATATATCTCTTTACTTCACATTTTTTTTGGTTAAAATATTCTTTATATGAAAGAAATTAATGATAAATTTGATAAATCTAATGGACATATTTGTAATGATTTTACTTAATTTTTTGTGATAAATCTAATAGACATATTTCTAATGGACATATTTGTAATATTCACACATATCTCTTTTTTTAATCTTTATGCTTGATCCATTAATATTAAATATATACAAGATATAAGATTGTTAATTATAAGAGTTGTTTAATGCTAAATTAAATTATTATTCTATAAGAAATAGATATGAATATATCTTTATGTCTAAATATTAAAAAAAAATCATATGACAATGAAGGTAAAGCTGCATGGTTAATATAAATACCCTCACCCTAATTCCCCCGCGACCTTCGCGATCGGGAGTAGCAGCTACGACGCCTCTCCCGTCGACTAGTCTAACGCCGAGGACGCCCACCGCCTCTAATTCTCCGACCAGTTTGCGGCGGCGATTGCCTCTTCCTCCCAA
This sequence comes from Cymbidium sinense, assembly GCA_021442155.1. Classification (NCBI taxonomy): domain Eukaryota; kingdom Viridiplantae; phylum Streptophyta; class Magnoliopsida; order Asparagales; family Orchidaceae; genus Cymbidium; species Cymbidium sinense. The sequence continues at coordinate 5,488,784 of CM038223.1, read as the reverse complement.
GGTTCGTCATTTTCATCCCGCATACCGCTCTATCCACCCCTTTCATTATCATGCAATTTTTTTCATATTTTACCTTGTAGTGCAGTTTAATGAGATACGGCAAACATTAATTAAATTGTTGCTGATTTTTTTTTTCTGGAAATTTTGAATTTTGACAAATTATTTTGACGAGGTGTCTAAATCCTATAGTAGGTTAAATTCCTTTTTAGGCCATTTTTGGGATTTGGAAGGATTTGCCAAACCTCAGGGGAGCTGGAATATATATATATTTTTTTGGACGAATGAAAGATGAAGTTATTACTGTGTCGATTGTCATGGGTTGTATTGTTCAGTAATTGTAGTTATTTAAGGTAGAGTGGTTCTCCCATAAATTGAGCATTTACACTGTTTGCCCTCTTTTTGATTGTTAGTGGTTTGTTGTTGGACTTTTTCACCATCCATTACTCAACTGTGAGCATCGTCCATGCTCATCTTCATCTTCATCATCATTGTCATTTTCTTCTTCCTCTTCCGGTTTTAGTTGCGATTCATCACTTACTGGTGCCCCTTTTTCACAGCTTCTTCCATCCTCCTCTGTTCTCCGCATCTCCATTAAGGTAAAACAATTGAGAAGAAGCGAATGTAATCATTTTAGTAATATATAGTCACAAATGATAATTAGTCTACTAAGAGATTAATCATTTCAGGAATATAAATGTAACGCAGTAATATAATACAATGTCAACAATTCACATAATACTCGATTTCATATTGTGCATTGGTGCAATAGATATTGGTTTAGGATGGATAAAAATATCTCCAATAAAATTCCATGAGAAAATGGGGTACATTGTGATGCTTGCACATATGGTACAGCTCAATTTCCATTGAATAGGACATTGGTACAATTAATTCTCAAACAAACTAGGTTAGAAACTGATTATGCATAGCTGCATTGCCAAGAGCCATCTTCTTTAGTATCACATTCCCTGATTTATATGTGGATCTTAAGATGGAATCCATTGGTTGCAAACTTATGTTGGAATTATGTTTGTTTGCATATGATGGTACAAAACATGTTTTTAAGCGAGAATTATTATTTTTTTTTTAAAAAATATACTTTAGTCAACTTTTGAAGAAGCTTCCACACAATATTGTTATGTAGAAAATCATATATAGAGTTCATTATCCTATGTGTGTTCGTGTTATAGTTAATTTGTGCATTGTTCCCAAAGTCTAAACACCATCTTAATAATCCAAAATTTAATCTTGGGAAGCTATAAGAAATGGAGATTTTTACATTTGACAAGTAATTGAACATCAAAAAAGATGAAAATTAGAATGTGAAGTTCAATAAACATTAGTTAAAGCCTAAAGGTTAGAGGAGGCGGATGAAATCAAGTACCTCAAATTGAAAGGTACTATGTTTGAATAATGAATCCTCAATTTATGTAAAAATAATTTTGTCGTGATCATGGTAGATCTATGATTGCAATTGATTGCAATTGACCAACAAGCTAGTGGAAGGGATTTAGGGGAGAAGGTCGGTTATTTGGGGTTGACAAATTGAGTCCATTGGTTTGATCGAGCCAACATAGTGTTGGTTTTTGTTTGAACTTTTGGTTCTTATCATTATTCTTATCCATTCCTAGGTGTTCAACTCATCAATGGTCAATTCTCATTTTTAAGAATTAGCTTCCTGGAATCTAGGAAAAGTAGTTTAGTTTTTTAAAATTTAAGGAAATTTCTTCTCATTGTTTTTCTGTAAGCAGTTAGGATTTGAATTATATCTTAGTATTATTAATATTAGTCATTTTTATACAATAAAATTCAAATTTTTAGTTAAAAAAGTTCTTAGATTGTAACATTTTTACTCATTATCTCTTTCTCTTTCCTCCCTCTACCTAGTGGTTTCCAGCCAGAGATGGCAGCTGGTCGACCCTCCTCTATACCTTCTCAGTTTTAGCTTTTGGACGTAGTCAGCAAGGAAAGGGAAGGCACCAAGCAACCATATTTCTTTGGAAGCCTTTATTGGTAGCAATTTGCCCAAAATAATAACTTTACTGTTTGACAACAAACTATTGCAATCGAAAAAGAAATTTCTGCAATAACAAGGGTGCAATTCAGTGGAAATCTTTATTGGCTTGTAAAGTAATCTCTTATATCACTGCATATAAGACTCTTGGATCATTTAACGTAGCTACTATAGAACTGATTCATTGAGTTTTGTATCATTTTTCTCATATCAGACCAACAAATTCTGCCATTGTGGAAAAGATGGTGAAGACAGTAACTGACCTAGCTACCAACACAGAATAAATTTTGAACACAAGTCAAAAGGATGGCTTTTTTTCCATTCAAGTTGAGCCATCAACAATGAAAATAAGTTTTGAAGAGCTTGCAAGCATGTTTAAGGCCTTGGAATGGATGTTTCTTTTGACTAAATATTTCTATTTGTCCATTCATGTTCTTTTGGCTAGCTTATTTTGTGGCCTACTCGTAGTTTTTTTGGCTAGATCATCCTTATTTGAGTTTAATCATACTATTTTGATTAGACTCGGTCTATTTTTCTTTCGCTTAGGTGTCCCATTTTTGTGTAAGTATTTTCCTATGTTTATCAACCAATTAATTTCTTAGAAGATTATATCTATTAAGAAGTTCATATATTGAGTAGGCCTCAGTTGCTTATATGTCTTTTGATCTTCATTTTTTAGCTTTTTTTAATGAATATTTTGATCTCATTTGATTTTTTAAGTGCTAAACTTGGCTTAAGCACTAGAACTTTGAGTTAGATGTTTGATAATTTAATCATCTACATTTCATCTTGATAAACATTTATATCTACTTGTAGTTGAATCATTAAATAATGTAAATTCATTGTGCACTTCAATTATATAATTTTTTTTTGTCCTATAAACAATTTTCTTATATGAATTTTCTGAATAAAAATAACTGTTTAAGCCACAACAATTTGAAATAACAATTTTTTCTACTATAATTTTATAACGTTTGCAGTTGCTCCAAATGGAACCCTAAGTCAGTCAATTCAGAGGTGATGGAGGATAGCAATCCTTGTAATCCGTTGGAAGAAGAAACAATAAAAGATACAACGGATGGGGAATTGAGAGAACGAGAAGAACATGCCCTACTATTTCTTGACTCTTTAGACGGCTATCTTTTACAATTGGAGTCCCTCACCTCCACCCTTCGGGGTATGATATGGGTCTTACTTCTCGAACATTATTTGCTCTAATTTTCATGATTTTCTCCTTTTGGAGTGGAAAAGGAAAAGAAATAAACCTCAATTACCGTTTGATGGTGTGACCATTTTCATATAAAGATCAAACTTTTGAATGTGAGCTCTATTATTTCAAAGCAACTTTGAGAGTAACATGTATAAATGCAAGTTTGGGAGACCTGCTAGGGGGATGTTTAAGCTTTGTGTTTGAAGTTCTCATTTCATTTGTCAATCTCAAGAGAGTTGCTTTGAGTTTGAAGTTTTCATTTATGATTTATGGATATTTTGATGTGGAGTTGAATATTATTATCTTTCACATTATATTTCTAATTCTGATGTCTCTTAAGTTGCCCCTGCTAGAACTTATACGTGGGAATTCAAGCTAATTGTTAGGATCTGTTTGGTTCAATTTTTTATCTACAGAGGTAACATTTGTTATTCACACAATAATGTTATCTATCAATTGTAGTATATTTTGATTGATGTTATCTTCCTTGAACGCTGTGATATTATAATAATAATAAATTTTTAAAAAGATATTTATCTGGCGATTTATATCTTGATGTTTAGATTCTTGTAGATTTGGCAGACACAAAATAGAAGAGGTACACGATTTATATGAGAAACAAGCCAGCTAAATTAGGAAGAAAGCTAAGGCTGTAACTGGTCTTGTGATTAAAGGGAAGAAATTAAAAAAATTCTAATCAATTAACAAAAAAGCATCGAGTTAAAGCTAGAATTAATTCTATTCTTCTTAGAGCTGGATGGCAATATTGGGAAAGCCAAGAGGTTATGGGTTTCTGGGTTGGAGCTTCCATGCGGATAAGCATCAACAGTTGAACAGAACTAGCTGGTGGGCTTGTTGGAATCTGTAACTAAGCGAGGAAGGAAATATTTGGAGTGGTTGCTGATAGCGAACAATTGGATAGTTGTATTTAACTTGAGATGCTGAAGGTGGGTTCGTTGGATGGAGGACTGCCATATGCATTGAATTTTTATACTCTCTCTCAAGTTGGGAATGTATCTGAGCGAAGGTTGTCAAATTGAGATTGATCAACTTTAGTAAGGATATCAGTAGTTTAAGTTTTATTGGGTATAATTCATTTCATTGATTGTTTAATTAATTTTCTTTTTTGAAAAGTGTTTATCTATTTCAATATAATTAGTCCGATCATGGTGGATTTGGTTCTTAGCAATGCTAATAGTGGTGTAATAATCACACATTATTATAGGTACTGTACAAATTCCATGAGCCTTGACTCTGAATTTTATTTTAGCATTGCTTTGAGCTACTACACATTAATTTTTGTTTCTATATGTTACTAGATTTTTTATGTAAGTGTGCAATAATTAGATATGGACTTATGGTCTATTATTGATCTAGTCCAGTAAGCATTAGCGACTTTTTTAATAGATAAATTCTTTTCTATCTTGTTTTCATTGATCTTTGAAAGACTTAAATTTGAAAAGGCTTGAAATAGGTGTAGTTAAATAGGGTTAGATTGATATTATGATTAGATAGCGCTATTATTTTCTCTCTAATTGTGAGTTTTATGGAAGAAGGATTCATTTGAATAAGGTTGTATTAGGTCTAACTCTACCTTTCTTAACATATGGTGAATCTAAATATCTACTCTTCTAAGGGTCATCGGACAACCAATGCTTTATGTGACTAAATCATCTAAAGCAACTCTCTAATCTTATCAAGTCTTCAACCTTTTCACGAAAATATTCATTTTATATTTTATCTTTAAAAGTAGAGCCACTTATCTACCTGAGTATCCTCACCTCTGCAATAATTTATTTAATTTTATGCTTCTCTTTTACCCCAACTTCACCATAAATCATTATGCACCATCATCTTATAAAATTATATCTTAAAGTCTAAGCGATACTTTTCTATCACACAACAAGTCAGATGCATTCCTCCACTTCAACCATCCAACTTGAATTCTACTAATAACATTTCCATCATTTTGAACAATAGACTCGAGATATCTAAAACGTTCACTCTTTTTAATGACTTGATCACCCAATATTACAACACCACTACTAAAATTTCTACAACTAAAATTACACTCCATATATTCAATTTTAGATCTATTCAAACAAAAACCTTTCAACTCTAAGGTTGACCCCCAAAATTCAAGTTTCTCTTGGACTCTCTCTAGTCTTATCAACAAGAAGAATGTCATTAGCAAAAATATGTACCAAGGTTCATCCTCCTGTAAATGCCTAGTAAGAACATCTATAACTAAAGCAAAAAGATATGAGATTAGAGCCGATCCTTGATGTAATCCAACCGATGTATAAAAATGATCTTAGTTTATTAGAATTAAATAAAATTTGACACTTAATAGGACACAATGGAGAAAAGGATTCATGTGTCATAGTGGGATAAAGGTTTTTGTTGTTGTTGTAAGGTTGCATTTATGGTGGCATAATATTTTAGAGTTGAAATAATAATATTTATGTATTTGTTGGTGAGAAAATGAGCCAATAAATATGCATTTTATGACTTTTGGGTCTAGCTTACTTCTTTGATGAGGAGGAATGTGCACAAGTTTTAGCCAAACACTATAAAAGGGATGTTGGAGATAAATTTATATTTGGGATATGGTTGTGGAAGAGTTTGACAAGGAGTTTTGAAGGTCAACATTTTTGATGGCATAAAATTAATGGGATATATAATAAAAGTCCATCCTCCCCCTAATATTATTTTGAGTGTTACTAGTAATAATAAGTGATCCAGCAACCTCTAGAAGATGTCTATTTTTTCTTTCTTATATCATATTTTGTTGAGTAGTATGGATGCACGTTTGGTGAACAGTTCCTTATTGGAGGAGATATTTTTCAAAACATGATGAAATATTTTTTTTTCCCATTGTCTATCTTAAGGAGTTGAACTAGGGTCTCGAATTTGGCTTTTGTGGAATGAAGATTTTAAAAATGAAATTGAGTGTAATCTAAGAGTGTCAAAATAATATTATAAAAAATCACTCAAGCTCTCAATAATTTAAAAAGTCTAAGACAAATAATTAAACATAAATAGGGAGCTTAGAACAAAGTAGTTATTACTTATATTTTTAATTTAAAAATTTAAGTTTATATCATTTCCATCATTTAGTCTTCATTATCATCTTCAATTTTAATTATCTTATTCTTTCTTATTCAATAAATTCAATAAAAATATTATTTAAAATAATGACTATATTGTAATTTTATAATTTCTATTATGTAAATTTTAAACTAACTTTTCTATTAATTTTGTTTTATTCCCCATCAATCAAGCCAACATTGAGATTTTCTCTTGTTATTATGACATTGAAAATTCCTTATCAACCTCCATAAATCATCCATCATTGAAGAGCATATTTATAATAAGGGATCTTCATCATCCTCCACAACTTTAATGAAAATGGTGAAGTGGTGGTGTAGGTCTCATTACATGCACCTCAAGGTGTACTCTAAACAACTATGGTGCTAGCCTTTTCTCTCACTATTAGGTGTAACCTTCAAAGCATGCTTTGCATTTGGCTTATCCTATAGCAGTCTTAGGGTGTGTCAAATTCTACAATTTTAAACAATTGAAGAGATGGATAAATCTCTTTAATAGTATGTCGAAAAATATGAGAGTTGAACTCTAAATATTTTGTCATATTCACTAAATATATACAAATTTTATAAGAGAAGTAAGCCATTTAAAATAGGAAGAAAGTAAAGCCACAATTGACCACATGATTGTGGAGTTGGAGCTACAAATGGTAGGTTAAGAGAAAGTGGGCAGGGTATAAGCTTGCTGGAATTCTATAGTTAAGCGCGGAAGGAAATAGTAGGAGCATCATGTCGCACTCCCAAATTATCAAAAAGGTTAATTCAACCCCTTTGAGTATGACATGATAGATGTGGCTAAGAGAATCTATCAGAATCATACTGAAGAAGGTTTTGGAAAATTTTATACAAATTCAAATTTCAAAGATTCTAGAAGACCATAAAAGACTTTGGATGATAGTGTAATATTCTATAAGTCAAAATTTTCTAAAATCTTCTGAATACTATAAAAATTAGTCTAATTTTAGAATACTATAAATATTTATGATTGGTATAGAGTATTCTAAAACTTCTCATAAAAAATATTATATTGTGAATTTAATATGTTCTTTGGTGGTGGATGAGGATTATAAATAGTGAGCCACTTATTTGTATCCATGTAAGAATTCCCAAGCCATCTAAGTCTTGTAAAGCTCTCTGTCTAGTGAAGGTTTTTCTCACTTAAGAGTTGTGCTCTTTAGGACCAAATAATAATAAGTAATATCACAAAAAAATTGAGTTTGATTTTCTCCCAATAAAGCATTTGAGTGTAATCTAAGAGTGTCAAAATAATATCATAAAAAAATCACTCAAATAATTAAAAAAGTCTAAGACAAATAATTAAACATAAAAAGTGAGCTTAAAACAAAGTAGTCATTACTTAGGTTTTTAATAAATTTCCATCATTTAGTCTTCATTATCATCTTCAATTTTAATTATCTTATTCTTTCTTATTCAATAAATTCAATAAAAATATTATTTAAAATAATGACTATATTGTAATTTTAAACTAACTTTTCTATTAATTTTGTTTTATTCCCCATCAATCAAGCCAACATTGAGATTTTTCTCTTGTTATTATGACATTGAAAATTCCTTATCAACCTCCATAAATCATCCATCATTGAAGAGCATATTTATAATAGGGGATCTTCATTATTCTCCAAAACTTTAATGAAAATGGTGAAGTGGTGGCATAGGTCTCATTACATGCACCTCAAGGTGTACTCTAAACAACTATGGTGCTAGCCTTTTTCTCTCACTATTAGGTGTAAGCTTCAAGGCGCATGCTTTGCATTTGGCTTATCCTATTGTGTGTCAAATTCTACAATTTTAAACAATTGATCAGAGATGGATAAATCTCTTTAATAGTATGTCAAAAAATATGAGACTTGAACTCTAAAATTTTGTCATATTCACTAAATATATACAAATTTTATAAGAGAAGTAAGCCACTTAAAATAGGAAGAAAGCTAAAGCCACAATTGACGGAGTGTGGAGTTGGAGCTACAAACTGGTAGGTTAACGGCAAGCGATATAGCTGGTAAGCTTGCTGGAATTCTATAGCTAAGCGCGGAAGGCAATAGTAGGAGCATCATGTCGCACACTCAAATAATCAAAAAGGTTAATTCAACCCCTTTGAGTGTGACATGATAGATGTGGCCAAGAATCTATCAGAATCATGCTGAAGAAGGTTTTGGAAAATTTTATAAAATTCAAATTGCTCAAAAGATTTTAGAAGACCATAAAAGACTTTGGATGATAGTGTAATATTCTATAAGTCTTCAAAATTTTCTAAAATATTCTGAATACTACAAAAATAATTAGTCTGGAGCACTTTAGAATACTATAAATATTTATGATTGGTATAGAGTATTCTAAAACTACTCATAATAATATTATATTGTGAATTTAATATGTTCTTTGGTGGTGGATGAGGATTATAAATAGTGAGCCACTTATTTGTATCCATCTAAGAATTCCCAAGCCATCTAAGTCTTGTAAAGTTCTCTTTGTCTAGTGAAGGTTTTCTCACTTTTTTTTTTTTGTGTTCTCGTGTTCTAAACGTTATGAAGATAGGCTTGCTAAGGCTGCATAGACAGCTTGCCCAAAGTTAAGTCCCTTAGACAAAACAATTGGCAAGGACAATAGTTTGATTGTTGTATTTAGCATGACATATGCGTGGGTCTATTGGATTGAGGATTGTAGGTGGATGGAGCTTTTGGCACCAGGTTGGTTGTCGTAGGTATTGAGTTTCCATATTATCATTCATAGATATAGTGACAATATCGAGTATTATTCCTGATGTGTTTTTTTTCTAGATGATGAGTATGCTTTCTTTAAACGGGATGTGTTTTTTTGTTCCCTTTTGACAATTTTTTACTTGCTTTAATATACTAGTGCATATAATAAGTCACATCTCATCGCACAATCTCTATTGTATCCTGTATGCATCTGACATGAGATACTTTTATTATTAAAAATTTAGGAGAGGACACGAATACATTATAATAATAATTTAAAATAATATATATAAATTAAATAAGTAAAATATTAAAAAATAATAAAAAATATAAGTCATTTAATCATAAAATTTAAATTAATTATTTAAGTAATATATATGTCCAATTTATTTTTTGTTTGTTAATAATTTTAATGAATAAATTTATTATCAATTCTAAATTTATAAATTTAATTATAATTTTATAATTTAATTATTTATAATAAATATATCTTATAACTTCTTCTTTCTCACTCAAATCATTAACCAAATTCTAAAACCCATTATGACTATTTAATATATGATAAGTTATATTTAAAAATATTTTTTATAATATTAATTTAATTATTTAGACACACATTCCTTTTAATTTTAAATAATTTTTAAATCAGACACGCATCAACGTGTCCAACACATCGGAGGCATGTCGGACACTGAATATTTTTTTTTAGAAGTGTCCGTCATATGTTTGCCAAACTTAAATGAGGTGCTGCAGTTTTCTAAAAATGCACAGTGAAGTTGGAAAAGTTATTGTCTAAAAGTTGTGGTGGATATTACAAATTTTTTATTTTAAAGAAGTCAAATCACAGTTTTGATAGCTACTGCATTTTTTTGTCAAATGTTAAAACTTTCTCATGATTATTCAAAATGTAGCCGTAATTTTTCAAATGGTATTATATATCATTGTAAATCTTTATTATGTTTTTTTCAAGGATATAATATCATTTTGTTATGCATTATGTATCACAACAAAAGGCAATTCATAATTTTTGGTGTTTATTAGGGATGGCTAGAACTTGCCAGTGCTCGCCACTCTATGGGTCTATCACGCCTTTCAAGCACACTGCTTGACCTCAAAGTACAATCTGCTGCAACCACAGTGATGGTCAATGAACCAGTCGAAGAATCTCAATCCAGTAAAACATCTATGATCTGGAAACAGAGAAAATAAGCTCAAATTGTTTGTCGTTGGATATTGATGACATTCTATATAATATCTTATGATGATAAAACACTATATGAATCTAAACTTTCAAACATTTTAATCCTTTCTAATCCCAGAAAATTATGATTTAAACAAACCGAGTAGATGCTTATACATAGTATTGAAACATATTGTCATGCTTCAGTTGTCCAACCACAATTTAGACTATCAAAATGGAATTGTTTGGAAAAAGAAAATCTTCTCCAAAGGAGTTTGTTGATGAAAGGTTGTTTTCGAGGATCGTAACAGCTCACAACTAACTCATCGGGTCGAAAACACGAATTTGGTACATCATATTTTATGATTTATACTCCATTTTTGCTTCTTCCAGTCTATTTGATTGTGTTTGATTCTTTAAAAGCTGATATTTCTCCTTTTAGAAGGTATTTCTGAATCTACTGCAGTTGCAGAGAACGTAAGAACTCTCCCTCTCAGATAACTCTTCCACTACTTCTGAATCTGCTGCGGTTGATGATGTAAATGTAAGACCTCTTTCTTCCCTCTCTCTCCCTTTCTTATACTGCTACAGGAAGTTTCTGTTTAGAGTTTTTTTTTTCCCATGATTAAAAGAACTATTTGACATTCATTTTCAGAAAAGAGAAATAAGTCATTATCAGTCTTTGGAGCTTTGGTTTCTCCAAAACTTCGAGCTGCTCAGCTTTCATTTGAGACAGGTTTTTCTTCTTTTCCTCTTCAAATCCCACCCTTTTGGTTCTTCTCTCAGTTAAATTCGCTTTAAAACAAAAAATTTTCTGTTTTGTAGCGCTGGAAACCATTGTCGAAATAGCAAATATGAGGTCCTCTCTGATTTCTTCTTTTCTCAGTTGCAGAACAAACAGTAAATGTGGTTAGATTGAAATTTTCTTCTTTTTTTTACTTTCCAAAACTGGACAATTAAATGCCTCCAATTGAATCCCAGATATTACAGAATAAATGAATGCTTATATTCGTTCAATTTTATGTTATTTATACTGCTTTTGAACACTTTTTTAAATATTCTTTGAAATCCATTTCATATAGTAGATTTAGTATAATTCATCAAAAAAAAAAAATGTTTCTCATCTAACTTTTATTAGTTCATAACAGTATAATAAATAAAATAATCATTTTAAAGCAAAAATATGTCATTTACTGATTAAGCCATCTATTCATTTTCACAGCAATAAATACATTAATATTATTTGTGACAGAATGATATAATTGAAAGTAAGTGAGTGTCCAAGAGTTCTTGAGCAATAGAGTCCCCAATACACTCCATAATCCAACAATAAAACCAATACTCATACCAAGGAACAAACCAAAATCATTATCATCATCATCATCATACGAACTGCTTCCTCCGTTATGATTATTATGTTCATCACCTTCACAAGTCTTATGAAGTGATTTTCCACATAGTTTAGGATTTCCGTCGTAGTAACTTGATTCATTAAAAGTGTCAAGCTGGGTCCCCTCTGGGATTTTACCTGACAATTGATTATAGGATAAGTTGAGATAGTTCAATCCACTTAGCTTCACAATGCTCTCTGGAATTTGTCCTGAGAAACGATTCTTTGAGAGATCTAAACTTTCCAAGCTTTGCATAAGACCAATATTGATTGGGACCTGACCAGTGAATTGATTGATAGATAAATTCAAGCTTATCAATCCGGCTAGACTCATTAATTCAGTAGGAACTTCTCCACTGAGATTGTTACAAGAAAGATCCATTATTATCACAAGAGAGAGTATCTCTTTAAATTCTCGCTCCTCTCCTTTTATATCAATCATCAATGAATCTTGTAAAGTGATATCATTAAAGATAGTATTTCTTGGAGGAATCATAGGCACTAGCTTCTTAATAGGTATAGTCATTGAATTGAGAAATTTAAATGATTTTGGCAATGACCACGAAGAAAATTATCTCAAGATCCAAGATTTGAAGACCTTTTAATTTTGAGAGCTCAAGGAATTAATCCATAAAATTTATTTGATCGTAGTAAGATCTTCAAAGAAGATAACATATCTCCAATCCATGAAGGTATATTTCCCATAAGTTTATTTTGTCCCATATCAAGAGTGATAAGTTTGCCACAGTTTCTAAGAAATGGTATCCCCCCTTGAAAATTATTGTTGGTTAGGTGTAATGATAGTAACATTGGTAGGTTTGCCATCCAAAGTGGAATTAAACCCCAAAAATTATTATTTGCAAGGTTGATAACATTTAATGTCATAAAACTTGAAATATTACCCTTGCATTTTGGAATTTCTCCAAACAAATTATTATGTGATAGGTCAAGATTAATCATTGAAGGCATTTGGCATATTGAATATGGAATTCTACCAGAGAGAAAGTTCTCTGAAAGGTCTAGTACTTGTAATAAACTCTTGTTTGGATTTAAATACCACTCAATCCCATTCAAGAACTTATTATTAGAAAATAATACAAAACTCACAAAACTCTTGAGCTGTGGAAGATTCCCTTCTAAGAGGTTTGATCTTAGATCAATACCCACTCCTATATTCAATGACATTGGAAGCTCACCTTTAATTGCATTATAAGACATGTCTAAATAATAAAATTGAGACGAAAAAATTCCAAAATCAACTTGGAATGATATCAGAAATACCATTATGTACAAATGAAATTTTGAGTTTGAAGCCAAGTTGGGAAATGAGGCCCTATAAAACATGAACTTAAGAAAAGGCCATATATTTGAAATGGGGGAACCCAATATGAGCTAATCATGTTAAAATCTAAGTAATTGTTAGAAAGATCTAGATACATCAATTGTGATAGATTTGCAAAATTAACATGAAAGACTATCTTGCAATTGGTTGTTACTAAGATCTAAATAACTTAAGTTAATGATTTGACCAAGGCTATGTGGAATAAGTCCTAAGATGATTACTTTGTAGATAAATATCTATTAGATATCTCATATTTCCAATCCATGGTATGCTTCCATCTATAAGGTTATATGATAGATCCAAAATTCTTAATTTGAGAGCTCCCAAAAGATTACTAGGGATCATACCATGAAGTTGACAACTATATATGAGAGTGTAGAAAGATTAGTCATGTTTGATAGCCAAGAAGGAATTGTAAAGTTCGAGAATTGATTGTAAGAAATTTCAATTGTATTGATAGTTGATGTGAAATTATAATAAGAATGTGAAGTTGGAAGAGTTTGCAAGTTGCGTCATATAATAAAGTTAAAAAAAAGCTGGAAGCATACTAATCTCATGTAGCCAATTAGTAGCGGTGTTAAATTCACTTGGCCCATATCTAGGTATTTCAGAATGAAAGTTGGGCCATCCATAAGAGGTCAAAGCAACAAGAGGATTCCCACTAAGGTCAAGGTATTGGAGATTTGTCAAATTTCCAAGATGAGGTGGAATTATTCCGCTAAACCTCAAAGAAGAGAGATCAAGATAGAGCAACTCAGTGAGGGAGTTAATAGACTGAGGGATGCTTGTATTGCGAAAGTAAATACCAGCTATGCACAAGTACTGCAAGTGTTGTAAGCGAGAGAGTGATGCAACGTCTAAAGATGTGGCATAGAGTGGTGATTCCTGATCATTGAAATAAGAATAGCTCCAACGAAAATTGAGCTTGACAACATGATCAGTTATGTTGCTACAACCCACACCCTTCCACATGCAACAATCCGCACCTGATTTCCAAGTCGAGAGAAGTAGATGATGATCAAATATGCTTTGCTTAAACCTGAGGAGGGCTTCTGTTTCCTCAATGCTACAGTGTCCATGCAACTTACCAATAAAAAGGCTAAGAAATATTAGTAGCAAGGGAAGCACAACCCTCTCCATTTTATTTTTGCTTGTTGCGTGCTAGAAAAACAGTCGCGGTAGAGTGAAAGTTTACGCCTTAGCCTTATTGTGAAATCCAACACACACACATGTATTTAAAGAGTGAACAAGAAAACTCCATAATTTTTACGTGGAATTACTCGAAAAGAGGGAAAAATCACGGGGCCTAGCCCAGTAAAAATCTTCCACTATGTATTTGTTTTGGAGTACAAGTTTTCCGTCTGGGATTATAGAATCATTATATGAAAGACGACAATGGAATCCCAAAATCTCCCAATATAATAGTGAATCGCAGTCGGTGGGATGATGAAGGTTGTCGGGATGGTGTGGCGGCGATGGCGGTGGAACGATAGTATCAGCGGTGGTAGCCGGCGTAATGGTGATGATGACCAGCAGCGATGGTTAGCGGCGATGATGTCGGTCGAGGCCGAGCGGTGGTGGTAGTATGATGACCGTTAGCGAATTAGCGATAAGCAAGGATCAGGTGGCGGTAGCGGCCCGGTAGAGTGTCAAAATTGACCGACGATAACTCGACACGAACCCGACTCGAAAAATTCAGTTTGGGTTGACTCGAAAAATTTTCGGGTCGGGTTCGGGTTGAAGAAATTGACCAAAATTTTGTCGGTTTGGTTGAAACGAAATGGACGAAATGACCCATCGACCATCGACCAGTGGCACGAAATTGACCCATCGGGTTCGGGTCATTCGTCGGGTCGACCGGGTTGAAGTTTTGACCGTTCAAAACCGGTGGGTTCGGGTCAACGCGTTTTGGTCGGGCAACCACCACCCAATTGACACCTAGCGGCCGGTGGCGGTGGTTGGTAACTAACGGGGTGTTGGCGGCCGTCAGTGGTACGATTATGAGGATTTTCAAGCTTTAGAGCTCTCTCTCTCTTGCTTCCTCCCCTCATATGAAGAATGATGCTATTTATAGATTGGAGGAGTGGCGTCTCAGAATACACGCAAAATCGAACCACTCCTCTCCATCGGGGCTCAAAATGATTCATTTGATCATTTGATGTATTTTAAGCATTTGAATGCTCAAATAGAAATTCGAAATTATGAGATCTTGGGCTTATTAGATCCTCGTCGAGATGCGATTTGCTCGATGTGTTTAAGAGTTGTTTAGGGATTTAATTGATATCCCAAAGTTTCCAATGATATTTTAAGTGCTTGATTTCGACTAGTTTCAACTTAGGATCAACTTGTTTTTGACATCAAGATCGTACTTCGACTAGTGTTATTTTAAGTGTCATGCTCGATTCTTTTTTATTTTTGGATGATATTATCTCAATCATCCAAAATATATATGTCGAATAATAGCAAATTCTGATGAAATTTCGCGAGTCCATTAATCACATAAATTTTGAGAGCAGATCATGCAGAATCTGAGGTTATGATCATGGAAGCGCGCAATATTGCAGATTTCAATCATATCTATCCTTTACCGCTCAAGGTCTTCGGCCCTGAAGTTTGGTCGACTGGCCAAGGAAGGAGGTGCGAACGGGTCTCATGGTCGCAGTCGGCCGAAACCACACCTGCCTGGCTTAGCCTGGCGGCTTGAACGCCCGAAGCGGGTCAGGGGCCGACCTGATCCGGCTCGCGTGGTCCCGGTGGAGCCGGTCGAATGGTCAGAACATGGGTCGAGCGCGATGTCGCAAAACAGTCGCTGACGCTGGTAGAACGAGCGCAAGCAGGTCCGCTGGCAGGAGCCGCGCCAACGACGCGGCCTGGATGCGTGGGTCGAACGAGTCGGCGCGGCTGGTCGCATCGGCTCACGATCAGGTCATTCGGTCGCGACGGCTGTCATGGGCCATGTTCTGGCTCGGTTGAATGGCTGAATGGGTCGGAGGCGGTCAGCTGGATTGGATTGCGACCGGCCTACGGGTCTGGCTGTGGTCTGTCGAACGCATGGAACTCGAATGGTGAGGTGGCCAGTCGAAGGTGGTCGCCGTAGCCTATGATCGCAGTTTGTCACGGCGGCCTGTGGGTTCGGCTCGTAGAATCTGAACAAAGGTAAATGAACCAGTCTGCACACAAGAATCAAGGGCAGGCTATATGGGCGTATGCTACAGAGGCATGGGCAGGAAAGCATTGTCTGCCTTGCTCAAGGCCGAACGTCCGTTTTTGGCCCGCTTTGAACGCTGAGTTTTGATTCTGGTTTTCTGATTTTTTATCTTTTGTCCCTATTCTATAAAATCTCCCAGGCCAGGAGAATGCGACACCTCATATGGAAAGGTGTTCTTCATCTTCTTAAGAGGAGGTTGTTGAGGGAAGTGATCGCCTGTAGCTCATACTGGAGCTCTCCTCGTCGAACCGCCTTGTCGGATCAACCGGGTTCTGAGGAAGAGAACGAGGTTCATACTAGAGGTTCGATTTTTTCCTCGAAGAGGCGAACCGCTCTTGTTGGGGTTCGAGGGGCGACCAAGGCCCACAGCTTCACCGAGGATTTTCCCTCGAAGATAACCGCCTTGTCGACCGGGTTTGAGGCGATCCGTCATAGGGCACCCTGCTCCCTCGAAGAGGTGTCAACTTCCTCATGGACCGACCGTTCTGAGAGGAAGCGGTAGCTATACATAGACGGCTCGTTTTTCCCTCGAAGAGGTGTCAACGCCTCGGACCTGGACCGACCGGTTCCGGAGGCGATTGGCCCTTAATTCACGACGAGGCTCCTGCCCTCGAAGAGATCAACTACCCTCACTTTAACCGAAAGCCGATCGGCGTAACTTACGACTGGTAATACTGCGAGATGCGAGTGGCCAGCGAGCGATCGGCACAAAGGACTACCGACGACGATGGTGACCACTAAATACGGGTTGCACGAATGATTACCGGCAGATGACCTGGCAGAATGATCAAGGAATGACCCGGCGATAGCACGGCGGCACGGCTGGTCCACGAGCGTGGTCAATAAGAGAATCAGACCTGCACGGCACCTCGCATTTAAAGCGCTTAGAAGCTACAACCAAGATGACCGACGAACGGAGACGCGACGACCGGTCAATGACCGCTGAGTTTGTGGCGTGACCGGCCAGTAATGATCGCATAAGTATACGGCTGGCTTGTAGCCACCGACGGGTGGCCAAGAACATAACCGGCGACGGAGCCGAGCGCGATCGCAGGCTGAAGAGTCGGGAGAGAACGACGACGGGTGGTGACCGAAGATGGTCGACGACGAACGCGCGACGCCAATGCGGATGACCCGGCTGATGGCCGACGACTGGTTGGCCGTACCGACGTGGTCGCCAGCAGTAACAAGAATGTAGGATGACCGCCGACGATGAGGATTTTCCTATCCCTGTTGTTTATGAGTGTGACCTCGATATTAACGTGCATATTAAGAGGTCAAATCAATCCTTGAGATTTTCACCCATCCGGCGGTTTGTTTGTCAAAATACTTCACGACGTTATGGAAGAGGTCAAATTGAATCAAGATTTTGACCTATCCGAGGTTGTTTGTTCGTGCACCCACGACTAACCTGCATGAAAGAGGTCAAATTGAATGGCCCGGATTTTGATATATCCGCTTGCTCACAAAGTGTTATCACGACGTACTTGTATGGAAGAAGGCCGAATTCAATCCGTTGATTTTTGATCTATTCGGGTTGTTTGTCAGTGTGTTACCCGGCGACGCTAACTAATTGGAAGAGGCCAATTGAATCCGGCCTGAGCATTTTGACCTATCCGAGGTTGTTTATCGGTGCTTCACGACGTTAACCTGTATGGAAAGAGGCCGGAATCCACCGGTGATTTCCGACTTATCCGATGACGTGTCGTGCTAACGCAACACGGAAGAGGAATTAACCCACCGAATTTTTTGACCTATCCGTTCAGTCGCAGATCTACCCATGACGCTTATGTAAGAAGAGATCAATTAAATCATGAGGATTTTGACCTATCCGGTTGTTTGTCTTATTGGCAGATGTTATATTGAATCAATCGCCAGGATTTTTTATCCGAGATTGTTTGCGCTGTTGTCTCACTTAAACTCGTGGAGTAGGTCAATCAAAACATTTGCTCGGGTCCAGTAAAGAGTTCTTCTTGAATTTTGTCTTTTCATTAATAGTATCTGATTTGCTTCTAATCCATAATCACTGGGGATATCCAAAATATGATTTGGATAATCTTTTGAGATTAAAGAGTACTGCCCCGCCTCTATATCAATTAGAAACGATAGTAACCTTTGTAGGTTCTCTATCCATTGTGGAATTGAACTCAAAAAATTGTTATTTCAAAAAAAATAAGTTTTTATCATCATATAGCTTGAAATAATTCTTGAGTATTTGGAATTTCACACGATAAATTATTATGTAATAGGTCAAGGATATTTAGAAGGTATTTGATAAATTGACTTAGGATTTCACCAAAGAGATAGTTCTGAGAAACTTCAAGTACTTCCAAAGTGCTCATATTTGCATTTAAATACCACTCAATTCCTTTGAGAACTTGTCATTAGAAAATATTACAACACTCAATTCTTTTAAATAACTTGTTCCAAAACCAATTTGGAATGATATTAGAAATGCCACCATTAGATAAGTCTAATAGGGAGAGAAATTTTTGAGTTTTAAGCTTATAGTGGAAAATGATGGCCTATAAGACAGAACATATCAAAAGGTATT
>CM038223.1:5393006-5469959 GCA_021442155.1 Cymbidium sinense | reverse complement strand
AAGCCATGATTGAGCCCAATTTGACAAATTTGTCAACTTGACCCATTTTAACCCAAATTGACCTAAATGGTCAAATTAACCAAAATCCAAATTAATTTCAAAGTAAACCAAACCAATGCCTACAATCATTTTCAATTAACCTATTGAACTTAACTCAATACCCCCACTAAGTTTGGTCAAATTGGACAAAGTGGTCAACTTAACTCATTTGACCTATATGAACCCAAATGAACCATAATCAAATCCAAAGCAAATTGAATCAAACCAATGACACCAATACACTCCAATTGGTCACATGAACTTGACACAACTCTTGGTTTGACCCAATTTAATCAATTGGTCAACTTGTCCCAACCTAACACAATTTGACCTAAATAGGTCAAAGCAAGCCAAATCAAACCAAACCAACTCCAAACCACTTGAAATTTGGGTTAACCCACTTTTGACCTATTCCAAATCTGCCCAAATCGAACCCATAGACAAATGATCATTTTTCCCTTAGTTTTAGGGCTTCCCATGAGATAAGACACATGCACATTTAGTCATTTTCTCCCATGGCCACTTGATACCCATTCATGTGGGCCACATATAGGACCATGGTGACTGACCCAAAGGTGGTTGGGTCAGCCATGAATCATGAAGGTGAAATCATCACCCCATCCCGGTGGAGGTTTTCAAACCACTAAAGACAAGCACCACCTCCCTTGGCGACCACCTCCACACTCTCACCTAACCAAAGCTGAGCCACATCACACCCAAGGACCTCTACCCTCCCAAGCGGCCAAATGATCAAGAAAAGCTAAACAACCCATGGTGGGATCCAAAGAATGAGGGTATAACCCCCTTCCCCTCATACTCACACACTCACACTCAATTTAGCCCTAGCAACCAAGAAGAGAGAGTTCTCATAGTGTTTTCCAAGGTTTCTTGAGCCCCCTAAAACCCCCATTTTAAGTTTTATGCAAAACCAACATAGAGGAGGTCAGCTTCGATCCTCATTTGCTCAACTCTCAACCAAAGTGCAATTAACTTTGCACACACCTTTCTTGGAGCTAAACAAGTGAGAACAAATCCTTTCTCGAGCTTCCCGATGGTCGAAGGGTAGAGTTCGATCAAGACCTACCACCTACATCTAGTGCCTTAGTCTTCCGAGCAAACTACACCAAATCAAAGCTTGTGCGGCTCATGGGGCTTCATTTTACTAAACTAAGCTTCCTCATTGGAACCACCGGTGTAAGCTCCATTGAGGTATGCAATTAAAATTGATCCTTGAATGAAAATAGCTTGGTCTTTTGTGAAAGAAATTTTCATGTCATGCGATTTCCACCGTTAGATTTTCTTGTTGTGCTTCCCCGAAGGTGTGAGATCATTTTCATCTCTATCCGACCTCGGGTGAGCTCGGATCGAGTGACGATTGATGGATGATAGCCATTGTTCGATACTTGGGAGGAGATAGATCATGGACAGTCCATCCCACATTATCAGAATGAACGATCATGATCTGACCACACGTATAACCTCTATTTAATCCTTCAAAACTACAAGTTTAATTGTGGATCGATCTTAGATCGAGCGGTCCATAGAGATACCACGTGTGCTACAATCCTAGTCGGCACTTGGATATGACTACTTAAATAGTGAATCTCGTTACACCACGTGGAAAGCACACCGCGTTAGCGCGTCGCTGTTGACCTCACTTTTAGAGTGAGCTCTTAACCTCCACTCCTTAGACTTAGGATTCTTCTAGACACTAAGAACTCCTTCATCATAAGACACATCTAGTGATTAGGTGAACACTTAACCTTAGCCTAATAACTTAGAAGGGTTAATCATAAGATTAGGCTATGCCTTAGGGCTTAAGAAAATTACCTATCCTATAGCCTAAACCCAATCTATATACACTTTCTCAAATCAAACCAAGATTCAAATCTCAAATCGAACCACAAATTCAAATCCAAATGCCAAATCTATATCCCAAATTTGACTCCAAATGATTGAAATCCAAAATCAAGTTCAAATCCTAAAACCCTTCCTAAGCTATATGAACCACATTCATAAGCTTCGCCAAAACTCCCTTTAGATCAAATCAAACTCAATTGATTTCTTTATAAATCAATTGTTCCTTCATTTATATTCACAAATATAAATGAAATCTAAATTCAAATGATAAAAGTTATAACCAAAATTAAATCCAAACCAAATCTAAGCCCTTTGAGCCAATTTTTTGGACTTAGTCAAATATTATCCAGATCAAGTCAAAACTAATAGATTTTCCCTTGAATCAATCATTCATTCAATTAACTACCCAATTATAAATGAAACCTACAATCATCAAATCAAGTTGAAGCTAACCCAAGTCAAACCCAACCTAGTCATTTTGACTTGAAAATTTCAAATGAGCCAAAATCCTTTAGACTCTAAATTGATTAATGTTGATTTTATATTTCAATCTAGGGCTTATATATAAGTTCAACTAAACTCAAATCAAACCAAAATCAAACCAATTGACTCACTTAGGTCCACTTGACCCAAAGTGATCTAAATGACCCATTTGAGCCAACTTTCAATCCAACCCAAATTGGGTTGAACCAAGCTCACCAAAACCTTCCACCATGATTGTTGATCACCCTAGGATGATCAATTGCAATCAATTGGGTCAAACCAAGTCAACTTAGTCATTTGACCAAGTCAACCCTTAGCCCAAATTAACCAAAACTAGCCAAAACTCATCCTACATCAAATTGTTTAAAACCAATGATTTGAATCAACCCAAAATCAATATTTAAATATGACTTGACCACCAATTGAGTCAAACCAAGCCCAATTGGTCATTTGATCTAAGTTGACCCAAATTGGGTCAAATCATGATCTAACCCAAATTGATTACAACCAATGACTAAAGTTCATTCCAAATTGATTATTGAACTTGACCAAAAGCCATAATTAAACCCAATTTGATCAATTGAGCCCAATTGAGCCATTTAGCCCAAATTGCCCTAAAGGGTCAATTTGGCATAAATCCTAATTGATTTGAACCAAAGACCACTTTTATTTTCAATTAGCCAACTGAACATGAATCAACTCATAACCCAAACCAATTTGGCCAAATTTGATCAAATTGGTCAACTTGACCCATTTGATTCCAAATGAGCTAAAATCAATTATAAGCTAAATTAAATCAAATTGATCATACCAAAACTCTTCAAATTATTATTTGAAGCCAACGTAAGCCTTGGTTTGACCTAATTTAACCAATTGGTCAACCTAACCTGATATGACCCAATGTGACCCAAATTGAGCCAAATCCCTTGAAACTAAGCCTTGACCCATTGGGGACTGTTCAAACCTGACCCAAACCCATTTGGGATCAGCCCAAAATCAATCCAACCCAATTAAATCTCTCATGTATCCTCTCTCATAGGAATCCACCTAACGTTATTTAATTCTCCCCATCACATGCACTAAACTCCCCCATGGCATTCAATGGGTGATCATATGGTAGCAAGAGAGGACTTTTGAGCAAAATTTAAATTTTCAATCAATCCATCATCCAACCCAACCACCCCAAGCAAAATGACAACACTTTGGAGCAAAAAATTCAAAAAAAGGTGGATTTTGGCCCTATTAAAGGGGAGGCTTCATTTGTCTTCCTCCTACTATTCAGCCTCAAAGAGCTCCCCAAGGTAACTAGCCACCACTTCCCCACCTCTCTTGAGCCAAAATATCAAAACCGGGTGGATTCGGCAAGAAAATGGTATGCAGGAAAATATATCATTAAAATGAAGATGAAGGCTACACTCAATCCAAAGCTTTTTTTTTGCTGAATCTTCACCTCGGAAACCATCTTCGGAGATAAATTTTTTTCCAGTAGCCTTAAGATCCTTTATTTGTGATGATTAATTGTGATTTTAGAATTTATCTTAGATAATCCTGCATTTTATATTTTATATCATCCTAATTAGAAAATAGAAGTTTTTCAGTGTGAATTGATGCAAATATGAGTCCATTTAGATAAGTTTTCATTTAGATTTTCATATTTTTTTTTTTTCTCGGTTTTAATGTTCAAGCTAGCGGTGCGGCGACCATCGATCTGCGGTTCGCGGGATCGGCTATCTCATGTTGATCATGCGATCCCAACCTTCAGATCAACAGGTGCATTTTGGATTGTGTCCGTCCGTGATTCTGCGTCGAGCGGCTTAGATCGCGCCCGCAGCGATCGGCCTCGGATCAATATGATCTAGGCCGTCGATCGTGATCGGACGGCTCAAACCAGCAAGCGCGCGGTCACGCGCGGCGGCGCTTCCGCTCAAATCTCGATCTCGCACGGTGCGTGTGGCGCCGCATGCCGCGCCGTCAATCACGAGGTGCCACGCGTGGCATGTGCAATGTTATGTGTTAAATAGAAAATCAGTTTTTTGATTTTAAAATTACTTAAATCACCGAAATTTCAAAATTCATAGAAAATAGAATACTAACCAAAATTGCAAATAAGGGCTCCTTGGATTAGTCATTTGGAGAGAATCCAACAAACCCAAAATTCAAATTTTAATTAATTTGAGCTTAATTTAGGTTTTAGTGAAAATAAAGTTTCATTAATTACTCTAAAAATATAAGTCGGATTGAGTTGAATTTTTAGAGATTGAAATTAAAGTTAAAGCACACCTATGATAAAAATCTCAAGTAAAAAAACTTATGGATTCGGTGAAATTAAAGTTTGAAGTTCAAATTGTTTATTTTAATAAAATAAATCAAATAAAAATCCAAAAATTTACAAAAATCTTCAAAATAGCTTAAATCATTTTAGTTAACATTTAAGAACCTAATAATAATAATAATAATAATAATATGATCTTCTGAAGCTTAATGAACCTACAATAAATATTTAGGGTTAAAATTTAACAAATTATGGAATTAATTAAAATGAAATTCATAATAATATTAATAATAAATTAAAATCAGAAATGAAATAATACTTAAGCAATCATTAATTAAATCTCAAATAAAAAAATATCATATAATCCTCAGAGAAAATTAAATTAAATATGATTAAACCTATTTAAGTTAATAAAACTCAATTAAATGATTAAATCTTAAATCAAACTTAAAATTAAACAAATCTAGGAAACTTTAACATGGTCAGACTAGTATGACTAAACCTACACTATGCATGGAATCTTAATCATGTGAAACTCCTTAATGAATATAAATAAATTGAAACTAATTAATCATTAAGTAAATTAAAATGTTAAATTAATTATAAATCCAATACATCATAATTGCTTAATATTAATCAAAACAAACCAAACAAAAAGCTAAAGTGAACTTAATTAATTTAATCAATCCATTTGGAATAAGAGTTACTCAACCATTAAATATTTCAACCTAATAACTAAATCAAACATGTTAATGAAATTATACAAACATAATAAATGAATCAAATCAAATAAAACTCTAATCATAAATAATCAAGCTTAATTGAAATAAAATAAGTTAATTCACTTAATAACAATGATGGTAATAACAATAATCTTTTAATCAAATCAAACTTAAGTAAAACACTTAACTAAATCAAATCACTCACATGTGGGAAATTAAGTCATTAATTAAATAAATCTTTGATTAATCCAATAATTCAAAATTTAATTATTTTTAATCAAGCCAAATTAATCAAACATCTAATTAATGCAAACTTAATGAATTAATCCATCATCTTAATGAATCAAATTAATTTAAATAAATTACATTAAAGCTAACTCTTAAATTAAGCTTAAATCAACAATTAAATTTAATAATTAATCACACCCTCAAGTAAACTAATTAAGTTAATCAAATTAATCATATTAAACCTAAGCTTAATCAAACATAAATGGAATTGAATACCAATCAAATCCTAAATTAAACATAAATCATTAAGTCATTAATTACATCATTAATCTAAATAAATTTAAAACAAAATTAAAAATTAAATAAATCTTTATTTAATTTAATAATTAAAAATACACTTCTTAATTAAACTAATTACCCTTAAGCTAATCCAATTGAATAAACACCTAACTAATACAAACTTAATGAATTAATCCATCATCTTAATAAACCAAATTAACTTTTTTTAAATCAAATTCATATTAAACACTTAATTAATCTACTAATTAATTTGATTGCACATCTTAAAATAAGCTAATTAAGTCAATCAAATTTATCATATTAAACTTAATCAAATATAAATGCAATTAAATACTAATCAAAACCTAAATTAAATCTAAATCATTAAGTCATTAATTACATCATCAACCTCAAATATGAAATCAAATTAAAAACTAAACAAATCCTTATTTAATTTAATGATAAACATAAACACACTTCTATTTAATAATTACATAGAACCAAAGCAAAACTACAGACTAATAAAGCTAATCAAATCAAATTAAATCAAATTAAATTAAATTAAAAAATTGACTCATCAATTTAATATATCAGGTTTTCTCATAAATAATTTTGTAATCCCGTTATAGGAAAAACTTTGTACTCCGAAATAAACACATAGTGTAAAATTTTCTTAGGCTAGTGATTTTTTTACTCTTGATTTTCCACGTAAAATCATGTTTATTATTCACTCTTCAAATATATGTGTGTCTTTGAATTTCACAATCGGTAAACTTTTATTCTATTGATTTTTTCTCACACAATAATTATTGATATATTAGAATCAATGCCAATATAAAGATCATCTTATTTTGAGATTAGTATGGGTACACTTTATTAGGTTATATATTTGTTTCCTTATCATTTAACCATCCATAATGACTAATACATCACATTAAATAAATTAAACATATATATATATATATATATATATATATATATATATATATATATATATATATATATATATACATATATATATAAAATTAAAATAACATAATAACTACAAAAATAAGCTAAAAATTAGAATTTAAAGAGATACAAATAGTTATAAAATTAGATTACATATCAATAAATATGAAATTTGACAAGAAGATATTAATTTAATCCCTATATTCTTTAACAATGCAATAAATTAAATATAAATAAATAGACTTTTAATTGATTGGGATTATCACCCAACTATTAATCGACACCTTGAGTTAGAACACTCGACAATAAATAAGTCATCTGTCGGGCTTTTTAGGAAACTTGCATTAAATGAATTAATGATTAAGCAACTGATTGATTAACTATAATATTGGCTTTAGAATTCAAAGACATTGAATTTAATTATACGCATTAAGAAACATTATTAATTTATTTAATCACTGTGTATATATGAAAAGTATGAATAGTTTCTATCTAAATTAATCCAAAACCTATTATTATTTGGAGTCTGACAAATCGCCCACCAAATTCAAATCCTATTTTTTTTTACTTCAAGTTCGTCCCTGTCTCTCTTGGGAGGTGGTCGAAATTTTTTTTTACGTTTATCTAGCATTAATTTTTTACAAAATATATTAGCTTGCATTTCAAAAAAATATATAATAATAATAATAATAATAATAATAATAATAATACTTAGGTGATGATAAGCTAAATCGTTAAAATTTAAAGATGTTAAAAGTTCAAAATTAGAATTTATTGATAATCATTTTATTTAGAACAAATTCTTCTGATGAACCTTTTTGAGTCTCAAGATACAATTAAATAAAAACGCTGAGAGAGATGAAATAAATTATAATAAATTAGATGAGATTAAATTAAATCGTTTCCAATATTTTACATATTTTATTTGATACTTCAATTACTTTAAATTAGTTATACAAATAAAATTATAAACCAATCAATTCCCAATAGATGTGAAAATCCTAATTTAGTTATATTATCCATTTATATAACTAAAATTAAAAGATATATTTGAAAATTATTATAAAATTAGTTATTTGTGACGAGTATTATCATATGAAGGTGAAAATTTTTCTATCGGAAATATTGATATTTATTGTTGAAATACTGAAATAATTAATTATATAATGACATTATTCTCTTAAGATTTTAATTATTAAAAAATAAAAATTTTAAGTACATATTCTTTTTATTTATATTTATAGGACATAACCCCAATCTATAAAATTTTATTTGATATATTTTTATGTACATGAAATGCATAATAGAAAGTTATTTGAAAAACTAAGGCATAATTTTTAATAAATATATATAATTAATCAATCAATTCCTATAGAAAATTCTTAAAATTATTTATATGAAACTATATTCATTTGATAGGAAATTAATAATCCTTTCTTCACAAAAAATTTTTATAACATTTATTATTGAAATATTGAAATCAATGCCAACATAAAGATCTTTGTATTTTGGAGATTAAAGTTTTATATTTATTTTTATATCATTTAAACATCTAGAAATATTAATAAATTACTTCAATAAATCAAATCTTCATATATATATATATATATATATATATATATATATATATATATATATATATATATATATATATATATATATAAATCCGTATATTCTTTAATTATGCAAAAAAACTAAATATAAAAAAAAGAGACTTCTAATTGTTTGAATAAGTATGCCTTCATTATGAATTTACTCCTTCTTTAGGTAGAATAATCAACATATATATAGCATTAGGATGATGAATTTACTCTGATTTTATAATAAATACATTGATCAATAGTATTTTCTTTAAAAAAAAAGAGGTTATCTCTTGATCAAATTTTTATCATTGAGAATTTGCTTTAAACCATAGATGAATTTCTTTAATTTGCATAACAAGTGTTTTGAATCGAAGATTAAAAATTTTATGGTTGCACCATATATATAGTTTCTTCATTATCACCATTGGGATAGTCTTTACATCCATATGATGTAACTCTAAATTATAATGAAATTTCTTAATTATTAAAAATTTTAAGAATCAAGCTGGAGAAAGTCTCTTTATAATCAATGCCTTCCTTTTGAGTGAAACCTTTAGCGACTAGACGTCCTTTATATCTTTCGACATTGCTTTTTGAATTTCGTTTGATTTTAAAAATTCATTTACAACCAATGGGTTTTACTTACTAATTTTGACAAGATCCCAAACATCATTGTCTTTCATTGATTTCATCTCATCCTCAATGGCTTCTATCTATTTAGAGTTGACACTTTGTTTGACTTCTAAAAGAGATTGGATCACTTTCCAATCTAATATTAAACTCATGTTCTTGGAGATACACAACATAATCATGAAATTACCGATCTCCTTTCCCAATGGATTTTCTTAATGACACTTCAATTTGAGGTTATTGTGATTTCCGGTATGAGTGTGAGTTAACTCAAGAATATTTTGATTATCTGTATTTACAACTTGAATAATATCGATAAAATTATTTGATCATTTTTGTTGTAATTGTAGGAAGAGTAATAAATTCTTCTAAATTCTTAGGTTTATTACTTCCATCATATTCAACTTGTGAATAAATTTAGCATTGCCCATCTTGAAAAGGATTTATTTGAAGAGTCATAAAACTTAAAACCCGACCTTTGTATCCAACAAAATAGCGGGTAATAGTTCTTGAGTCCAATCTTTCATTGCTTATATGGTCAGCTTTGGACATCCCATACATGAAGAGATGCCTAATACTAGCTTATTTCTAATCCATAATTCATATGAGGTTTTAGCTCGCTTTCTTGGAACTCTATTAAGGATGTAAAACCTTTAAAGCTTCTCCCAAAGTGATTAGTAAGGAAGAATGATTTATCATACTTAACGATATCTATAAGGGTTTGATTTTGTCTCTCAGCTACACCATTTTGACTTGGAGTCCATTGCATAGTGTATTGAGGAACGATGCCACATTCTGTTAAATATTTGGCAAAAAGTTTTGGACATTGTTCACTTGATCCATCATATATAGTATTCACCACCACCTTGTTTTGATAGCTTTTATTTTCTTTCCAAGTTGATTTTTTCTTGACCTTAAAATTTTGAATATACCCAGATTATGACTTCTCATATAAATCATAAAAGAATAATCTATGAAAGTAATAAAATCTTGTTGATCATTAGTAGTATGGGGAATGGACCACAAATATGTATGAATAAATTTCAAGATGTTTAAACTCTTATTACCAACTTTTTTGATATTTATTTATTTTCCTTGATACATTTTATATAGAGTTTATCATCATCAAGAGAATCAAGAATTCCTTTTGACAAGTCTTTCAATTATATGGTTAGAAATATGTCCTAAATGGTTGTCTATAACATATATGAATTCTCATTCATTAATTTTCATTTTGTACCAAAATTATATGCATGCAAGGTTTCATTAATTTGTGATGAAATGTCTAATTTATATAAATTATCAACCAAAGAATAATAAGAATATTTGAATCGAAAGAGACTAAATTTTTCTTTTCCAAATGAACAAGAATAACTAGATTTGTCCAAACAAGAAATAAAATTAAATTTGTCTAAATGTGATACATAAAAGTCTCATGTAAATTTAAAATACAAATTCTAGATGTAATCTATATAAGAATATTGCTTCAATAGGAAATTTATTATCATTTTCATAGATGAATCTTTCAACAATCGGTTGGCATTAGTCTCATTAGATAACCCTTCATAGTCACAATTATGTGAGTTGCACTTGTATCAATCTACCAAGTATGATTTAGTACTAAGGATAAATTAACTTCAAAACAAACAAAGTTGAAAAGTTTACCCATTTTTCACGATTTGCATACGACAAACCTTCTTCACATGATCAACTTTCTTGCAAAGAAATAAGTAACAACATTATCTTGCTTATGTTGCACCTTTTTGTTGTCTCTTTTGTTTGCTCTTTTGTCTTTATAAGTCATTTTCTTTTAGTAACAATGCCATGAGAGGAAGTGAGCACTTTCTATTTTGTCATGTTTCAATCTCTTCTTCTTGCACATTGAGCAATTAGCTCATTTAGAGTCTATTTTTCCTTTTGAGTATTATAACTTATCTTAAAGGATTAAATTGTCAGGAAGAGATCAAAAATAAGTGCACAAGAATGTCATCATTCTCAAACTTTAGTGCTCTTAGTCACAGTAATAAAATTAGACATCTCCATGTACTCACTTATGTTTCCATTGCATTTATCCATTGAAATGAGTTTACAAAGAATAATTCCTTAGACTAGACTACTAACGATTGCTATTTAGCTTAGAAACTTTTTAGCACATTCATTTTCAGGCATTGCACCTCTTATGGTTTCTAGAATGGAACGCTCCATGATCATAAGACTCATTGAATTAGAACGATCTCACTTTTCAAAGTTAGCCCTTTGTTCAATAATGATTTCTGCAGTAAGGGCGGGAGGACGTTCAGTCCAAATCGCATAATCAAGATTCATACACCTAAGAACTATGGTGATATGCTCTTTCCATTTCTTAAAGTTAGTGCCGTTAAGTGCTGAAATGTTATTCAAATTGGCAGATATAGAAAAATATTAGCGAAAGAACAAAAATACTCACAATTAATAATATTATCATTTCTTTCATATATAATGTAAACAAAATATCAACAATATATATGCTTGAAATAAAATGTTTTTAAAAAATGGACACATATAAGATACTAAACACAACATTACAATTTAGTCTTTGGACATAAATAATAATTTATAAATGATACTCTTAAAAAATTACAGTCAACAAATATTGATAATAAAATCTGCCAATGATATGTCTATTTTTGGATCGACATATTGTATGCATGATTAATACAAATTTATCACATATTTGTTACTGCGCAAAATCTGGCAAAAAAATAATCTTTCTTGGGGCCGATTATTTTTTGCATAGATTTAAATATAATCCTTATGTAATATTCATATATTTCAAAAAAAATAAATAAATTGATATAATAGAGGTCACTCTTGTGACATAATATTTCAATTTAAATTATTTCGAAATAATAAATATTAATTGTAGTATTTCAACAAATATTTTAATTTATTTCATCGAAATCCATTTGATATCACAAAACAAACTTTAGCAAACTCAAAACAGGAAACTCATATTTGAATAAAGCAATTAATTAAGCAAACTCATACCATTTGAAATATTTAAATAAAAATAATAATAATAATATAAACTTTAGTTAGCTGTTTAAGTCAAAACAGCAAACTCATATTTATATTAAGCAATTAATTAAGTTGGATACTATGCATATTAGATGAAAGAAAGAAATGCATAATTTTTAATTAATAAAAAAATGAGACATTAGAAATCCAATGAATTATATATTACTGAATTAAGAAATATTTATCGAATGCCAAAATAACTATTATATTTAGTTAACAAACATTACGTTCGGAATTAATCACAAGCAATTAAATGTAAAAACATTTCAGATTAACAAACATATGAAAAGAATGAATCAATTAAATAATTAACTAATTTGTTTATATGGCTACAAAAAATTTCAGATTTTAAAAAGAATATGAAACGTTTATAATATGAAACAACATTTCAGATTTAAAAAAAAAAAAAAATGAAACGTTTATAATATTTACATAAAATTTCTACAACAAAACGTTTCGTATAATGCTACAGAAAATAATTAACTCATTTGTTTATATAATGCTACAGCAAAATATTTCAGATTTAAAAAAAAAAAAATGAAACGTCTGGAATTACGTTTGTAATTAATTGCACAAAGCTGATAAATTCTTGGAATTACGTTTGTTAGGAATTGAGTCATTCGTTTAATTAATTCCAAACAAAATTCCTAACAAAGAGATAAACTTAATTCAACTTCCGGAGAAATCATATATTAATATAATCAACTCAAAATTCTTCATATTCTCAAATAATAATAATAATTCATAATACTTATCTTTGATATGGCTTTTCATATTCTATGAACCTAGTGAAAATTTCTTCTTATTGTCATTTAAAAATAATCAAAGATAAAACATATTTGAATCAAAATCACATGGCTAAATATGAAGTTGATTTTATTTTATTATTTTTTTAAAATTAAGATCACAATGGCAAGAATAAATATATCGATCACATAAAAATTAAATTGAATCAAAGTATAAAGAAAATTTAGCTATATTGTTTTACTCAAAAATCAACAATAGAAAAAAGGATATCGATACTTTCATATTTGCTCAAAATTTTTTGAATCTGTACTTTGATCTAAAATTTTCAAATAATCAATACAAAGATTAATAGAAAAGTATCTGTCTCATGATAATTCAAAATAAAATAAATTTATCTAAGATCTCATGTCAAATCATCAAGAAGATTTAATAGCGTCTAAATATGGAAATTAGAATTTTAACCACAAGGGTGTTTAAAGTATATATATATATATATATATATATATATATTAATTGTGTCGGTGATAGGGTATATTTTCTGTAATTGAGGCTTTAATCTGTAATATAGCTCGATAGCACTAAATTAGTTACGTGGTGAATTTCTTATATGGGCTGAACATTGGTTTGAGTCAAGACAATGAGTTAAACCCTTTCAATGAGTTAACTTGAGTTATAAGCATATACAGCTTGAGCTACGTTGGATCTAGCTCTTTGCTCTAGTTGGATGGACTCACTTGGATTGGTCTCTTTCTTGGAAGCGTTGGATTTATGTGTTACTCTCGCCATTGGATGTTTCTTGATCCTACGGTTTGCTTTCCTTCTTTTAGTGGATTACGGTGTTGGCTAAGCGGCGGATCAGAGGATGGCGGATTGGATGAGCCAGTGGAATCTGACGTCATGGATGCGGGTAAGTGAAATGAGGGATTGCATCGGCGCTAATTCATTTCATTTCTTTCAGTGCTTTCGCGTCTGCTAGGGTTTTAGAGGGAGATGTGGAGGAGAAGATCCTTCTATGGTGATCGTGAAGATCTGCATAGAATGTTCTAAGGCTCGGATGCTGAGAATGGAGGAGCTCAGGATTCTTTGCCGTCTGTTTGGGGTTTCATTGGTTTCCAGTGAGAATCTCTGGGGAAAGAGGAGAGAAAGGAAGACTTGAAGTTGAAGAGTTCTTGAGATAAATTCTTCAACCCTTTTCTTGTTTTCTCCTCTATTTATAGTTTTTAGTTTACTTTCTGTCCTAACTACTTTTATCTGTTATTCATTTGGATATTACATTGCTTGTGTATACTTGGATATCTTGATTTCTGTTATTATTCTGTTATATGTCATCTTTGGCGGTTATTTAGTATAGACGATGATGGTTCTCCTGTTGTGTTGAGCAATTTCTCTTGTATATTGTTGTTATTGAAGTTCTTTCTTGTTTATTATAAGTTCTCTCTGTTGTAAAGGCGATGTTCTTATTAGATTTGGTTCTTTTTCATGAGAATTGTAGTCTTGGATTTCTAAGGGTTTTGATTTACGTAAGAGTACATTCCTTTGGATATTATCTTGTTGTTGCTTTGGGGATATGGATTCATATCATTACTCCCTCTCGACCTTGTCCTCAAGGTCAAAATTGAAAATTTGCTTTTAAGTATTTCTTTATTTGTCATCCAAGGAACATCGTGGCTAAAATTTTCTTCCCATTGTTTCGATTCTGTGGTGTTGATCCTGTCTTATCTGTGATCTATTTTTACGGATTTAGATACGTTTGTTGTTCCAATGATAGAGTTTAATTTGATGAGTGAGGGCATAGTAATTGGGTTGATTGTAGTAAATCTTCTTGTGTGTAATTTGTGTTTGATTACGCTCAGAGTGCTACGTGAGCCATTGTAATAGTCTTGGTGAATTCTCCACTTAGGATCCTTACTTTATATCAATCCTTTCTCTTGACTTTATCGGTATTACCTTTGTAATGTTTGGAAGGTTGGCCTCGTAGTCATATGGCCATCTACTTGAAGTTGGAAGGAATTGTTGTATGACTTATCCTATCTTATGCTAGATAATTGGTATATCACTTCTATCTAGGCTAATTCCATGGTCGAGAATTATTTGAACTTATTTAGATTATAGACATTTATATGTCTGTCTTAACTGGATTGAATGGTTTGGGAGGCATTTTCTTGTATCCTTGAGTTTACGGTTGTATAATCTTTGTAGTTGATATTCTTGTTCTTCATTGACACTCATGAATGCACATAAGTTGGCTAAGCATGTTTGTTGCTATATTGATTGCCATGTGGTGGATTAGGTGTAGGTGTTTCTTTGTATTTCTTTGTTGCTTTCTCTTTGTATTCTTTGTATCTGTCGATACTATCCTCCATTAGCTTGGAATTGCTTGCAAGGAAGCGAGGTTGTAGCTCGATTTCTCTTCTAATTTTGGTTTAATACGATTCAAACTTTGTAGCAATTCGTGGGATATCTGAAATTTGGTTAGCTAGGTCTTCAAACTCGTATAAAAGCTTTACCTTGTTGTTTCTTTGTTGAAGCTTAGCTAGTTCTCCTCTTAAATCGTGTGAGAAGGGCCAAATCTCTGCATAACTTATTCTTTAAATTGATCCATGAGTGTTGTTTATTAAGATGCATATATTGATACCTAAGTGCGGTCCATCCATATAAGCGAGGCAATTAAGAACTTTTGTTCTTGATAAATTG
The DNA here is from genome assembly GCA_021442155.1 of Cymbidium sinense. Taxonomy (NCBI): domain Eukaryota; kingdom Viridiplantae; phylum Streptophyta; class Magnoliopsida; order Asparagales; family Orchidaceae; genus Cymbidium; species Cymbidium sinense. Next base: position 5,454,414 of record CM038223.1, on the reverse strand, counting down.
TGTGTATTGGAAGTCTTGATGCACTGACACTTTAGGGTGTCTCCATTAAATGGGCATATCTATTTTTTTAAAATTTCCATGGGTGTGTGTGTGTATGTTTGGGGAATAGGATTCATAAAGGGATGCATCACATATACTTGGAGGCTGTTTTTAATCTGTTTTCTATTCTTTGTCAATCTCTTTGATATTTCATTCAATGCCATAGTGATTGAGGTCATTTGCTGTTCATTGTTGTTCAATCTGGTAACACATTCATCTAGGGTTTTGGATGTGTACCTTGTGTTTTCTGTCATGTTTTCTGATTGAGGATGTAGATGTGAGTTGTGGGAATCAACAAGAGCACCAATGATAGGGTATATTTTCTATAATTGAGGCTTTAATCTCAGTAATATAGCTCTGATAGCACTAAATTAGTTTGGGGTCATATATGGTGAACTTGGTTTTAGTCAAGAAATGAGTTAAACCCTTTCAATGAGTTAACGGTTGAGTTATAAGCATATATTCTTGAGCTACGATCCGTTGGATCTCGCTCTTTTGGTTGGATGGACTCACTTGGATTGGTCTTTCTTTTTTGTTGGATTGCCTTGTGTTACTCTCGCCATTGGATGTTTCTTGATCCTACGGTTTCTTTCCTTCTTTTACAGATAGGTGTTGGCTAAAAAAGCGGATCTAGAGGATGAATCAAGATGGTGGATGAGCATGGTGGAATCTGATCGCGGATCCGGTGGGTAAGTGAAATGAGGGATTCATTCGGCTAATTCATTTGCTCATTTCTTTTTCGTTAAGCTAGGGTTTAGGAGATCGGAGGAAGGAGAAGATCCTACCGATGGTCGATCCGTGAAGATCCAGTGAATGTTCTAAGGCTGGAGCAAGAGAAGGAGGAACTCATTTGTCTGTTTGGGGTTTTTTGGTTTCCAGTGAGAATTTTCTGGGGGAAGAGGAGGCAGGAGAAAGAGGGAAGACTTGAAGTTAAAAGAGGAGTTCTTGAGATAAATTCTTCAACCCTTTTCTTGTTTTCTCCTCTCTATTTATAGTTTTAGTTTGCTTTCATCTCTAACTACTACTTATTACTTGGATATTCATTTGCCTCAATGTATTCTATTGGATATCTTGATTTCTTATTATTCTCGCTCATATATGTCATGCGGTTATTTTATTTATAGGGATGAATCGTTCTCCTTGTTGAGCAATTTCTCTTGTATATTGTTATTGGGAAGTTCTTTCTTGTTTATTATAAGTTCTACATTTGTAAAATTAGATTTGGTTCACGCTTTTCTGTGAGAATTGTAGTGTTGGATTTGTAGTTTTCGATTTAAGAGTTCCTTTGGATATTATCTTGTTGTTGCTTTGGGGATATGGATTCATATCAGTCGGATTATCACTCAATTATGCATTCATGTATATTTTTAAACTAAATAAACATTTATGTTTTGGATATTTATATCTGATATGGCTCTCAAAATACCACTAGTCAAAGCACAAATCTTGATGTCGAAAGCTATATGATTTTGAGTCAAAACCGATCGAGATCAAGCACTTAAAATATCATTAGAATCTTTGGGACATCAATTAAATCCCAAAACGACTTTCAAATATGGGTGTTTTATAATCGGCGTCACCGGCGGCGGATCTATGAGCCTAAGATCTTATAATTCAAATTGGGCATCAAATGCTCAACATCAAATGATTAAAGGAATCATCTGAGCCATCAAGGGAGTGGTGCACCATGAATTTACAATGCCCTCCCTCCTCTATAAATGACCTTCATTTCCTCACATGAAGGGGAGGCCAGTGAAGAAGAAGAAGAACTGAAACAAGTGTGAAGAAGAGAAGCTAAACAGTGAAGAAAGAGAGCTAAACAAAATAAGAAGAGAAGGAGAGAAAGGAAGAGTCCAGAACGGAAGAAGAGGAAGAGTCCAAACAAGGAAGAAAAGGAGAGTCCAAACAAGGAAGAAGGAAGAGTCAACAGGAAGAAGGAAAGTCCATAAGGAAGAGTCAAACAAAAGAAGAAAAAAGAGTCCAAGCAGAAAGAAGGAAAAGCATGAGGAGGAAGAGACTCAGCTTGAAGATCCTAGTAACAAGATTAGCTGGGCCATCAATCCATGTCGTCACTAATTGTAGTATTAGAGTTCTGAGCATCTCAAATATTATTACAACTCATTTGTTCTGTTATTCTCTTCATGCAATTCTGTAATCATTGTCTTTGTACTCTGAACGGTCATAGTGGAAGCTTTCTTGGGCTTTTTCCTCTTTTGAGATTTTCGTTAAAAGTGCAGGTGTAATTATCTCTTTAATTACTGGTGTGTTTATTAAAGGCTAAGGCGTAAACTTTCCTCTTTAGTTTTCCTCAACAATATCTTTAAAACAAGACAAATGATAATCAAATGCATAATTTGAGATAAAGGGCGTTTGAGAAATCTTATTACAACATTTGAGTACATATTGGGATCACAAATATTTTTCATGGACTGAAATCACGTTATTTAATTATGTCTTCTACATCTATCATTTATGGATTAAACTATCAATTCATCTTTACAATGATAAATACATAAATATTATTTATTATATTATCAAACAACTGAAAATATGAGGTTGCCCAAGACCCTTTAAGCAATAGGATCCCTACACTCCATAGTCCAATAGTAAAATCAAGACCCATACCAGAAACAAACCAAAATCATTATCATTGTTAACATTAGAATTTCTTCCTCAATGTGAATATTATGTTTTTAATTAATTTTATTTGATTCATACGAAGGACTTCTTGACTTGATCAGTTAGTCATTGGAGAAAACTTAACCAAGATATATTTTATTTTAAAAAAAAAAAATATTTAAGATAGGAACATGAAGTCTTTCTTCCAATAGGATAGAGACACAGTTGACTGACTTGACCTGATGCATTTACTTAAAATAAAAAATAATTTCTTAAGTAAGAAATCGAAGCCAAAATTTATTATCTTAATATAAATAATAATTTTAAATGAGGCCTTATAATTAAAAAAATTTAGAGATTTATAATTATTTTATTTCTTTTTTTTTGCAATAAAATAAATTGTAGAAAAAAAAAAATTTGAAATCTTATTACAACATTTAATATTACATATTGGAATCACAAAGCACACGTTATTTAATTCTTTCTTGATCTTCCAATGGGATGGAGACCCACTTGACTGACTTGACTTGATTTATTTTAAATTAAAGAAATTTCTTACGTAAACAATCTAAGCCAATTTTTAGTTATCTTAATACAAATAATAATCTTAATTGGCTTATAATTTTAAAAAAATTATGCACTTCTACATGAATATCATATGCTTGACGAAATATTTATTTAATTATGAGCTTTTGGAATTTTGCCTCAAGAGATTCTGATATAACTTGTTAATAAAATAATATACATTTAATCATAATTAAAACCTTAATTATGATTAGTGTTTTAAAACAAATTCAATGCATAATGATTATTATTTATCACAAATAATAAGAAAAAAATAAAGACGGAGATGGTTTGTCTTTCAAAGTTGATGAAAGCATTTAACAGAAATGTCATATTGATTTATATTAATGACTTTTAAGAGATTTGTTGCAAGGTCTAGATTTTCATATTAAAGCATAGGAAGGTCACAGATAGTGGCAGTCACATAGAAATGTCGGATAGTACCTACATGCTTGAAAGAGATATCATATGGTGGAACAACAAAAGGCGTTGCAATCATGTCATCTGTTCCGATACCTACAGAGGAATTTGATGCGTCAATATCCAGGTTTTGTGCCATCATCCTTCAGATCTTTGATGGTAGGATATAGTGCACTTTAAAGACATGTTAGCGTCGGAGGTAGTGATGCACTTCTCTTGATTCAAGATCAGGATTGATTTGATTGGTATTTGCATTGATGGTTGTGAAGACAGTTGGAGCACTCTTCATCAAGAGGTTTCTTTGGAGCCAAAAGTAGCGTGAAGTGTCACAACAAAATCCCAATGAGTCCTTTGTGGATATTCTCTGTGAGCACAGTGAAATGAACTATCAGAACAACATCTTATAAAATTTTTCTCATGAATATTCATGGCGGTTCTTGTTCAAGGAATTTATAATCAAAACCTTTGAAACTAATCAATAGCGGCTAGCCTATAAGGGAAAAGCGATACCTTTTCAAGACAATCGTTCAAGCCCAAATTAAGCCATCAAAGAAGCAGTAGTAGTGTCGATTAGATAAAGGGAAGCAACCGAGCTCAGGTGTGACCTCGACCTCATCACCACCTCCTCACCACCACCTCGAAGTTTTCTATACAGAGATAGTTTGTCCTCCATAGCATCTGGCATACTCATATCGTCACTATTACCCATACTCTTCTAGATTGAATAAGCCTTATTCATTCAGAGGGAGGTAGTTAGGAAGATAGAACTAAAGAAGCTCGATTTTCAATTCTTAGACTGGGAGAGTAGAAAGATGTGGGAAAAGTAATAATCTAGCACTACCATATGGTTAATCATGTCTTGGATGATTATGTCACCTTTAAGGATTGGCTTGGTACAAGTTAGGATGTTATCACCAGGAATGCTTGTTACAACCTCAGTTGAGTAATTCTTGGGTTACTTGCAATCCTCAAGAAAAAGAAGGTTGGGTTGTCACTCATTCTCTAAGATCAAGATGCTTTCTTCTGGTGCAGAGTAACTCGAACCTCCAACACCAAGGAAGGTTTGCAAGTTGCCAAAGATAACTTGAAGAAGGTGTTACATAGCGATGACAGGGATAGCATATTCTTGATAGGCAGTCAGCATTCCTTCCAGTTATAGCTATAGCCACTTCATCTAGCTCTTCTTGGTAGACATTGTATCCATGGATAGAGTCTAAACCCCTCACTCTTTCTGGGTATATTTTATACCTCCATCTAAATTCTGAAGAAAGACTTATTCCACTTACATGTGTCAGATACTCTTGATTTTAATCCAAGATAACTCCAAGTTTAAGTAATAATAGCTCTAGTTAGATCATTCATCTTATTTAGAAATAGATTTCTCATTTCTAAATCTGGGTTCACCTCTTGAGATTGATTTAGTCATCACATGATCCCATAGGAGAATCGTGGTACAGATGAGATGGTAGAATTTCTAATTCATCATTCAGAGTCCGAAGTTAACCTGCGGTGGCAAGTTCTACCTCTAAGGTGTCAGATAAGGTAAGCAATTCATTGGTTCTAAAAGGATAACCTCCATAATGCTCCACCATGGATATGCTTGTGGAGGATCAAGCCAAGGTTGACTACAATGTAAGCATATATTAGAAACCATAAGTTAAGATATATGGTGCCTTATCTTATCAAAGTTGAAGAATCCTAATCAAGGCTTCATGAATATCTTAGGAGCTCTTGGAGGAGGCTCGCTCGGAAAACTCTTGGAGTTACATTGATAAAGACTTTAGAAGCGACCAACACCCTCTTTACATTAGTGGATATTAGAAGATCGGATATTGAGTTCTTGTGACGGTGCATCAATGAACATTATGAGTCTAAAAGCTACTTGAGGATTAACATCTCTAAACTTTCAAAAGAGAGGATGATGTTGAGAGGATTCAATGAACAAGACAAGAGGGTCTCAGGCTTTATAGTGTTGCCATTAGAAGTAGATGATTGGAAGACTACCGTCAAGTTTCATATTATAGACTCAGAAACATCTTTCAATCCTTTGCTTGGGAGACCGTGGATACATGAGAATAACGTGGTTCCATCCACTCTACATTAGTGCAAGAAGTTCATGAGGGGTCGGATTGAATACTACGTCAAAGGAGATCTTAAGCCATTCATAGTTCATGAGGTCAGAATATATGAAGATGCGGCCTACTATCTCCCTCAAAATCAACAAGTCTATTCTTGAACTTGGCCAAGTTCAAAGATAAAAGAAAAAAGAAAGGAAAAAAAGAGAAAAGAAAAAAGAAAAAAAAGAAAAGAAAGAAAAAATGAAAGAAAATAAAGGGAGCAAGAAATAGACTTGGAGGAAAAAGTAGAGCCTAACATTAGATTCCACCCACGGTTCATTACTCCATTCAACATATGGGTAGATGAGTCACTCCACTAGAGAGGAAGAGGCGGATCAGAGACATGCTAGGGACGGAAGACCTCCTTATTGGCCAATAGGAGTTATGTCCTTGAGTACTCTAGCTATATAGACTTAGAATATAGTTCATGGGATGAGTCATATATGATTAGTATGCATAGCACTTCCAGATAACAAATCCCCATGCAAGTGACAGTTGAGCAAGACAATGATGAAGATCGGCCTCCTAAGCAAAGCATAAGTGTATCCATGTCTATATGTGAAATAGCATTAGTTGGGAACTTTAGCTCTAATTACATCACAAAAGTTGATTTTGGTAGTTAAGGAAGCTATTGGTGAGTTTAAGGACGCTTTTGAGTTATGAAAAGATGTCATCATCTCATAGTAGTCCATAAACTAGCAATAGAACTGCTAACCTATCAAGCACTCCCAAGCATGCGATTATACATGGTCTTTTGAAATCAAGAAATGATGATGCTTGGCTTTATCAAAGAAAAATACCTAGTTAGCTAGTGTCATAGTTAAGAAAAAATGACCAAATTGCATATCGTCGATTTTAGGATCTAATAAGGAATGTCCTAAGATAAATTTCCACTTCCTATACCAAATTAATGTGGTGGACATAGCCTCATCTCATGCTATTCTCCTTTATGGATGGGTCATCTAGCTATTACCAAATCAAGATGATAGAGGATGAAAGAAGCACTACCTTTCAAACCCATCAAAATCTATTGTTATGGGTCATGCCTTTTCGCCTTAAAAGCGTCGATTCCACATACCAGTTAACCATGATGATCTTGAATGAATTTACATCAAGTTGAATCCATCGATGATCTCATTATCAAGAAGAGAAAAGGAAGACCATCTCTTTGACTTGAGAGTGGTTTTGAATGTTAAGATAATATAACCTCAAAATGAAGTGCATTGGTAGCTTCAAGAAAATTCCTTGGGTTTGTTGTCGACATTGAATTAAAATTGACCCAAGATCAAAACCATATTAGAAATGCCTCCCCAAAAATAACACAACTCAGTCATTATAAGGCGGTTGGCATATCTAAGATGCTTCATTTCAACTTATTAGAAGATGCCAACCATTTTTGGCACTTTTCAAAAGGATGTCAAGTTCAAGTAGGGCGATAAGTGTAAGATGCCTTCAAGACATCAAGTAATACGATGACGCATGTATAGCCCTATCCGCAAGTCACTCATATTATATACTGCTGCATTAGATAACTCCCTTGGAGCTTTGTTAGCTCAAACCAACAACGAAGGGAAGGAGAACACTCACAATTATCTCAGTCATCGTCTAATCCCTACTAAGGAAAACTATCCACTTAAAAAAGCCTATCTTTAATCTTTGCATCTCAAAAGTTACGACATTACATGCTTTCTCATAAGGTGAACTTGATCACTAGAGTCAATCCAGTAATATCTCATCATGATGCATGACCTTATCCAGATGATTGGCATGTTGGTGATTTTATCTCAGTTTGAGCATAACATTGTACCCTGCCATGAAAAGATAAACATGCTTTCATCCATGATTCTCTAATGATGATCTCCCCATGAGCAAATCATGAACTTAGGGGATACTAATGCTCACCACTAGATGTACTTTGATAGTTGCAACTTCTTCTCAAAGAGGAGAAGAACCATAATTTAGGAAGGCGGTAGGAATAGTTCTCTTAACTGATGCATGTAAAGAGATTATCATCTATCCAATCCATGCACTAACAACGAAGCCGAATATGAGGCTCTGATTGCCGGTCTAGAGTTAGTCATTACAATAAGCATTCAGAGTATCAACATCTTTAGAGATTCTTAGTTAGTCATCAACCAAATCTAGGTCCTACAAAGTTCTAAAACTCCATCATTACCATAAGTACACTATGGAGTTGTTGGCCCAAATCCCAGAGGTTACCATTTACAAGATTCCTCATGGAGAAAATAGTAGATGCATTCAAGCTTGCTAAAGAGTTAACATGCGGAAGATGAGTCCATTCCAATAAGGGTCCAAAATAGATAAGTCTTATCCTTTATTAACGCTGAACTCACCGAAAGATTCTCTCTTGAAGGGGAGGTTGTCATTGCCAAAAGATGAAGGTTGATTGGAGGCAACCATTCATGGATTATTTAAATATAGGCAAAACTACCTCAAGAGAAATCATAGCATATATCGGGAAAAGAGCCCTTTCGCTCTCGTGGATGGCACCTGTACCTGGTCCCATCATATGTTGTTATGTTGTTTGGACAAACAAGCGTAGATGGTGGTAGGTACACTTAAGTTTATGAAGCACATCAATCGTCAGATGAAAGCCAAGATCAAGAGACTAGATACTTGCCAATGATCAGCGTAGCTAGAGAGATGCCACCAATGTCGATAAACGGTGTGGTCCTACATCAACCACCTAACATTCTACATCGCATTGGCCTCATGGCCATTTAATGTTGAACCGATATAGTCTTCGATCCTCCTTCTTCCAAGGGTCTGGGTCATTCTAGTTGCCGCATTACTTTTCCAAGTGGGCATAAGTAAACCACTTAAAGAGGTCACTCGGCATGTGCTCCAATTTTTAGAAACCATATTGTATATGGGTTCGGGTGCCTCCAATTATATGGTTAATGATACACATTCAAAAACTAAAATCACGCTTTCAGAGACACAACATAGATTAGAGATATTCCACCATCTACCCAAGGGCAAATGGTCTAGCGAAGCATTCAACAAAACTCATTCAAATATTAAAGAAGACACTGACAAGAGACACATGGCATGGTTAGTCAGAAGCCTTGTGGGCCTCCACCCACATACGAACTCCAACTCAATCTACCCTTTCTCCTTAGTGTATGGGTGCGCCATTCTACCATTAGAAGTCAACTCTCATCACTAAGGATAGGTGGTAATAAAATCTGAGCTAGCCAAGTTGCGTTGGAAAAGCTCAAAGTTTGAGGAGAGCCACGGGCATATGAGAACCTTGAGTTATATAAAGCCAGATGATTCAAGCTCACAATAAGTTAGTCTATTTCAGAGCTTTTCATGTAAGAGAGCTTATTTTAGTTCTAAAGAGAATAATTGTTGCCCGTCAAAAGATGGGAGGCAAGTTTGAACCTACTTGGGAAGGCCTTTTGTCATAGAGAAGGCATACCAAGGAGGATCTTATCAGCTTATAAATTATAAGGGAGAGTGCCCAATGCTTCCAATCAAACCTAAAGAAATATTATCCCTAAATCTTATTTCAAATCAATTATCAACAAAACTTCTTTTCATCTTAAATTTCATCTCTCTTTATGATGAAGAATATCTTTTCTTGCGAATCCACGATGTGTTTAGGGTAAGTGTAAGGAACCCAAGTGGCATCCTAGCCTTAGTAACACAACACCAACACAAACTACACGTAACCACATATAAAACAAATATATATCTTTTGTATCGGGCTATTTTAATGTGGGATAAAACCCCTTGTGGCACTCACTCATTAGCTGCTCTAAGTCGGGCTGACATACTACCTTGCTAATGCGTCATCCCAGTGGTCACTTGTTTGGCAGATGTGAGTCCCCACGCTTTCTTCTTGAGTTGACCATTGCAAACCAATGAGCACCTTATCAGTTTAGTAGGCCTTACTACGTGGTAGTGGTACCCTATGTTGACTTTGTTTAAGAGGATGTAAGCTACACTTTCTTCTTGGCAATATGCATTGACTAGGTATATTTGAGGTTTAGATAAGTCCCCTAGTGGCTCCTTTCCTTGACTACTTTAAGGGTTTAGTCCTTACAGACTCCCCACTTGGTAGTCGCCTAGGTCGGATAGTATCTCGTCGACCGACTATCGATGATCATTTTCATCTGAAGATGTAAGTCTACAAGCCTTCTTCTCGGGTTGATCGTCATAAACCAGAGCACCTTAGGGTTGGTTATCGCCATGCTGATGGTGACCCACCCGATGGATACACCACTCTTGTAGATGTGAGTCCCCATGCTTTTCTCCTTGAGTTGGCCATCGAATACCTACAAGCTTTTCTGAGTTGGCCTCTCGATCACAATGATCGGACCCGTCCTCTCGCGATGGTGGCCAGTGAACCTCGCTCGGTTGACCGTCTTCGTGCAAAACCGATGTGGCACCGCGTCCAATGCGTAGCACCATGTGGCTGCGCATGCGTGAGTGCCTTTTTCGATTTAAAAAATTAATTTAAATCACCTTAAACTTCAAAATTCATAGAAAATAAAATACTTAACCAACAAAATCAAAATCCTCAAATTTTACTAGGATTTTGAGCTTAATTTGAGTTTTAGTGAAAATTAAATTTTATTAATTAAACCAAAATATATATGTTAAGTTGAAATTTTCAGATTGAAACTAAAGTTAAAACACACCTACCATAAAAATTTAAGTGAAAATGACTTACTTGGGAAAAATTAAATTTTTTGAAGTTTAGATTGTCCATTTTAATAAAATAAATCAAATAAAAATTCAAAAATTTACAAAAAAATCTTCAAAATGGCTTAATTCAGTTCAATTGACATCTAGGACTCTTAAGAAAATAATATAATTTTTTAAATCCTAATGAACCCCAAACACTTAAGATCAAAGTTTAATCAATTAAGGACTTAATTAAAATATAATCTAAAAATAATTTAAATATCAAAATGAAAATGAGAAATGGAATAATACTTAAGCAATCATTAATCAAACCTCAAATCAGAAAAATATCATCCTTAGAGGAAATTAAATTAAATGTGATTAAACCTATTTAAGTTAATAAAACTAATTAAATGATTAAATCTTAAATCAAACTTAAAATTAAACAGTCATGAAACTTTAACATGGTCAAACTAGTATAACTAAATCTACACTAAGCATGGAATCTTAATCATATGAAACTCCTTAATGAGTATAAACAAACTGAAATTAATCATTAAATAAACTAAAACAATCAAATTGATTAATAAACCAATTCAACATAATCATTTAATACTAATCGAATTAAGCCAAATAAAGTTAAAGTAACATTAATTAACATATGATTAAATCACATCCATTTGGAATAAGATAATTAATTAACCATTAAATATTTCAACCTAATAACTAAATTAAACATGTTAATGAAATCAAACAAATATAATAAATGAATCAAATCAAATAAAACTCTAATCATAAATAATCAAACTTAATTGAAATGAAATAAACAATTAATTCACTTAATAACAATGATGGTAATAACAATAATCCTTTCAAATCAAACTTAAGGAAAATATTTAACTAAATCAAATCACATGAAATTAAGTCATTAATCTCTAATTAAACAAACCCTTAATTAATCTAATGATTTTAAAATTTAATTACTCTTAATCAAACTTAATTAATCTAACATCTAATTAATGCAAACTTAATGAATTAATTCATCATCTTAATTAATCAAATTAATTTAAATAAGTTACATTAAAGCTAACTCTAAAATTAAGCTTAAATCAAACTCCAATTAAATTTAATAATTAATCACACCGTAAGCTAATTAAGTTAATCAAATTAATCATATTAAACCTAAGTTTAATCAAACATAATCAAAATGCAATTAAATACTAATCAAAATCTAAATTAAACCTAAATCATTAACTCATTAATTACATCATTAAGAATTAAATAAATCTTTATTTAACTTTATAATTAACTTAAATACACTCCTTAATTAAATTAATTACCCTTAAGCTAATCCAATTGAATAAACACTTAATTAATGCAAAATTAATAAATTAATCCATCATCTTAATAAACCAAATTAACTTTATAAATCAGATTAAAATTAATTTAAACCAAACACTTAATTAATCTACTAATTAATTTGATCACACATCTTAAGTAAACTAATTAAGTCAATCAAAATAATCATATTAAACTTAAACTTAATCAAACATAAATGCAATTAAATACCAATCAATTCTTAATTTAAACTTAAATCATTAAGTCATTAATTACATCATTAACTTAAACAAATATGAAATCAAATTGAAAATTAAACAAACCTTTATAATTAACATAAATACACTTCTTAATTAAACTAATCACATTGAACCTAAGAAAATCCATAGACTAATAAAGCTAATCAAATCAAATTAAATCAAATTAAATTAAATTAAGAAAGACTCTCATCAATTTAATATGTAATCAAATCAAATCTCATTCAACCTACTTAAATAAGATAAACTAGTTAACTATCCAATGTTTGAAATCAAAATACAAACTTTAATAAAAAAAGAATCAAACTCAATTAAAATCAAAATAAAATCTCAATTAATTCAATCAAACTACAAATAAATGAACCATACTCAAATCAAATAAGCATAAAATTAAGTCACATAATCATAATCAAAGAGAAGAATTAAATATTAATTTATAAGGATATTGAATTATCAAGATTTAATTAAACCAAAATATCTAATCTAAAATTAATTAACCAAAAATACATGAATTTAAACAAACTTAAACTTCATTTTAAGGATATTGAATTATCAAGATGCAATTAAACTAAAACATCAAAATCAAAATCAATCAATCAAATACTTAAACAAACTCAAATTCTAAATTCTAAATCAAATCAAATAAATTACACAAATTCAAATGGGCTAATTAAGATACTTAAGGACCTTAGTTAGATTCTTTAGGGGAGGATGTAGAAGTGAGTTATCTACAAATGGAATTCAATCTACTCTTCATTCTTGAAAACCTAAACATCATTTTAACCAAATAAAAGTGAAATAAAAATGAAAAAAATCATTAAATCATTTAAATTGAAATCACCCAAAGGTAAAATTTAAACAAATTCAAACTCAAATTGAAACTTAAACTAAAGAAGCCTAGTAAAGTCTTGTCACACAAGCCTTAAGCACACACATTAGAATGCACCCTCTAGTGTTAGGGCATTATGTATGATGTTGTGTTTATTTTGTGATGTAATATTTTAGATGTTAGGGTGTATGTTTCAGAGATGTTAGGGCGTTATTAGCCTAATCATATTTTCTGGGTTGTCTAAAACTTTAATAAAATATATAATCGTTCTTGTATACTTGCTTAAGCATAACTCACGTTAGGATGGGTGGGCTTGGTTACCCATGTGCGGATGCTAAGTCCAAAATTATTCATATAACTACTTGGGTTGTATGGTGTGTTTAGCTAACATTTATTTTGTAGGTGTAGCTAGATTTACTTTTCCTATTTTTGATGTAATTTTGCATTAGGAATTAGAATTAATATTATGGGGGATTAGGATGAGTAGTGGCCAGAAGGCTTAGTCCTGGGGTGCCCTGTGATGCCTTTGGAGAAAATCAAATCAAAAGAAAGAGAAGAAAGAAATGAAGAAAAGAAGTCCTCCATAGCATGTATTAGTTTTTGTAATCTGGGTTGTATAAGGGTAGAGCTCATATTTTTTCTCTTTTTTGGGGTGTAGAACCCGCACTAGCCTTTTATTCTTTTATGGTAGTCTATAAAATTGTTTGATATTATGTTTAGATTATGCATTAGAACAACATGCTTTTCATAGTTTCTTTATGATTGATGCTTGAATGTGTGGCCTAGATGCGGTAGGCTCTTAGGATAAAATTAAATTTTCTATCCCACTAATAACTCATACCCTCACATAAAAGCCTAGAATTAAATCAAGATAATAAAATTTTTAGCAACCCCTTATGGATGAATGAATATATATCATGCATATGATATTCTTCCACTCATGTTAAGAGGTGGCTTCCATCTTTGCTAGAGAATGAAGGCTTAACCTATGAGAGCCTTCGATGGAAGAACACCCATTTCTCTCTTAATTTGACCCATAATCAAGTTCTCATGCATTTAGGCATACAAAATCCCATAGCCTGTGTCAAAATAAAGAGTTCAAAAAAATTAAATAAATTTGATAAAATTTACATTATATTTAGTCATGAATTCACACCACTTATGCTCTAGTCTCGAGAGTGAGTTTAAGGACTTAGTCTCCTTTCTAAGTAAAACACAACCTAGCCATCTTGCAAAGCATAAGACTTGCCTATATAGATTTAAAGCGTAGGAGAGTGGTGCCACTAGCGTAATAAGTCCAGCAGTTGGGTGGTTTATTCTCTCTGGTGGAGGTAAATCATATACTCATTTTCGCCTTAGATTTAGGTCATGCTTTGACCCTCGCCAAAGCTCCTTAGCTTAGGATCCAAGGTTGTTATTTCTTTTTGTCGGCTACAAGCATAAATCCTCACATCTTAGGCATTTCCACAATCTTATGTTGTGAGATTATAAGCCCTAGCAATCTAATAAAATATCAACTCAAATAATTAACTATCTTCAATTTCAAAATATAAAGCCCAACCATAGATAGATTGGAATGCTCACTAGGCTTCGTAGTATCATGAGCATTTCCTACTTTCTCCCTTTGGATTCCAAAATTAAATCTTCTCCTTGATCTATCCCATTTGATTTTCTAAAATAGCCAATCCTTTGATAGTCTTAACCTTGAAATCTTTGAAGACCCTAATTATCTACTTTAATCGAGAGTATTCTTAAGAAATTCTCATTCCTTAGGATGTAATTAACTATGGAGGCTTGCCTTCATAGGAAACTTAATAAACCCAACTTAAAATAAACCCTACTTTACTTTTTCATGTAAAGTAGGGGAAAGATCTCTGGTATATTCAAAGAACCATCATGCCTTAGGAGTCCTTATTAGGTGATTAAGTCCATTAGAGGGTGGTAATTTCTATCTTTTCGAGATAGTACATTATTCCTTAATGTCATACCCGATCACTTCAATAAGTATCCCTAAGATCTGCGTGGTGTCCCACATCCTCAAAAATAAATACCACGATTTTTTCTGCGACTCTGATGGGGAGAGTTCCTCTCTCCATCTTTAGTAAACAATTATTGTCTCCAAGCAATGATAGTGGACTTATATTTTATATAGGACCGAGACTATCATTCTTTTTGTTGGCACTTAGCTTTTTTCATCCTTAAGCAAAGCTCGCCAATATCCTTTAGGTTTTAAGACCTCACATGTGGTCTTAAAATCCCTATTGTTCCCCAATAGGTGAAAATTAGAATTAATCAAATAAAGGAGATGACCAAAATTAAGAACCTCTTCACCATCTTGATGGTGAGGCAAGGTTCATCCCATGAACAATAAGAAAATAAAACCCTTCTACAAAATTACATGTCTTTCCAATAGCACTTTTTCAAAATCCACATAATAAGAGATCTTTACATAAAAATTTGTAAGAAATTTTCAAAAAAAAAAAAAACACATATAACCAAACCTCGTTTAACAAATCATTTGATTGTTACATGGAGGTTCTTTTCAAAATCAAAATCAACCATTTTTAATGTCCTTTTCAAAAGCACATTTTTTTGGAAATAGCTATCCCCATCCCACACACTCAAATTTGTTGGATGGAGATTCTATTTTTGAATTAAATTATAATATAAAATTGAAACTCCACTTAGCATACTTCACATGTGCTAGAGTTGAAGTTTTCCCCTTTTCTAAAAGCAATAAATCATACACACACAAAAGAGAAGTCAAGACATATTTATTTGAACCCCCACTTGACATACCCAAATTTGTCAAATGTGAGTTCCCCTTCCCTTGGAGAAGGTAGAGCAAATTGAATTCTATTTGCATTTGTCGATAAAACTCCTTCTTGCCAAAGTCTTGGACTTTAAAATACATTGGGAGCTCATTTGACATGTCCAAGTATAACAAATGAGAATCCCCTTTTTGAAAATCATAAGAACAAATTGAACTCCATTTAACATACCTAAGTTTATTAAATAAGTTCTTTTCTTTCAAAAATCATAAACACATTTGACTTTTACTTAACATACCAAATTTGTTTTGCAAGTTTAGCTTGATTTATTTTTCCTATTTTTAATATAATTTTAAATTAAGAATTATGATTGGTGTTATGGAGGATTAGGATGAGCAGTGGCCAGAAGGCTTAGTCCCTGGGGTGCCCTGTGATGCCTTTGGAGTAAATCAAATCAAAAGAAAGAGAAGGAATAAATGAAGAAAAGAAGACCCCCATAGTATGTATTATTTTTTGTAATCGGGTTGTATAAGGGTAGAGCTCGGCTACCCATCTTTTTTTTCTCTTTTTTAGGTGTACTATCATCAACCTTTTATTCTTTCTTGTAGCTATAAAAAAATTATTTGATGTTGTGTTTAGATTATGCATTAGAAACAACATGCTTTTCCTAGTTTCTTTATGATTGATGTTTGAATGTGTGGCCTGGATGCGGTAGGCTCTTAGGATGAAATTAATTTTTTATCCCAATTAACAACTCATAATTAAAATTTTT
Organism: Cymbidium sinense; assembly: GCA_021442155.1. Classification (NCBI taxonomy): domain Eukaryota; kingdom Viridiplantae; phylum Streptophyta; class Magnoliopsida; order Asparagales; family Orchidaceae; genus Cymbidium; species Cymbidium sinense. The sequence continues at coordinate 5,438,032 of CM038223.1, read as the reverse complement.
AAACAACACCTTATAACATAACATGTCATATTCTTCCACTCTTGTTAGGCTCATGTAATAAAGGCTTCTCCTTTTAAGGATACAAATCTCTCATGCTCTTGTTGTCAAAATACAAAGAGTGTCAGAAGAATCATCAAATAAATTTGATAAAATTTGTATTAGATTAAGTCATGAATTCATACCACTCATGCTCTAGTCTCTCAGGGAGTAAGTTTAAGGACTTAGTCTCCTTTCTAAATAAACAATAGCCTAACCATCTTGCAAAGCATAAGACTTGTCTACATGGATTTAAAGCATAGAAGGAGTTAGTTGGAGCCCACTTTAGGCGGTTGTAAGTCCAACAGTCGGACAATCTATCCTCTTTTGTGGAGGAAGACCATTATGTCCACCTTTTGCTTTAGGACATGCTTATGGCTTGTACCAAAGCTCCCTAGCTTAGGATCCAGGTAGTTATTTCCTTTGAGCTACCATCATAAATTCTCTCATCTTAGGTATTTTAATCTTATGTTGTGGAGATTATAAGTCCTAGTATTCTAATAAAATGTCAACTCAAACAATTAACTCTCTTCAAATTCAAATATATAAAGCCCAACCATAGATAAATTAGAGTGCTCACTAGGCTTCCTAGTATCATGAGCACTCCATACTTGTCTCCTTTGGTTTTGATAAGAACTCTTCCCTTTTGATCTCTCCACTTGATTTCCAAAAATAAAATCAATCCTTTGATAGTCCTATCTTTGAATTCTTTGGAGACAATAATCGCCTACTTTAATCGAGAGTATTATTAAGGGATTCACTTCCCTTAAGATGTAATTAACTGGCTTGCCTCCATAGGAAACGAACGATTTAAAAAAAACTGTTTTACTTTTCCATGATATGAGGGAAAAATCTCTGGTATATTCAAGACCATCATGGAGACCTTAATAGATGAATTAGGTCCATTATAGGTAGCAACTTCTATCTCTCCGGATAATATACTATTCCTTGATGTCATACGATCACCCTAATAAGTATATATCTGAATCTGTGGTGTCCCCTCACATATACAGCACCCAAACACATCACCAAAAATAAACACCACAATACCTAAAGTAAGAGGTAGATAGAATCACAATCTAGTTCAATGCAACTCATGCAAAGGGCATAAGAGAGCTAAGAAGATTTGATTTGAAAATGGTAGAAAATTGATTTCATGTCACATGAAGGGAGATCCATTGAATCACACATGAGTTGGATTTGATTTATGCCAAAGGCATAGGCATAAGAGGGAAAGACCTAGGGATTGAGATTTGATTTAAGTTTGTTTGATTTTGTTAGGAGGAATTCATTTGAATGAATATTTGATTTGATTTATTTTAATTTGTTTGATTTGATTTGTAGAAGGGAGATCCAGGGATACAGTTTAAATTTGTTTAGTTGGTTTGTTTGGAGACATATCCAGAGAATATATGTTTGAATCCAGGGATCAAGATTGGGTTTATTTTGGTTCAATTTTGTTTGTGATTAGGCTCCGGAGAAGAATAAGCATGTCAGTGAGTATTTATAAGATTGGACTTGGCTTGAATAAATTAAAAATTGTTCATGTCGGTTAGGTGTTTGGAGCTTTTGTAAATGTTCAAACTCGGGTTGCTTATTTTTATCTATGTTCAAGCTTGATTTGTACTTGTTTGAAATAATCGAACGAATATGTAATTGAGTTAATTAATAAGTTTTAAATGAGTACTTAAGTTTCTCTAATTTTTTGCTACAGTTATCTTATTAAATCTCATGCAAGTTTTTCACATAATACAAAATTTAGATTCTAAAAAGAAATTAAATCATGAAAAATTTAATAAGGGGTAATTTGGCTAAAGCATATATAAAAATTAAGAGCTAAATATTCTGATAATATGATGCGGCTGATGGAAGTCAATTTGAAGATGAGGGAGTGGTTGGTGGAAGTCAATGTGAAGATGATGGAGTGGTCAGTGGAAGTCAATGTGAAGACGAGGAGTTAGAGCTTCACTTCAAGGGAAGAAGTCAGCCTAAGGCTTAGGCGTGAACTGCAAATGCGAGAATAAGAAAAAATCATGAGATCCGAGACTCGACACAGCTTCTAACTAAGCATCCCGTGACTTGAGTTTGTTAGGGCCAATTTAAAAGTAATTTTTTAGCCTTAGTTAAACATTTATATAATTCATATATGTGTTTTAATTTTTTACTTTGAGCATTTATCCTATAATTTATAAAGCTATAATCTCAATTATATTATATAAATATATAATTAAATATATAATATTTTTTTATGAATTATACTACTAAATTAAAATATTTTTTATTAAATGTATAATTAAATAAATTATAAAATATATTTAATCAGATTTTTAAATAATATATAAATTATCATAGAGCTTAATATCAAGTATTTAATATGTTACTTGTCAATAAATAAGTATATTCATGAACATAAAAAAAAGTATGATCATGTTCATGTTTAGTTCATTTAACCTTCAAGTTTTCAAAAAATGTTCAAGCTTATTTATTTATTAATTTGAAGAAACATGAACGAGCATTAATCGAGCCGAGTTTGAGTAGTTCAACGAGCACATTGGTTCATTTACAATCCTAGAGAAGAGTTTGATTTGACTCCACTGGGATGTTAGTTTTGAATTTTATTTGCTTATTGATTTGAGTTGATTTGATTTAGTTTGATTCAATTTATGGACCACGGTTTGCGATGGATTGCACTAAGAAGGAGCCGGGCCTTGACATATCTTAGATTTACTAGTCCAAAGGGGTAGTTTGCCAGCTAAAGGGTAAGACTATCCACTATAAGAGTTGTCTTTCGGTGTGCAATGGCTGTGCTAGGAAGAAAGTACTGGGACTTACATCTTCTAAAGCAAAAACAGCCGCTGGGGTGATCCATTGTTAACCGACACACTATTATTGAGTGAGTGCGAGGATCTTACCTCAACTCAAAGGTAGTCAAGATTGATTTTATTTTATTTGATTTAATATGGACCCTGTTGGTGTGTGATGGACCGCATTAAGAAGGAAACGAGGGGCCTTTATCTTAGATTTTCCAGTCCAAAGTGCTAGTCTACCGGCCGAAGGGTAGGACAATCCAATCTAAGGGTTACCTTTTGGTGTGCAACGACTATGCTAGGAGGAAAGTGTAAGAACTTACATCTTCCAAAGCGGGTAGCACAATAAATCAAACCCGACCTAGGGAGATTATTGAGTGAGTGTTGTTGAGAGACTTATCTCAACTCAAGAGTAGTCAATGCAATTCTTATAGGGAGTTTTGCTGACACTGTCCAAAGATAGGATGCCTACTTGGAAAAATGTGTCATTAGGGATTATTTGTTTATATATGTTTGTATAGACCCTATTGGTGTGCGAGGGAGCACACCGAGAAGAAGCCATGGGAGCTTTGACAAAAACATTGATTGAAGTTACACAAAGAATTAGAGTTAGATGTCAAAATCACGGATAACATTAAAATCTTTTATGGAAGAGCAATAAAAGATCTAAGCGAATTGTAAAATATATTTGATTAAAAGGTGAACTAACTTAATTTCTTCACATCTAACTTTATATAAAGATAGAAAAAGAAAATGCTGCATAAATGGAAAATATGCAAAGCTTAGTGGAGAAAGCTCTCTCTCTCTCTCTCTCTCTCTCTCTCTCTCTCTCTCTCTCTCTCTATATATATATATATATATATATATATATATATATATATATATATATATATATATATATATATATGATATTGAACATCAATAATTTTAATTGATAATATTTATCAATTATTATTGTGCTAAATACATTATTATTAGCATAAATTAATATTCTAATTAATCACTAGTTAGAAATAGATAGAACCAATTAAGCGTAAAATTTTTTAATCATATTAAATAAAGGCTTTAATCCAAATAACCCTTACTCTCAAATAAAAAAATTTCAAATGATGTATATTTTTAAAATAAACATTTATGTTTTGGATATTTATATCTTTAAAACAAGACAAATGATAATCAAATGCATATTAAGTAGAGATAAAGGAAGTTTGAGGGAAATCTTATTACAACATTTGATATTACATATTGGGATCACAAATATTTTTCATGATGAGCTGAAATCACATTATTTAATTATGCCTTCTACATCTATCATTTATGGATTAAACTATCAATTCATTTTACAATAATAAATACATAAATATTATTTATTATATTATCAAACAATTGAAAATATGAGGTTGCCCAAGACCCTTTAAGCAATAGGATCCCTACTACACTCCATAGTCCAATAGTAAAACCAAGACCCATACAAACCAAAATCATCATCATTGTTAACATTAGAATTTCTTCCTCCAATGTGAATATCATGTTGGTCATCTTTGCAAGTCTTACGTGGTTTTCCACATAGGTCAAAATTTCCATAGTAACTTGATTTCAAATGAGTCAAGTTGGGTCTCCAGGATTGACCGAGAAAGTTGATTATATGATACATTTAGATGATTCAATCCACTTATATTCACAATACTTTGGATTTCTCGACAAGTTGTTTCTTAGAGATCCAAACTTTCCAAGTTTTCATTGATATTGAATGGTATGTGTCACGGAATTGGTTTCTCGACAAATTCAAGCTTATCATTAGACTCATTAATTCAATAGGAATTTCTCCATGAAATTGTTACAAGAAAGATCCATAATCATCACAAGAGTATGCTCGCTTCATACTCTACTCTAAATCATAGCATTAGCATTAGTAGTTTTCAAAGGAATCATAGGTTTAAGCGTCTTGTTTGGTATAGTCATTGAATTGAGATACTTAAAAGATTTAGGCAATATTCCTGAAAGAAAATTATTTGAGAGATCCAAGATTTGAAGTTCTTTCAAGTTAGAGAGGTTCCAAGGAATTGATCCATTTATTTGATGTAAAAGTAACATACTTAAAGACAATAATTTCTCTCCAAGCCATAAAGGTATGTTTCCTAGTTTATTGTTTCCAAGTCAAGAGTGATAAGCTTATTGCAATATCCAAGAAAAGGAATCTCTCCCATGAAAATTATTATCACCTAGATGCAATGATAGTAACCTTGGTAAGTTCCTATCAAGGTGGAATTGAACCCCAAAATTGTTATTTGTTAGAAGAATAATGCATTGTCTTAAAGCTTGAAATAATCATTGGGCATTTTGGAATTTCTCACGATAAATTATTATGCGAGTCAAGATTGAAGGTATTTGACAAATTGATTTTGGAATTTCACCAGAGAGATGATTTTGGGAAACATCAAGTACTTCCAAAATAATCATGTTTGCATTTAAATACCACTCAATTCCTTTAGAGAACATGTTATTAGAAAATAATGCAATACTCACATCACCTATCAAGTGAGGAAGATGACCTTCTAATAGATTTGATCTTAGATCAATTACCAATTGATATGATAGAATATTCAATGACATGGGAAGCTCACCTCTAATAGTATTGTGAGATATATTTAAGTATTCAAGTACATAAAACATGTTCCAAAACCAATTTGGAATAATATCAGAAATGCCACCATTAGAGATGTCTAATATGGAGAGAAATTTTTGAGTTTGAAGCCATAGTGGGAAATGAGGCCCTATAAGACAAGAACTTAACAATAGCCACTCAAGTTGAAATGGTGGAACCCAATTAGAGTTGATTAGGTTAAAATCCAAGTGATTATTTGAAAGAAAGAAATTTTAATTGCGATAAATTTTAAAATTAGCATCAGAAAAGACTATTTAATGGTTTATTGCAATCTAAAACATACAAGTTTGTGAGGCACCAAAGCTTTGTGGGATAGATCCACTAATACTATTATTACTAAGATCAAGATATGTTAGATATCAAAGCCAATTTTTATTATCTTAATATAAATAATAATTTTAAAAAGGCCTTATAATTAAAAAATTAGTGATTTATAATTATTTTTTTGCAATAAAATAAATAGTAGGAAAAAGATTTTAATTGTGTTGGATTATCTCAGTTTTAATTATGCATTTAAATATTAAGTCTTTAAAATCAAAGTTGATATCAAAATTTGTATAGTGGTTTTGCTGACATATTCAAAGATGAGAGATGCCTCATGGAAAAAGTCATTAGGGATTATTTATATATGTTTGTATAGATCCTATTGGTGTGCGAGAGAGCAGACCGAGAAGAAGCCACGAGAGCTTTGACAAAAATATTGATTGAAGTTACACAAAGAATTAGCGTTAGATGTCAAATTGTAAATAAATTTGGATAAAATTAAAATCTTTTGCTGGAAGGCAATAAAGATCTGGCAAAAATTGTAAATATATTTTTGATTAAAGGTGAATAACTTAATTTCTTCACATCTAACTTTATATAAGACAGAAAAGAAAATGAGATAAATGGAAAATATCAAAATTTGGTGGAGCTTCTCTCTCTCTCTCTCTCTCTCTCTCTCCTCTCTCTCTCTCTCTCTCCCTCTCAAATATATATATATATATATATAAAATATATATAGATTGATTGAACATCAATAATTTTATTATTATTTTATCAATTATTATTGTCTTTACATTGATTATTAGCATAAAATGTAATATTCTATTAATCAATAGTAGGGATATATGATAAACCAATTAAAAAAATTTCTATAAGATTAATTAAATTAAGTTTGCAAATAATATAATAAAATAATTATTTAAAAATCAATAATTATATATAAATATGAAACTTGCTATTTAGATTGAATCATTGATATCTTTAAAACAAGACTTAATAATTAATGCATTTAATTTGAGACAAAAGTTTGAGGAGAAATCTTATTACAACATTTAATATTACATATTGGAATCACGTTATTTAATCCTTTCTTGATCTTCCAATGGGATGGAGACCCACTTGACTGACTTGACTTGATGCATTTATTTTAAATTAAAAGACATTTCTTACGTAGAAAATCTAAGCCAATTATCAGTTATCTTAATACAAATAATAATCTTATTTTTTGTCTTATAATTTTAAAAAAATTATGCACTTCTACATGAATATCATATGCATGACGAAATATTTATTTAATTATGAGCATTTGGATTTTTGCCTCAAGAGATTCTGATATAATTTGTTAATAAAATAATATTATACATTTAATCATAATTAAAACTTAATTAATTATGATTAGTGTTTTAGACAAATTCAATGCATAATGACAATCATTTATCACAAATAATAAGAAAAAGTAAATAAAGACGGAGATGGTTTGTCTTTCAAAGTTGATGAAAGCATTTAACAGAAATGTTATATTGATTGCAATATTGACATTAATGACTTTGAAAACCAAAAATTAATTTCGATCTAATCCAAGAATTAATTGATAATTACTCTAAAATGTATAGAGTAAAATAATAATTTTGAAAAATTATCAAGTGCTACAATTATTTGGATATGAGCCCGAATCTTTTCCTAGAATTTTCACATTCATAATTTCGCCTTTCTCTAATATTGCCATATTATTTTAAAAGATGTAAATAAGCATATTTGCTAGCATTATTTAAGAAAATGTGATCATAAGTTAAAATTATTGTAATGATGTACTATATTCATATTTTATTTTATTTTTGTTGGATTTTTTTAATATCTTTTTATTTAATTTTGTGAAGGTGAGATTTATGATTTTAATTTTAGATTTAAATATATATAGTTTGAATGGCCAACATGCATGTTCAAGACTTAAGAACATCAAATTTATATCTCCGACTTATTGATAAAACCACCTATATAATATCTAAATAACAAATACATAAATGTTATTTGGCATATTAATATAATTGAAAGTAAGATATTGCCCAAAACTTGTTGAGCACTAGGATAGCTCCTAATACATTTCATATATGATCCAACAATAAAATCATGACACATATCAAAATAAGTCAAAAATATCTTCATTATTGCAAGTTTTAAGAAGAGATTTGTTGCAAAGGTCTAGATTTTCATATTAAAGCATAGGAAGGTCACAGATAGTGGAAGTCTACATAGGAATGTCACGGATAGTACCTTCATGCCTGAAATAGATATAAAGCATATGGTGGAACAACAAGTGAGGGAAGCGTTGGCGCAAGCCCAGGGTGGCTCATCTGTTCCAAAGGATAGACCCTACCCGGAGGAATTCGATACAGTCCAATATCTCAAGGGTTTTGTGTCACCATCCTTCAAGATCTTGGATGACAGTGGAAACCCTCGGCAGCATATAGTGCACTTTAGAGTCGGCATTGTAATGCGTGAGGTAGTGATGCACTTCTCTTCCAACTCTTATTAGCGGTCGGGATTGCATTTGATTGGTACTTGCCCAATGGTTCGGTGAAGACTTTTCTTTGAGTTGGAGCACCTCTTCTTGGAACAAAAAAACTATGGGTGATCTCATTTGTGTGTACAAAATCCCAATGAGTCCCTTGTGAATTATATTCTTAGATGACAAAAGTATGAAAATCCACCTGTTGTCCAACAACTATAAAAATTCTTCTCAAGAATATTCATGGCCTGGTTGCTTTCATGTTTAAGGTATTTACAATCAAAACCTTTGAGAAACTAATCAAAAGGAGCACGGAAGGAAGCCAAAGCATTACCTTTTCAAGAACAATCATTCAAGCCCAAGTCACGAGTCTTGAGAAGCTAGGGGTAGTAGTGTTAATAGACAAAGGGAAGTAACCTGAGCTCAGGAGACCTCGAGCTCAACATCCTCATCTACCCTCTCCCCCCACCACCTCGCCACACCACCTGCCTCCTCCACATACTCGTGGCGGTACTCATATCCAGTAGCTACCCACCTACTCTTCGATAAATTGAATAAGACTTATTCATTCAAGAGGGAGGTAGATAGGAAGATCTTTAAGAACCTCTTAAAGAAGCTTGACTTTTAGTTACAAAGGAGGAAGATGTGGGCATGTAATGATCTCCTACCACGCATGGTTATGTCTTGGAAGATTGTGTCACCTTTAAAGGACTAGCTACAAGTCGAGCTATTGTTATCACCAAGGAATACTTGTTAGAACAACCCTCCAGTTCCACTCGAATAATTTTTGGGGATACTTGCGATCCTCTTAAGACAAAAGAAGGTTGGGATATTGCTTATCCCGAACCTCTAAAAAGTGGTCTCTAAGATCAAGATGCTTTCTTTCAAGTGCACAACTCGAACCTCCAACACCAAGGAAGGTTTGCAAGTTGCCAAAGACAACTTGAAGAAGGTGTCGACTCAATAGCAGTAGCCTACCTTACTTGCAGGATAGCATAGTAGCGCATTAAGTCCTTCCACGTTGTACAGCCACTTCACTCTTCTTCAGTATTGTATCCATGGAGTGCTAAACCCCTCACTCTGCTTACTCTGCATGATTTATATTTTGTACATCCATCTAAATCTAAGAAATCAATGAATAAAGCTGATTCCACTTACATTTGTGTCACTTCTGATACTCTTGATTTTATTCCCATAAATAACTCTCCAAGTTTAAATAATAATAACTCTAGTTGATCATTCATCTTGATTTAGAAATAGATTTCTCATTTCTAAATCAGTTCACCTCTTGAGATTGAGTCAGACTCAGATGATCCCATAGAGAAGTGGTACAGGATGAGAGTTAGAACTTCTATAAATTCATCATTCAAAGAGGTCATTGAAGTTAACCTTTGCATTGGCAAGTTCTATCTCTAGGTGGCACCTCGGGATAAGGGTAAATCATTGGTTCTAAAGAGTGATAACCCTTCATAGAATATGGATATGCTTGTGGATGATCAAGCCAATTTGACTACAAGCATATTAGAAAGTAGTTCTAAGTTAAGCATATATGGCCTTATCTTATCCAAAGAGTTGAGAAAATCCCTAATCAATTTCTTGATCAGATATGCTTAGGACAGCTACTAGGAGGAGGCTCGCATTCAGGAGGACACTCTAGGAGTTACATTCGGTGATGAAGACTTGCTTCTAGGAACGACCAAGCACAACCGCCCTCTTTACATTATAGTGGATATTAGAAGAAATAGTATATCCGAGTTCTTGTTGACGGGGTGCATCAATGAACATTATGAGTAAAACCTCACTTGAGGATTGATATCTCCAAACTTTCAAAAGAGGATGATGTTGAGGATTCAATGAACAAGGTGAGAGGGTCTCGAGCTTTATAGTGTTGCCATTAGAAGTAGATGATTGGAAGACTACCGTCAAGTTTCATATTATAGACTATACATCTTTGAATGCTTTGCTTGGGACCGTGGATACATGAGAATGTGATTCCATCCTCTCTACATTAGTGTGAAGTTTCAGAGGTGGGATTGAATACTATGTCAAAGGAGATCTTAAATTCATAGTTCATGAGCTAATATATGAAGATGATACTATCTCCCTCAAAATCAACAAGTCTATTCTCGAACTTGGCCAAAGTTCAAAGATAAAAGAAAAGAAAAGGAAAAGAGAAAGAAAAGAAAAGAAAAGAAAGAAAAAAGAAAAAGAAAAGAAAGAAAATAAAAGGGCAAAAATAGACTTGGAGGAGAAAGTAGAGCCTAACATTAGATTCCACCCATAGTTGTTACTCCATTCAACATATGGGTAAGATGAGTCTACCTCCAGAAGCGAGGAAGACAGGGGACGGATGGAAGACCTCCTATTGGCCACCAATAGGAGTTATGTCCCTACGGAGTACACCTACTATATAGACTTAGAATATAGTTCAGAGGATGAGTCATTTATGATTAGTACGCCAGCTAGCACTTTCAGACAACAAATCCTCATGCAAGTGACAGTTGAGCTAGACAATGATGAAGATCGGCCTCCTAAGCAAAGCATAAGTGTATCTAAGTCTATATATGAAATAGTGAAGCATCAGTTGGGAACTTTAGCTCTAACCCCACTTTCCTCACAAAAAGTTGAGGGTTTGGTAGTTAAGGAAGCCCCTAAGTCTTCCATAAATGTAAAGGTGCAGAAGTTCTTTCTTGGAGCATCATCCTCAAGTCAAGAAGCTGATGTAGAACTTGAGGATGATTCATACAAAAAATTTAATAGAATTACCTTTTGATTAGTACTTGCCTTATGTTCTTAATTTAGCAAAGAAATGATTAATTTCACATGCTTGGTCTAAACATAGGTCATATTACTTTGAAAGGTTATGGAACAACAAATCGGAACAACAATCAAGAGGACTATGATTGATATAGTGGGTCCGATTAATGATGATGATTCACTTAGTCATCACCAATCATTTGTAATAGTTCTTTTCAAATCATGCTAACTCATATGAGGAGGTGTGTTTAGAAACTTGATGATCCAAATGACTTTGAAGTCAAGGATGCACCGCCAGAGTTCGAAGAGGAGATCAGATCAACCATTGAAGAACTCAAATTAATTAACCTAGGAAATGAAGAAGATCCACGCCCAACATACATCAGTTTTTTGTTGAATGAAAAAGAAACCAAAGATTTTGTGAAGCTATTGACTGAGTTTAAGGACTTTGGATGAGTTATGAAGAGATGTCTAGTATCTCGACATAGCAGTCCACAAACTAGCAATAGAACCTAATGCTAACCCTATCAAGCAGTCTCCTAGATGCATGCGATTAGACATTGAACAACAGGTCACTTCTGAAATCAAGAAACTGATCGATGCTAGCTTTAGTGTCATCCTAGTTAAGAAAAAGAATGACCAAATTCACATATGCGTCAATTTTAGGGATCTAATAAGGCATGTCCTAAGGATAAATTTCTACTTTCTATACTAGAATTAATGGTGGACATTGCCTCATCTCATGCAGTATTCTCCTTTATGGAAGGGTCATCTAGCTATAACCAAATGAAGATGGCCCCCGAGGATGAAAGAAGCACTACCTTTCAAACCCTGATCAAAATATATTATAAGGTCATGCCTTTCATTTAAAATGTCGCCACATACCATATGACTCAATCTTGGATGAACTCATTTACATCAAGTTGAATGCTACATCGATGATCTATCAAGAGCAAAGAAAAGGAAGACCATCTCTTTGACTTGAGAGTTTTCAATTAAGATAATACAACCTCAAAATGAACCCTCAAGTGTGTGCATTCGAGTAGCTTCAAGAAAATTCTTGGGTTTGTTGGACATTGGGAATTGAAATTGACTGAGAAGATCAAATAAAAATGCCACCCCTAAAAGCATAACACAACATCGGCGGGCATATATCTAAGATGCTTCATTTCCAACTTATTAGAAGATGCCAACATTTTGCACTCAAAAGGATGTCAAGTTCAGGGTGATAAGTGCCAGATGCCTTTGAAGACATCAAGCAATACGATGCCGCCAGTTCTAGCACTATCCCAAGTCGCTCATATTATATACTACATTACAATTTGGAGCTTTGTTAGCTCAAACCAACAAAAGGGAAGGAGAACACTATTATCTCATCATCTAATCCCTAAGGCAAACTATCCACCTATTGAAAAGCACTACCTATCTTTAATCTTTGCATCCCAAAAGTTACATTACTCATAAGGTGAACTTGATCTGAGTCAATCCATGTAATATCTCATGACATGACCTTTATCGATGATTGGCATTGGTCCATGATTTTATCTGACATAACATTCATCTCCGGTGAAAAGATAAGCACTTGGATTTCTTAGCATCCACTGTGATTCTCCAAATGATGATCCCCATGAGCAAATCATGAACTTGGGGGATACTAGTGCTCACCTGGAGATGTACTTTGATAAGCTTCCTCTCAAAGAGGAGAAGAACCATAATTTACTATCCCAAGGAAGGCATAGGAATAGTTCTCTAACTCACCATGTAAGAGATTCTCATATCATCTGTCCAATCCATGCACCAACAATGAAGCCAAATATGTGGCTCTAATTGCCGGTCTAAAGTTAGTCATTATAGTAAGCGTCTAGAGTATCAACATCTTTAGGGATTCTTTGTTAGTCATCAACTAAATCACTAGGTCCTACAAAGTTCTAAAGCTAAACTCCATCACAAGTACACTAAGAGTTGTTGGCCCAAATCGAGGTTACCATTTACAAGATTTCAAGGAGAAAATGCAAGTAGATGCATTAGCCAAGCTTGCTAAAAGAGTTAGCATGTAAGATGAGTCCATTCAATAAGGGTCCAAAATAGATAAGTCTTATCCTTATTGATTGAACTCATCGAGAGATTCTCTCTGAAGGGGAGGTTATTGCCCAAAAATGATGAGTCGATGAGGCAACCATTCATGGATTATTTAAATATATACCTCAAGAGAAATCACTAGACATCAGTGAAGTGAGAGCCCTTTCCTACGCCTCGTGGATGGCACCTTAGATCCTTCATCATATGTTGTTATGTTGTTCGGACAAACATTCAGAGGATCAAAGGTACACCGTTTATGAAGCACATCAATCATCCCAAGATGAAAGCCAAGATCAAGAGATGGATACTACGCCTTCAATGATCACAATATACGTAGCTAGGAGATGCCACCAATGTCGTACATGTGGTCCTACATCAACCACCCAACATTCTACATCGCATATTGGCCTCATGGCCATTTGAGTGTTGGGTACATATGGGTCCGACGATCCTCTTCTTCAAGGGTCACGTTCATTCTAGCTAATCGATTACTTTTCAAGTGGGCATAAGCAAACCCACTTAAAGAGGTCACAGCTCACCATGTGCTCCAATTTTTTAGAAACCATATTGTATATAGGTTCGGGGTGCCTCGATGAATTATATTTGTTAATGGTACTGCAATCAAGAGCACTAAAATCTACCCGAGCAACACAACATAGATTGGAGATATTCCACCATCTACTACGAGGGCAAATGGTCTAAGCATTCAACAAAACTCTCATTCAAATATTAAAGAAGACACTCGAACAAGAGACAGGCTAGGGATTGTCAGCCTACCTACTCACATAACTCAACTCACCACCTTTCTCCTTAGTGTATGGGTCTCAAGCCATTACCATTAGAAGTCCAACTCATCACCAAGGATAGGTAATAAAATCACAGAAATGAGCCAAGTTGTGGAAGAGCTCAAAGTTTGGAGGAGAGACGCCTACGCATATGAGAACCTCGAGTTATATAAAGCCAAGATGATTCAAGCTCACAACAAGTTGGTCTTTTAGAGCTTTTCATGTAGAGAGCTTATTTTAGTTCTAAGGAGAATAATTGTTGCCATGAAAGATGGGAGTTTGAACCTACTTGGAAGGCCTTTTGCCATAGAGAAGGCATACCAAGGAGGATCTTATCGCCTTATAAATTTTAAGGGAGCCCAATGCTTCCAATCAACGCTCTACCTAAAGAAATATTATCAAATCTTATTTCAAATCAATTATCAATAAAACTTTTTCATCTTAAATTTCATCTCTTTATGATGAAGAATATCTTTCTAATCCATGACGATGTGTTTAGGGTGTAAGGAACCCAAGTGGCATCCTATCCTTAGTAACACAACATCAACACAAACTACACATAACCATATATAAAACAAATATATATCTTTTATCTCGGGCTATTTTAATGTGGGATAAAGCCTCTTGTGGCACTCACTCATTAGCTGCTCTAAGTCGGGCTGACATGCTACCTTGCTAATGAGTCACCCTAGTGGTCACTTATCTGGCGGATGTGAGTCCCCGCGCTTTCTTCTTGACTTGACCATTGCTAACCAACGAGTATCTTATCAGTTTAGTAGGCCTTCCTGCGTAGCTGGTAAGCTACCATATGTTGACTTTGTTTAAGAGGATGTAAGCCTACACGCTTTCTTCTTGGCAATATGCATTGACTAGATCGAGTATATTTGAGGTTTAGATAAGTCCCCCTAGTGGTTCTTTCCTCCGACTACTTTAAGTTGGTTTAGTCCTTACACCAGACTCCCCACTTGGTAGTCGCCTCAGGTGATAGTACCCCGCCAATTGACTATCCGATGATCATTTTCATCTCGTGAAGATGTAAGTCTACAAGCCTTCTTCTCGTTGATTGTAAACCGATAGGCACCTTAGGTTATTGGTTATCGCCATGTCGACTGACCCACCCGATGGACACACTCTTGGCGATGTGAGTCCCCATGCTTTTCCTTGAGTTGGCCATCAAACCTACTGTGCTTGGTTTCTTTGAGTTGTATCAATACCTCATTTGCTTTCTCCTTGAGTTGGCCTCTATCGATATCTAAATCATGGTTCAAAAAGTGCCTCTGGTTGACCGATCTTCGCCCAAACCAAATGGCACCACGCTCCCAATCAAGCCACATGGTTACTGAGTGAATTAATTTTTTTTTTAATTAAAAAATTAATTTAAATCACCTAAACTTCAAAAAATTCATTGAAAATAAAATACTTAACCAAAAATCAACAAAATCAAAATCCCCAAATTTTAATGAGGATTTAAACTTAATTGAGTTTAGTGAAAATTAAACTTTATTAATTAAACCAAAAAATATATAATTAAGTTGAAATTTTAAGGATTGAAACTAATGTTAAAACACATCTACCATTTCAAGTGAAAATGACTTTAATTGAGAGAAATTAAATTAAGTTTAGATTGTCCATTTTAATAAAATAAATCAAATAAATTTCAAAAATTTACAAAAAATCTTTAAACTTAAAGGAATCACATCTAAAACTCTTAAGAAAATAATGTGATTTTCTAAATCCTAATGAACTAAACAAACACTTAAGATAAAGTTTAATCAATTAAACTTAATTAAAATATAATCTAAAAAATAATTTAAATATCAAAATGAAAATGAAATGAAATAATACTTAAGCAATCATTAAATAATCAAACCTCAAATCAAATATATCATCCTAAAAATTAAATTAAACATGATTAAACTATTTAAGTTAATAAACTAATTAAATGATTAAATCTTAAATCAAACTTAAAATTAAACAAATCTATGAATTAACAAAATCAAACCAAATAACTAAATCAAACTAAGCATAATCTTAATTAAACTTAATTAAAACAACAAACTAATTAATCATTAAATAAACTAAAATAATCAAATTGATTAATACACCAATTCAACATAATCATTTAATACTAATCAAATTAAGTCAAATAAAGTTAAAGCAACCTTAATTAACATATGATTAAATCACATCCATTTGGAATAAGATAATTAATTAACCATTAAATATTTCAACATAATAACTAAATCAAACATGTTAATGAAATCAAACAAATATAATAAATGAATCAAATCAAATAAAACTCTAATCATAAATAATCAAACTTAATTAAATGAAATAAACAATTAATTCATTTAATAACAAATTACAAATAATCCTTTTAATCAAATCAAACTTAAGAAAACATTTAACTAAATCAAATCAACTCACATGTAAATTAAGTCATTAATCTCTAATTAAACAAACCCTTAATTAATCTAATGATTTTAAAATTTAATTACAATCAAACTTAATTAATCTAACATCTAATTAATGCAAACTTAATGAATTAATCATCTTAATTAATCAAATTAATTTAAATAAGTACATTAAAGCTAACTCTAAAAATTAAGCTAAATCAAACCCCTAATTAAATTTAATAATTAATCAAATAATTTAATTAAGTAATCAAATTAATCATAATAAACCAAGCTTAATCAAACATAATCAAAATGCAATTAAAAATCAAAATCAAATTAAACCAAATCATTAAGTCATTAAACATCATTAAATTAAATAAATCTTTTAAACTTTATAATCAAATAAATGAATTTCAAACATAAAATTAAAGCATAATCAAGAGAAGAATTAAATATTAATTTATAAGGATATTGAATTATTAAGATTTAATTAAACCAAAATATCTAATCTAAAATTAATTAACCAAAAATACATGAATTTAAACAAACTTAAACTTCATTAGAAATTAAGGATATTGAATTATCAAGATGCAATTAAACTAAAACATTAAAAATCAAAATCAATCAATCAAATACTTAAACAAACTCAAATTCTAAATCCTAAATCAAATCAAATGAATTACACAAGTTCAAATGGGCTAATTAAGATACTTAAGGACCTTAGTTAGATTCTTTAGGAGTTAGGATGTAGAATAGGTGAGTTCTGTCTACAAATGGAATTCACTCTACTCTTCATTCTTGAAAACCTAAACATCATTTTAACCAAATAAAAGTGAAATAAAAATGAAAAAAATAAATCATTAAATCATTTAAATTGAAATCACCCAAAGGTAAAATTTAAACAAATTCAAACTCCAAATTGAAACTTAAACTAAAGAAGCCTAGTAAAGTCTTGCCACACAAGCCTTAAGCACACACATTAGAATGCTAAGTCACCACTTCTAGTGCTAATTTAGGGCGTTGTATGTATGATGTTGTGTTTTATTTTGTGATGTAATGTTTTAGACTAGATGTTAGGTGTATGAGACTGGATGTTAGCCGTTATTAAATCATATTTTCTCAGAGGTTGTGCTAAAGGGCCAATAAAAAAAATATAAATACGTTTGTGTATGTTGCTTAGCCTTAAGCATAACTCACATTAGATTTTGGTTACCCATGTGGTGCTAAGTCCAAAATTATTCATATAAATGCTTGGGTTGTATGGTGTGTTTAGCTAACATTTGTTTGGTGTACTAGATTTACTTTTCCTATTTTTGATGTAATTTTGCATTAGAATTAGGATTAAATTATGGGATTAGGATGAGTAGTGGCAAGTCCACGGGGTGCCTGTGATGCCTTTGGAGCAAATCAAATCAAAAGAAAGAGAAGAAAGAAATGAAGAAAAGAAGACCTCCATAGCATGTATTATTTTTTGTAATCCAGGTTGTATAAGGGTAGAGCTCGGCTACCCATATTTTTTCTCTTTTTGGGGTGTATGGCAGAACCCGACCGAACTGGCCTTTTATTCTTTTATGGTAGTATATAAAATTGTTTGATATTGTGTTTAGATTGTGCATTAGAACAACATGCTTTTCATAGTTTCTTTATGATTGATGCTTGAATGTGTGGCCTAGATGCGGTAGGCTCTTAGATAAAATTAAATTTTCTATCCCACTAATAACTCATAACCTCACATAAAGCCAAAATTAAATCAAGATAATAAAATTTTAGCAACCCTTAATGGATGAATGAATGTATAATATCATGCATATGATATTCTTCCACTCTTGTTAAGAGGTGGCTTCTATCTTTGCTAGAGAATGAATGCTTAACCTATGAGAGCATGGAAGAACTCTCCTTTTTCTCTTGATTTGGCCCATAATCAAGTTCTCATGCATTTAGGCATACAACATCCCATTACCTGTGTCAAAACAAAGAGTTCAAAAGAATTAAATAAATTTGATAAAATTTGCATTAGATTTAATCATGAATTTGCACCACTCATGCTCTAGTCTCTTAGGGAGTGAGTTTAAGGACTTAGTCTCCTATCTAAATAAAAAATAGCCTAGCCATCTTGCAAAGCATAAGACTTGCCTATAGATTTAAAGCGAGGAGGAGTTAGTGCCACTCAATAATAAGTCCAACAAATGGGTGTTTATTCTCTTATGGAGGTAAATCATATACCCATTTTTTCCTTAGATTTAGGTCATGCTTCGTCCCTCACCAAAGCTCCTTAGCTTAAGATCCGAGGTTGATGTTTCTTTTAGCCAACTACAAGCATAAATCCTCACCTCTTAGGCATTTCCACAATCTTATGTTGTGAGATTATAAGCCCTAGCAATTTAATAAAATATCAATTCAAATAATTAACTCTCTTCAATTTCAAAAATATAAAGTCCAACCATAAGATAGATTGGAATGCTCACTAGGCTTCCTAGTATCATGAGCATTTCCTACTTTCTCTCTTTGGATTCCAAAAATAAGTCTTCTCCTTGATCTATCCCATTTGATTTTCTAAAATAGCCAATCCTTTGATAGTCTTAACCTTAAAATCTTTGGAGACCCTAATTACTTAATTAAAGAGTATTCTTAAGAAATTCTCATTCCTTAGGATGTAATTAACTATGGGGGGCTTGCCCATAGAAAACTTAACAAACCCGCTTAAAATAAACCCTACTTTACTTTTCATGTAAAGTGGGAAAGATCTCGTATATTCAAGACCCATCATGCCTAGAGTCCTTATTTGATTAGGTCCATTATAGGGTGGTAATTTCTATCTTTCGAAAGTACATTATTTAAGATCCGTGATATCCCACATCCTCAAAAAATAAACACCACAGATTTTTCAGACTCATGGGGAGAGTTCCTCTCTCCATCTTTAACAAATTACCCTCCAAGCATCGATAGTGGACTTATATTTTATATAGAGACTATCATTCTTTCCATTGGCACTTAGCTTATTTCATCCTTAAGCAAAGCTCGCCAATATCCTTTAGGACCTCACCCATGTAAAATCCCTATTGGGATCTCCCCAATAGGTGAAAATTAGAATTAATCAAACAAAGGAGATGACCAAAATTAAGAACCTCTTCACCATCTTGATGGTGAGGCAAGGTTCATCCCATGAACAATAAGAAAATAAAACTCTTCTACAAAATAACATGTCTTTCCAAAAGCACTTTTTCAAAATCCACATAATAAGAGATCTTTACACAAAAATTTGTAAGAAATTTTCAAAAAAAAAAAGGCACAAAACACATATAACCAAACCTTGTTAACAAATCATATGATTACATGGAGGTTCTTTTCAAAATCAAAATCAGGCATTTTTGATGTCCTTTTCAAAAGCAAATTTTTTTGGAAATAACTATCCCCATCCCACGCACTCAAATTTGTTGGATGGAGATTCTATTTTTGAATTAAATTATAATATAAAATTGAAACTCCACTTAGCATACTTCACATGTGCTAGAGTTGAAGTTTTCCCCTTTTCAAAAAATAAAAAATAAAAGCAATAAATCATACACACACAAAAGAGAAGTCAAGACATATTTGAACCCACTTAACATATAAATTTGTTAAATGGGAGTTCCCCTTCCCTTGGAGAAGGTAGAGCAAATTGAATTCTATTTGCATTTGTTTGATAAAACTCCTTCTTGCCAAAGTCTTGGACTTCAAAATACATTGGGAGCTCATTTGACATGTCCAAGTATAACAAATGAGAACCCCCTTTTTGAAAATCATAAGAACAAATTGAACTCCATTTAACATACCTAAGTTTGTTAAATAAGTTCTTTTCTTTAAAAAAAAAATCATAAACACATTTGACTTTCACTTAACATACCAAATTTATTTGGTGTAGCTTGATTTACTTTTCCTATTTTAATATAATTTTAAATTAAGAATTATGATTAGTGTTATGGAGGATTAGATGAGCAAGGGAAGGCTTAGTCCTGGGTGCCCCAGTGATGCCTTTGGAGTAAATCAAATCAAAAGAAAGAGAAGGAAAAATGAAGAAAAGAAGACCCCATAGCATGTATTATTTTGTAATCTGGTTGTATAAGGGTAGAGCTACCCATCTTTTTTTTCTCTTTCGGGTATATAAGCATCAACCACACCCTTTTATTCTTTTGGTAGCTATAAAAAATTATTTGATGTTGTGTTTAGATTATGCATTAGAAACAACATGCTTTTCATAGTTTCTTTATGATTGATGTTTGAATGTGTGGCCTATGCGGCTCTTAGATGAAATTAATTTTTTATCCCAATTAACAACTCATAATTAAAATTTTTAAACAACTCATAACCTCACATAAAAGCCTAGAAATTAAATCAAGATAACAAAATATTTAGCAACCCCTTAGCTGGATGATTATATGTATAACATCATTCATGTCATATTCTTCCACTCTTGTTAAGAGGGGGCTTCCATCTGTGCCAGAGAATAAAGGCTTAACTTGTGAGAGCCTTTGATAGAAGAACACCCATTTCTCTCTTGATTTGGCTCATAATCAAGTTCTCATGCATTTAGGCATACAAAATCTCATAACCTGTGTCAAAACAAAGAGTCTAGAAGAATCAAATAAATTTGATAAAATTTGTATTAGATTAAGTCATGAATTCATACCACTCATGCTCTAGTCTCTCAGGGAGTGAGTTTAAGGACTTAGTCTCCTTTCTAAATAAACAATAGCCTAGCCATCTTGCAAAGCATAAGACTTGCCTACATGGATTTAAAGCATAGGAGTTAGTTGGCCACTCTAGGGTTGTAAGTCCAATATGGACAATCTATCCTCTTTGTGGAGGAAGACCATTATGTCCACCTTTTGCTTAGATTTAGGACATGCTTATGGCTTGTACCAAAGCTCCTAGCTTAGGATCGAGGTAGCTATTTCCTTTGATCATAAATTCTCACCTTAGGCATTTTCACAATCTTATGTTGTGGGATTATAAGTCCTAGTATTCTAATAAAATGTCAACTCAAACAATTAACTCTCTTCAAATTCAAATATATAAAGCCCAACCATAGGATAGATTAGAGTGCTCACTAGGCTTCCTAGTATCATGAGCACTCCATACTTGTCTCCTTTGGTTTCGATAAGAACTCTTCCCTTTTGATCTCTCCCACTTGATTTCCAAAAATAAAATCAATCCTTTGATAGTCCTATCTTTGAATTCTTTGGAGACAATAATCGCCTACTTTAATCGAGAGTATTCTTAAGGGATTCACTTCCTTAAGATGTAATTAACTATCGAGGCTTGCCTCCATAGGAAACTTAACTAACCTGATTTAAAAAAGCTTTTACTTTTCCATGTGAGGGAAAAATCTCTGGTATATTCAAGACCCATCATGCCTTAGAGACCTTATTAGATGATTAGGTCCATTACAGGGTAGTGACTTCTCTCTCTCCAGATAATACACTATTCTTTAATGTTGTACCTGGTCACCCTAATAAGTATATCTACGAATCTACATTGTGTCCCCTCACATATACACACAAAGCACCCAAACACATCACCAAAAATAAACACCACAATACCTAAACTAAGAGGTATAGAATCACAATGATCTAGTTCAATGCAACTCATCTCATGCAAAGGGCATAAGAGAGCTAAGAAGATTTGATTTGAAAATGGTAGAAAATTGATTTCATGTCAATGACATGAAGGGAGATCCATTGGGGAATCACACATGAGTTGATTTGATTTATGCCAAAGGCATAAAAAAGAGGGAAAGACACTAGGGATTGAGATTTGATTTAAGTTTGTTTGATTTTGTTAGGGAGGAATGCTCGAATGAAGATTTGATTTGATTTATTTTAATTTGTTTGATTTGATTTGTAGAAGGGAGATCCACTGGGATACAGGTTTAAATTTGTTTAGTTGGTTTGTTTGGAGACATATCCACTGAGAATATATGTTTGAATCCACTAGGGATCAAGATTGGGTTTATTTTGGTTCAATTTTGTTTGTGATTAGGCTCCACTGGGGAGAAGAGTAGGGTTGTAATCGAGCTGAGTATTTATAAGATTGGACTTGGCTTGAATAAATTAAAAATTGTTCATGTCCGGTTCGTGTTCGAGCCGAGCTTTTGTATAAATGTTCAAACTTGGCTTGCTTAATTTTATCTATGTTCAAGCTTGATTTGTACTTTGCTTGTTTGAAATAATCGAACAAATATATAATTGAGTTAATTAATGAGTTTTAAATGAGTACTTAATTTTCTAATTTTTTTGCTACAATTATCCTCTTAAATTTCATGCAAGTTTTTCACACAATACAAAATCTATATTCAAAAAAAGAAATTAAATCATAAAATTTTAATAAGGGTAATTTGGCTAAAGCATATATAAAAATTAAGAGCTAAATATTCGATAATATGATATGATGAAAAGACGAGGAGTGGTTGGTGGAAGTCAATGTGAAGACGATGGAGTGGTCGGTGGAAGTCAATGTGAAGACGATGGAGTGGTCGGTGGAAGTCAATGTGAACACGAGGAGTTAGAGCTTCACTTCAAGAGAAGAAGTCAACAGGCTTAGGGTGTGAACCGCAAATGCAAATAAGAAAAATCGTGAGATCCACGACTCTTCTAACTAAGCATCCAACCCGAGTGACTTGAGTTTGTTGGGTCACCAATTTAAAAGTAATTTTAGCCTTAGTTAAACATTTATATAATTCATATATGTGTTTTAATTTTTTACTTTGAGCATTTATCCTATAATTTATAAAGCTATAATCTCAATTATATTATATAAATATGTAATTAAATGTATCATATATTTTATAAATTATATTACTAAATTATAATATATTTTTATTAAATGTATAATTAAAAAACTTATAAGTTATATTTACTCATATTTTTAAGATAATAAATGAATTATCACAGAGCTTAATATCAAGTATTTAATATGTTACTTGTCAAACAATAAATAAGTATATTCATGAACATAAAAAAACAAGTATGATCATGTTCATGTTTAGTTCATTTAACCTTCAAGTTTTCAAAAAATGTTCAAGCTTATTTATTTATTAATTTGAAGAAACATGAACGAGCATTAATCGGTGAGTAGTTCAACGAGCACATTGGTTCATTTACAATCCTAGAGAAGAGTTTGATTTGACTCCAGGGATGTTAGTTTTGAATTTTATTTGTTTATTGATTTGAGTTGATTTGATTTAGTTTGATTCAATTTATGGACCCGTTACGAATGGATGGACCTAAGGAGCCACGGGCCTTAACATATCTTAGATTTACTAGTCCAAAGGGTAGTTTGCTAAATAAAGGGTAAGACTATCCACTATAAGAGTTGTCTTTCGTGTACGCGTATTTAGGAAGAAAGTGAGGGACTTACATCTTCTAAAGTAAAACAAATACTGGGTGATCTGTTGAGCACAACAAATCGGACCTTGGGCAACTATTGAGTGAGTGTCGCTGGGGATCTTACCTAAACTCAATGGTAGTCAAGATTAATTTCATTTTATATGATTTAATATGGACTGGTGATGGACCGTGATTAAGAAGGAGCCACGGTCTTGACCTATCTTAGATTTTCCAGTCCAAAGTGGTAGTCTACCGGGTAGGACTATCCAACCTAAGGGTTGCCTTTTGCGTGCAACGATCAGAAGGAGGAAAGTGCAAGAACTTACATCTTCCAAAGCGGGTAGCACAATAAATCAAACCCGACCTAGGGAGACTATTGAGAGAGTGTTGTTGGAGACTTATCTCAACTCAAGAGTAGTCAATGCAATTATATGGAGTTTTTACATCCCCAAAGATAGGATGCCGCTTGGAAAAATGTGTCATTGGGGATATTCTCCTAATCCACAAGAGAAATATATTTTGTTTTTATATATGTTTGTATGGACCCTATTGGTGCAGGGAGCACACCGAGAAGAAGCCATGAGCTTTGACAAAAACATTGATTGAAGTTACACAAAGAATTAGTTAGATGTGAAAAATCAGAATAAATTCGATAACAATTAAAATCTTTTATGGAAGAGCAATAAAAGATCTAAGCAGCAATTGTAAAATATATTTTTGATTAAAAGGTGAACTAACTTAATTTCTTCACATCTAACTTTATATAAAGACAGAAAAAGAAAATGCTGCATAAATGGAAAATATGCAAAGCTTAGTGGAGAAATCTCTCTCTCTCTCTATATATATATATATATATATATATATATATATATATATATATATATATATATATATATATATATATATATATTGAACAATAATTTTAATTGATAATATTTATCAATTATTATGCTAAATACATTATTATTAGCATAAATTAATATTCTAATTAATCACTAGTTAGAAATAGATAGAACCAATTAAGCGTAAAATTTTTTTAATCATATTAAATAAAGGCTTTAATCCAAATAACCCTTACTCTCAAATAAAAAAAATTCAAACGATGTATATTTTTAAACTAAATAAACATTTATGTTTTGGATATTTATATCTTTAAAACAAGACAAATGATAATCAAATGCATATTAAGTAGAGATAAAGGAAGTTTGAGGGAAATCTTATTACAACATTTGATATTACATATTGGGATCACAAATATTTTTCATGACTGAACTGAAATCACATTATTTAATTATGTCTTCTACATCTATCATTTATGGATTAAACTATCAATTCATTTTACAATGATAAATACATAAATATTATTTATTATATTATCAAACAACTGAAAATATGCAGTTGCCCAAGACCCTTTAAGCAATAGGATCCCTACTACACTCCATAGTCCAATAGTAAAACCAAGACCCATACCAAGAAACAAACCAAAATCATCATCATTGTTAACATTAGAATTTCTTCCTCCAATGTGAATATTATGTTGGTCATCTTTGCAAGTCTTACGGAGTGGTTTTCCACATAGGTCAAAATTTCCATAGTAACTTGATTCGTCAAATGAGTCAAGTTGGGTCCCCACTGGGATTCGACCAGAAAGTTGATTATATGATACATTTAGATGATTCAACTTAATTATATTCACAATACTTTCCGGAATGACAAGTTGTTTCTTGAGAGATCCAAACTTTCCAAGTTTTTGCACCGATATTGAATGGTATGTGTCACGTGAATTGGTTTCTCGACAAATTCAAAACTCCCAATTAGACTCATTAATTCAATAGGAATTTCTCCAGAAATTGTTACAAGAAAGATCCATAATCATCACAAGAGAGAGTACGCTCGTGAATTCATACTCTACTCCATTTATATCAATTATTAATGACTCTGGTAAAATCATAGCATTAGAAGTACGGGTTTTCAAAGGAATCATAGGTTTAAGCGTCTTGTTTGGTATAGTCATTGAATTGAGATACTTAAAAGATTTAGGCAATATTCCTGAAAGAAAATTATTTGAGAGATCCAAGATTTGAAGTTCTTTCAAGTTAGAGAGGTTCCAAGGAATTGATCCATAAAATTTATTTGATCATAAAAGTAATATACTTAAAGACAATAATTTCTCTCCAATCCATAAAGGTATGTTTCCTGTAAGTTTATTGTTCCCTAAGTCAAGAGTGATAAGCTTATTGCAATATCCAAGAAAAGGAATCTCCCCATGAAAATTATTATCACCTAGATGCAATGATAGTAACCTTGGTAAGTTCCCTATCCAAGGTGGAATTGAACCCCAAAAATTGTTATTTGTTAGACGAATAATCTGCATTGTCTTAAAGCTTGAAATAATCATTGGGCATTTTGGAATTTCTCCTGATAAATTATTATGCGATAAGTCAAGAAGCTTTATTGAAGGTATTTGACAAATTGATTTTGGAATTTCACCAGAGATGATTTTGGGAAACATCAAGTACTTCCAAAATAATCATGTTTGCATTTAAATACCACTCAATTCCTTTAGAGAACATGTTATTAGAAAATAATGCAATACTCACATCACTATCAATGAGGAAGATGACCTTCTAATAGATTTGATCTTAGATCAATTACCAATATATGATAGAATATTCAATGACATGGGAAGCTCACCTCTATTATTGTGAGATATATTTAAGTATTCAAGTACATAAAACATGTTCCAAAACCAATTTGGAATAATATCAGAAATGCCACCATTAGAGATGTCTAATGCGGAGAGAAATTTCTGAGTTTGAAGCCATAGTGGGAAATGAGGCCCTATAAGACAAGAACTTAACAAAAGGCACTCAAGTTGAAATGGTGGAACCCAATTAGAGTTGATTAGGTTAAAATCCAAGTGATTATTTGAAAGAATTAAGAATTTTAATTGCGATAAATTTTAAAATTAGCATCGAAGACTACCGTTTAATGGTTTATTGCAAGATCTAAAACACACAAGTTTGTGAGCAAAAATTTGTGGGATAGATCCACTAATACTATTCTTATGAAGAACAAGATATGTTAGATTTCTCATTTTTCCAATCTCTTGTGGTATGCTTCCTTCTATAAAGTTATTTGATAGATCTAATTCACTCAATCTATAAATGGCTCAAAAATATTACTAGTGATCATGCCTTGAAGTTATTAAAAATACATCTCAACAAGATTTGTCATGTTAGATATCCAAGAAGGAATTCTAGATTGGAATTGATTGTTGGAAAGATCAAAATGTCTTGATGGTTGATGAGAAATTCAAATTTGAAACCAAAGTTGGAAGAGTTTGTAGGTTGCATTCATTCAAAATCAAAGTTGAAAGAGCCGGAAGAGTATTAATCTCATGTAACCAATTTGTAGCAAGTGTTAGATTCACTTTGGACAAATCAACATATTGCAAAGATGAGAGATGAGACATCCATAGAAGCTTAGAAGCAGTAAGAGAATTAAAACCAAGGTTAAGGTACTGAAGTTTTGTCAAATTTCCTAGATGAGGTGGAATTACTCCAGCCCCATATTAGAGAGGTAGAGTGCATTTGAGGAGATTCGATATTGGGGATGTTTGTGCGATTGAAGTTTATGCTAGTTAGGCATAAATATTGTAATTGTTGCAAATGAAAGAGTGATGGAGCGAAAGAAGTGGCAGATAAAGGCCATTCCTCACGTTTCATTCTGGCAATGGTCCGGTTGAAACCTACAATGTATCGGCTTAGATCGAGCTTGATGACATGGCCAGTTGTGTTGCTGCAGCCCACACCCTTCCATGTGCAACAATCCTCACTAATATCCCAATCATAAAGAAGAAGTTGAGGATCATATAGACTTTGCTTAAAATTAAGGAGGGCTTCTCTTTCCTCAGCTACAACCTCCCTGTAGCTTGGCAGCAAAATGACCATCTCCCCATCCAAGTTTCAAATAGCAGAAAGATAGGAAAAGCATTAGTAGTAGAAGAAGCCTAACTCTCTCCATCATCATTATTATTATTATTATTTTTGGCTCTTTAGCTTTGATTTATATGCATAGTTGTAATAAAATGTGGCCTTATTTATAGCCTACTAGTAGGGATATATGTGTGAATAATCATAACCTTGTGATAAAATAAATTTCTATAAGATTAATTGATAATTAAGTTTTGCAGAGATATTATAATGAAATAATTATATATAAATCTGAGAGCTTGCTTGCCTCTTAGATTGAATCATTGATGGTCACTTGACTTAGACTTAATAATTAATTGTCCCTTGCTTTCTATTTTAGCAATTAAGTTGCATTTTATGACTTGAAAGTAGATTTTAATTCTGTTGGAATTTAGTGCTAAGGTAAATATGTTTATTTATTTAAGGTGAATGAGCAATTTTATAATAATATTTACTAAGATTATAAAATTTATTTTCAATTAATATATTGCAGACTCGAACGCAAATTATTTTATTTGATTCATAGAAAAGACTTACCTTCCAATAGGATTCAAGTCTTTCTTCTAATGGGAAATAAACTTTGACTTGATAGTGAAAGTATGACTTCTTGACTTGATTAGTTAGTCATTGGAGGAAACTTAACCATGATTTTAAAATTCAATTATAATTTCATTTTTAAGTATGTTTTATGATATTTCAGTTGAAACAATTTGATATTTCAGTCTATATTTTGATTTATTTATTTTTTGTTGCAATTTTGAATGTTAAAGAAAAATGAGTAAGTTTCAATTAAAAATATTATCATATGCTTTTAATTTAATGATCCGATAAAATAAGTAAATACATTATTTGGGTATATTAAATTATTAAATTGATGTTATTAAAAAGAATATATTTTGTTATCATATCATCTACAAACAGTTATGTAAGAAATTAATAAACTCTTAAATTTTACTTTCATCTGAGAGGTGAATTATCCATTTGTTGACAAATATAAAGCGGAGGCTCAGTTTTTTTTCTTCTAGTAATAAAAGCAGCTGATGTTAACGTCGCTTAATTTTCACATTGTTAGTGGGCCACTTGACTTTATTTTAGATTCTAATGGTATAAAAACAAACAATTATTTTTGTAGAAGAATCATAAATGCACTACAATTAGTAGCGTAAAATATGGATTGTTCTTAATAAATGAATATAAATATTAGAATAGAATTCTATATTTACAACACTAAAAAGGGAAATTTGCATACATAGTGCAACGCATTTATATATCAAATTCCTAAAATTTGATATTTACAAATATTTTATTTTTTTATGTATGAAAAGATATATTTTATTTTAAGAAAATTAATGATGATATTATTTTTTAAGATAGAAACATGAAGTCTTCCTTCCAATAGGAGTCAAGTCTTTCTTCCAATGGGATAGAGACACACTTGACTGACTTGACCTAATCCATTTACTTAAAATTAAAAATCATTTCTTACGTAAGAAATCAAAGCCAAATTTTAATTATCTTAATATAAATAATAATATTAAATGAGGCCTTATAATTAAAAAAAATAAAAATTGTTGCATTTTTATATGAGTATCATATTTTTTGATGAAATATTTAACTAATTAGGAGTCTTACACTGCTTTTTATTTTTTCCTCAAAAGACTCTGATATAACTCTTTTAATAAAATATTATTAAATAATTAATCATGATTATAACTTAATTAATTATAATTAATACTTTAGAAAAATTCAATGCATAATGGTCATCAAATATAATAAGAAAAGGTAAATAAAGTTAGAGATAAATAAATAACATGGGTTATTTAAATTTCCATTAGAAATTTATTTTCAATTAAATATTGAGATTGATTGAATTATTTTAATCATAAATAAGTCCATAGGGTTGAATCATGGGCTTAGGTGGGGTTAGGTCATGGGTTTTAATTATTTGGTGTGGGATTTGGATTTGAGTTGAGACTCAATTGGGATTGGTTATATTGATTTGAGGTTAGATTTTGGCTAAAGAGGTAGGCATGGGTTTGGTTAGGCCATAGGATCTGTAGGTTATCCTAGGTCCTAAGGCATAGCATAACCTAAGGAAAATCCAATTCAAGAGACTTAGAAAAAGGCTGGAAACTTGAAATGGGGGAATCCAATTAAAACTAATCAAGTTAAAATTCAAGAGATTATCCAAAGAGAAAGTATCCAGCTAAACTAAGCATATATGGCCTTGTCTTATCCAAAGAGATGAGGAGTCATTGAACAAAACCCTTCTTGATCCAAAATATACTTAGCTCATGATCGCTAATGGAGGAGGCATATTTTTCAAGAGAAGCCGTAGATTTACATTCACTAATGAAGACCTTCTTTTAGGGACAATGTACAATGCCTTTATATCACGTCGACATGGGCGATTCACTCTCCAAGGTGTTGGTTGATCTAGATGCATCAAGAAACATTATGAGTCTAAAGACCCTTATCTACTTGAGAATTGACATCTCTAAACTCGAGGAGATCATATGATGTTGAGAGGATTCAATGAGCAAGGCGAGCTTTAGGCTCCATAGTGTTGCCATTAGATAGATGACGAAGGCGAAGCCAAGTTCTACATAATTGATTCAGATATATCTTTCACTGCTTTGCTCGGTAGGCCTTGGATACATGGAAACAACACGGTTCCATCCTCTTTGCATTAGTACATCAAATTCAAGAGGAGGAATCGAGTATTGTGTCAAAGGAGACTTGAAGCCATTTTGATGGGGAGGTCGAGATTTATGAAGATGCACTACTAGCTTCCTCCAAATCGAAAAATCTATTCTCATGAATTTGGAGAAAGTTCAAAATCAAAAGAAAAGAAACAAAAGAAAAAGAAAAAGAAGCTCAAAAGAAAAATAAAATAACAAAGGAAAAGAAAAGAAAGAAAGTACAAGCGGCGAGAATCGAGCAGAAATAGGTAGAGCGGATGTCGATTCTCATAATTTGTTCCCCCATATGAGCACATGGGTAGGATGACTCGACATCCACCAGGTAGAGGAAGAGGCAAATCCAAAGGCAGTTCTAGAGGTGGAAGACCTCATTGCTGGTATGAGCTATGTTCCATCTCACACGAGTACCCCGATATCCACATAGACTTAGAGTCCAGTTCAAAGGATGAGTCTCAAGTAATTAATCCCAAACTTTATGGGCTAATTTAGTGGGATGACCTCACTCATAATTTTTTTTGGGATTTATTGTTAATTAATTAGAAAAATTATCTAATTAAGCTTTAATTACTCTCTTAAGTTAATTAAACATTAATTAATCCCATGAATAGTAAAAAATCAATTAATTAAGTGGTTAATCATGTTCAACAGTGAAGGAACCCATGGGATAAGGTTAGGGCCTCCTTCCTAATCTATTTCCCTAAGTTTATTTCATTAATTAAATCAATCAATGCTTAATTAATTAATTAAACTACTTAATTAGTTAAATTGAAATCATAATCACATCAGACTTTAATTAATTAAATCTGGGGTATATCTTTAGATATTTAACAATTTAAGGAAATCCTAAGAAAATTATAATTAGCCCATATGTGTGAGAGAATTATAAGAGTACTTAATTAAGTTTTTTAGCTTAATTAACCATTAATTGTGAGCCAATTGCATTAGGCCCCTTTCCTTTCTTAGAATGATTGCTAATTTTATTTCCAATGCATGTGCATATCATGATTGGTTCATAATTATTTGGGTAATCATGTTAAGGTAACATAGGAAAGGGTGATTAATTGATCTAATTAAGTGTTCAACTTAATTAACCCATAAAATCTACCTAATTACATTTAATTAAACCAAATTATTTAACAAACATGGGAATGGGTTAGGATCAAAAACATCTTCCTCACATTCTTAAATAAAATCAAAACATGAAATTAAAAATGGCATTAAAAGCTTTGGTTTTACTTTAAATGATTTTATTTGATATGATTGTCCTTATGAATTAATTTAATTGAATGAAATCATGCATTTATGTTTATTTATTCCTTTCCAATCATGTTAAATATTGTATAACATTTGAAATCATGCATTCATCTTTTCAAAGGTAATTGAATCAAATGATTTTCCTTTATATAAGCTTGCATGTGTTGGATTAATTTATAATATGTGTGGATGTTATCACTAATATATTCAAATTACTCTCTAAAGTTTATAAATCAATTACATTAATTAGAGTGATAGTAGTTATAAACATATATAGGTTTGCATGTACTTATAGCTTAGATATGTGAAGTAAAACTTTCTTTTCCTTACTTCATGTGTAGTTTTACATATATTTGAATATTAATAAGTATATAGTCGGACATCCGAGAATATGAGGCTTTAAGTAGCCCCAAGGAGGTCATTTGATTACCTCACTTCCCCCAGTTAGATGACACATACTTATTTGATTTCATTTACATGTGTTCCTACATTAGAATTTGGATAGAACTTTAATCCATATGCATAAATATTTCAATCAAATATAAATACAATCTTGCATGGTTTTTTATTCCTTTATTTATGTATACATCCATATGTATCACGAGAAAAAGTAGGTGTTTAGTCTAGACATCCAGAATATGAGGCTTTAGCCCCAAGGAGGTCATTTGATTACCTACTTCCCTTTGGTTTGGCACGCACTTGCTTATGTCTCTTATACATGTGTGTGTGTTTTTTAATTATGGAATTAGAACCCTTTTATTTTATCAAGGATACATTCATTCTATAATCATCTATATGATTAGTGTTACATATAAGTTAATGCTCTCTTTCCTATGGTTCATGCATTCAAATTTACATATGTTTGAATGCGAATGGGTATATAGTTTGGACATCCAGGAACAGGCTTTAGATAGCCCAAGGAGGTCACATGATTACCTCACTTCCCTGGTTAACAATGACACACACCTATTTAATTTAATCCATATATATTTTTTGTATAAGAATTTAGATAGAGCTTTAAACTAATATGATTAAATAAAATGCTTTTATTACTGTTGCTTAGATTTATGTCATGCCTTAGCTTGTGCTAAAGCTCTTTAGATTTAGGATATGAGCTTGCTGTTTCTTTTAGGCTACAAGCATAAATTCTCACACCTTGTGTTTATGGATTATAAGACCTAGTAATCTAATAAAATTCAACTCAAATAAATAAATCTCTTCACTTTCAAATATATAAAGCCCAATCATAGGATATATTGGAATGCTTACTTCCTAGTATTAGGAGCATTTTTTACTTCCTCTCTTTGGATTCCAAAATAAGTCTCTCCATTTGATCTATCCCGATTGATCATCCAAATATAGCCAATCCTTTGATAGTCTAACCTTGAAATTTTTGGAGACCCTAATTGTCTACTTTAATCGAGAGTATTCCTAAGGAGTTCACCTTCCTTATGATGTAATTAACCATGGAGGCTTGCCTCTATAGAGAACTTTAGAACACGGTTTAATATAAACCTTGCTTTATTCATCCATGTAAAGTAAGGAAAAAATATTTGCTACATTCGAAGACCCATCATGCCTTAGGAGTCCTTATTAGGTGATTATCTTAACTAAAGGGTGATGTCTCTATCTCTCGAGATAGTACATCATACCCCCCCACGACCTCGTGGTGTCCCCATAAATCCAAAAATAAACACCATTGGGCTAATTGGTAGGAACTTCTCCACTGAGATTGTTGCAAGAAAGATCCATTATTATCACAAGAGAGAGTATCTCTTTAAATTATCGCTCCTCTCCTTTTATATCAATCATCAATGAATCTTGAAGTGATATTTTTAAAGACAATATACCTTTGGGGAATTAAGCACAAGCTTCTTAGTAGGTATGGCCATTGAATTAAAGATCCAAGATTTGAAGACTTTTTAATTTTGAGAGCTCAGAGAGAATTCATCCATAAAATTTATTTGATCGTAAGTGCAAGATCTTCAAAGAAGATAATATATCCCCAATCCATGAAGGTATACTATAATTTCTAAAGAATGATATCTCTCCTTGAAAATTATTGTTGCTTAAGTGAAATGACGGTAATGTTGGTAAGTTTGCCATCCAATGTGGAATAAAACCCCAAAAATTGTTATTTGCAAAGGTTGATGACATTTAATGTCATAAAGCTTGAAATATTGCCCTTGCACTTTGGAATTTGTCCAAACAAATTATTATATGATAGGTCAAGAATAATTATTGAGGGTGTTTGACATTGAATTAGAATTTTCTTGAAGAGAAGGTTCCCAAAGGTCAAGCACTTCAAAAAAACATCTATTTACATTTATATACCACTCCATCCCATTCAAAATTTATTATTAGAAAATAATGCCACCCTCACGAAACTCTTGAACTGTGGAAGATTCCCTTCCAATAGATTTGATCTTAGATCAATAAGCCTGCTATATACTTAATGAGAATGGAAGCTCACCTTTAATTGCATTATAATACATGTCTATATAATAAAATTTTGATGAAATATTCCAAAACCAACTTGGAATGGTATCAAATATATCATTATTGGAGAGGTCTAATAAAAAAATAGAATTTTGAGATTGATGCCACTGAGGGAAATGAGGCCGGATAAAGCAAGAACATAAGAAAAAGGCAAATATTTGAAATATGAAAACCCAATTTTAGTTGATCATGTTGAAATTCAAGTAATTATCTGAAAGATCTAGATGTATTAATTTTGATAGATTTGAAAAATTAACATATGAAAGATTATCTTGAAATTGATCCAAAACAATCAAATTATTGATTTGACCAAGGCTACGTGGAATAGATCCACTAAGATAATTACTTTTTTAAGTTTAGAGTAGTTAGATTTCATATTTCCAATCCACCGCATAGTATGCTTCCATATATTTGGTTATGTTCTAGATCTAATGTTCTTAAGTTGAGAGTTTCCAAAAGATTGTTGGAAACTATGAAGTTGGCAATTATACATAAAGAGTGTAGCAAGATTACTCATGTTACGTAACCAAGAAGGAATTGTGGTGTTTAACAATTGATTGTTAGAAATATTAATTATGTTGATGGTTGATGAGAAATTAAAATATGAAAGTGAAGTTGGAAGAGTTTTTAGGTTGCAGTCAAGCAAATACAAAGTTAAAAGAGCTGGAAGCATGCTAATCTCATGTAACCAATTAGTAGCAAGAGCTAAATTCACTTGGCTCACATCTAGATATTTCAAAGAGGAAAGTTGGGACATCCATATGAGGGTAGAAGTAGCAAGAGGATTCCCACTAAGATCAAGATATTGAAGATTTGTCAAATTTCCAAGATGAGATGGAATTATTCGTTAAACCAAGAGGAGAGATCAAGATAGAGCAATCTAGTGAGGGTATTAATAGATTGAGGGATGCTTATGCTTAAAGTAAATACCAACTGGGCACAAGTATTGCAAGTGATGTAAGTGAGAGAGTGATGCAACGTCTAAAGATGTGGC
The DNA here is from genome assembly GCA_021442155.1 of Cymbidium sinense. NCBI lineage: Eukaryota > Viridiplantae > Streptophyta > Magnoliopsida > Asparagales > Orchidaceae > Cymbidium > Cymbidium sinense. The sequence goes on along the minus strand of CM038223.1, from coordinate 5,402,950 downwards.
ATAGAATGATGATCCATGATCATTGAAATAGGAATAGCTCCTACAAAAATTGAACTTGATGGCATTGCCAGTTATGGCACGACAACCCACACCCTTCCACATGCAATAATCCACATCGATTTCCATAGAGAGAAGATGAGGATCAAATAGGTTTTGCTTAAAGCTAAGAAGGGCTTCTCTTTCCTCAATGCTACAATGTCCCTACAGGTTACCAACAAAATGGTTAAGAAATATTAGTGAGAGGAAGCTCAACACTCTCATTATTATTATTTTCTTATATTAAGCTATGATTTATTTACATACATAGATGGACTTGTTTATAGCTCGAATGGGAGATGGAATCTTTCTTCTAAATTTCTAATGTGATGGTTGTGTGCAACTAAATTTGTTTATATTAGTTATTATAGGAGTCATGTGGTATTACTTATATATATATGTGTGTGTGTGTGTGTGTATGTGTGTGAAAGAATTATAGCAACATTATTATATTTTGAGATTATCATTGTATATATTTTATAAATTTTTATTGATTATTTAGAAAAAGAATAGCTAAATGTGTGAAAAGTCCGAGTCATATTACTTGAAAGACTTGTGATGATTTGACATATGAAATCGAAACAAACTTGTATTTCAATGAAACAATAATTTAAGCTCATCTTATAACACATAGTATATGTTACACTTTTTATATAAAAATATTGTCATTATAGAATATTTGCCAGAATTTTAGGAAATATATTCTACACTTTAATGAAAAAAAATGAAAAAGGAAAAAATAATTAATTTTAATGTAATGTTTTAACAGTTAAAATAATTAACGAAGGTAGTAGTACTTGTTTTTACTTTAAAATCTAGTAAACATTTCAAGTGCTTATAACATTTCTTTCTTTTGACTAATCTAATGATCTCAGACAAATAAATCTTGATCCACTAATATTATTTTGGGCTAAGAAAATTATGCCAATAAAACTTAAATTTACTAATCTTAAATTTGTTATATTCTTCTCATTAAGATGTATGTTTTGTTATATATTTGCTGAAAATAAAATTTGGATAATTTAAAAGTTTTTAATTAAAACATTTGCATTAAAATTCATGTTTAATCAATTGGTTAGATTTTTATGATGACTTATCGAGTATAGTGCTCGAACTAATTTGAAGTTGTATATTTAATATATTTGTTAAACACTTCAAAAATAAATAAACAACTAATGTTAAATTTGCTTTCATTAAACTTAATTCTCAAAACCTATGACAAGTGGGTCAAAAACTTGGGAAATGATTTAGCACAGTAGAATATGACTTCTATATAATTTATTTTATTGAATATTAGAAGAATATGGGGATTTAAAATAATATATCCTTATAACTTTTTTATATTTATTAATTCCATATAAATTTTATAATTATTGACATACCATTCAATTATATTTGTTGTGTTATCATCTTAGTATTACATGAGATATTATGCACATGATAAGTTGAAAGCAACTAAAATGTGAAATAAAATTCTAGGGCATTTAATGACATAGCACACGATTCTTATATATTTATAAATCTAACACTCAAGCTTTCATATTTACTTAAATAGCATCCAAATCTTTATTATTATATGAAAAGATTTGTGTGCTATGCATATAAATTTCTCAAGAATTTCTTATATGAAAACTCTAGAATGCCAAAAATCAAAGAATCTTTCCCAATTGAAATAATTTCACAAGTAATAAATTATACATTTTTTTTTCATTATTAAGAAAAGAGTTGATACAATATAAAACATATAAATCATAGTGATGGCATCAATGGTGAAAGTTGGAGGAGCCTTGAGGTGCTAAATTTTATTGATGAGATCATTGTACATTGAAAGAGAAGACCTCGACTTTAAGTGAAATATTTTAAATTCTCAACTATTTCTCTTTAATAAAAAATTAAAAGAGATTGTCACACATGAAAGGGTGCAACAATATAACTGACCATATTTTCAAGATTAATTTGTGTTTGATCTCTTTTGAATTGAATGTTTAAGAAGACTCTTTATAAATTACATATTTAGTTTCGTCGTCATTTCAATTACAAAACTTACATTATCTAAGACTTAATGCCATTTATTTAAACCACACAAGCATCCCTTAATCTATTAATTTTTTTTTTACAAAATTTCATTAGCTCAAACTCTCTCATTTAGGGTCTGGAGTACTTATGCCTCATCTCTAAATTTGATCTAAATAATCTTGTGATTAACACATCCTTAAATCCATTGTTGTTTGCTTATAAAATTAAAGTTTTAAAAACTAGATTGGATTGATTAGTTCAATCGTGAACTGGGCATATAATCAATTTGATTAATCGTAAAAATCATTTGTGCATCAAATTGGCAAAAATTGATCCAAACTGTTAGCTCTAGGGGTGTGCATTATTTGGTTTTAACCAAAAAATTAAATCGAACCAAAGTTTTTGAGTAATTTGGTTGGTTTAGTAATTTGGATTTTGGTTTTAATTAATGAAAACTTTGATTTTGATTTTGGATCGATTTGTTAAATAAAATTTTGGATGGAACCAAATAAACCAAAATAATTATAGGTGCGATATTAATTTATGTATAAGAGACTTATCTATTATACACTTATTTTTATTTATTTTCAATACTTGGCTTTTTTTATGATCATTATCTAATTTTCTAAAATATTTTGTCTCATAATATAATATATCAACTTCTAAGTTCAAAACATCATTCAAGAAAAAAAAAATTAGTTTTAAATAATTTTTTTAGCATGAAATAGTTAATTGTATTTTTTTTATTATATTTATTATTTTTTCTTATCTTGTTTCATTATATACAATAAAAATTACGAAATAATTTTAAATATATTAAATTAGGTATCCAAAACCAAACCAAAATAATCGCCAAATTATTATTTGGTTTGTTTTTGATTTTATTTACCGTTTGATTCAATATTTTTAGGAATCCAAAACCAATCGATTTAAAAATTTTATCATCTAATCCATCCAAATCAACCAAACGCACACCCCTAGTTAGCTTGACTATATTGAACTAATTTATCCAAATCTATCAATTATAATTACCTTTAATTTTCAATCCAATCGTCGAGTCGACCAACCTTTTAACATAGTATTATATAGTGGAACACTAACCTTTTTCCATGACGTGGGACCAAAAAAGCTTTAAATATATGTAAATCTAAGTTGGGATATGGGAATGAAGAATTGAGCCTAGTGATTTAAGCTTTATGAACATTAAATGAATAATATTTTATTTTTAAATTATAATTTATAATATACTAAAGGTATTTAAGTAATAAAAATTTTATAATAAAATATTATAAAAATTTTACAAATTTTGTTTTTATTATAAAATACATTTATATTTATAAATCTATATTATAATTTTTAATTTTTTAATATATTTAATATTGATATGACACCTAAAATACTATTAGTCGGCGAATCTTGATGTTAAAAGGCGATCCGGTTGAAACCGGTCGAGATCAAGCTCTTAAAATATCAAACTTTGGGATATCGTTAAATCCTTAAATAGCTCTCAAATATGAAGTGTTTATAATAACGCCTGACGAGCCCAACAAGCCAAAGATCTTACAATTCGACTTCATTTGAGTATTCAAATGCACGAAATACATCATATGATCAAGGGGATCATTTTGAGCCGTCCATGAAGTGGAGTGGTACTGGGTTTGCATGTATTTATAAACGCCACTCTTCCAATCTATAAATCATTCCTTATCATAAAGGCCAAGCAAGAGAGAGAGAGCTCTAAAGATCCTCCAAGCACATCGCGGCCACTGACGGCCTTAACCACCACCGCCGCCGCCGTACCGCCGGCTGATCTCGCCATGTCGAATTATCATCATCACCGACCACTATCGTTGGTCATCACCAACATCGTAACATCGCTGCCAATCTCTATCGATCTTCATCATGATGACTTCTACTTGTTCACGTTTACGGATTGATCCCGATTTTCCTCAGATTTACCGTGATTGCTCGCATTTCACCATCATCCGCTAACTAAAGAACTATTACAACTCGATCATTGTCACAATTGTTGTCTTTCATATACACAGTAATCCTCAGAGAAGATCTTGTACTCCAAAACAAATATATAGGAAGCTTGCTAAGTTTTTTTTCGAGGTTTTCCACAAAAAATTGAGTTCTATTGTTCACAATTTAAATACCGTGTTTTTCACAACTAAGCGAATACTTTTACTCACCGCGAATTGGTTTTCTACAAGTATTTGCTCGGAAACCGATTCCCATTATTTCATCATGCATGACACCAAGTTTTCCAACAAAATCAAAACCACCATCGAGGTGGAGCATTTCAAGCTTTTAAAGAGCCCAAGCGAAGAATGAAGATTCATCAAACTTCGTTCCTTCAGATTCTATCGGAAACTAGGGGGCAACCAGGATAATCATCACAGAAACAACAAAATAATCATCAAACAGTTGGAGAAATTGAAACAATCGCAGGAGAACCAATACTATCTAATCAAGTTCTCATTACCATCTCAAGAGCAAAGTTAAGTCTCGCATCGATCATTCCATCACTTTTAATGACTGATTTAGGAGTACATGTTCCTCATCAAGATCCACTTGTCACCAGCAGAATAGTGACCCATGCTATAATGTTAAGAGAATTTTGATTGACAATGGGAGTTTGTTGATGTCTTATTTTACTCCACATTTCTTAACATGGGCTGTTGAGAAAAGCTCCAACCCGCGCAGGACCATTATACAGTTTAATAATCAGGCGCGAATAGAGGACAATCACCCTTCCCGTTGTCCTTGGTGAATTTCTCGACAAGTGGCTCATTTAATCCAATTCATGGGGGTCAAGTCGATTCAAAGATATAACGCTATCTTTGGAAGGCCCTCCAATCAATTTTCTGCCACTTTAGATCTCATCTTAAGATGAAATTTCCAACCCAGTTGGAATAGTGGAAATCAATAGATAGACAATCATGTTATCTCGCACAAGCTCAACCACGCCTTCTGACCTTCAAAGATCAAAGATTTTAATTTTCGAGATGAAGAAGTACCCCGAAAGCTTCACCGTAAGACTTGCTCGTTGTATTATCGATGACCAACCACCACTGCAAGTGAAGTGGGATCCATGCTCTAAGAACAAAGGGAAAAATACATAGACTTCTTGCACGAAATCAAAACATCTTCGCTTGGAGTCATGGGTAATCACCAATGTGATCATGCACTCCTCAAGATTGATCCAACATTCAAACCAATCATCCGTAAGCAAGTTTTGCACTGACGCTTCCTGCTATTGAGCAAGAAGTTAATAAGCTTCGAAGCGGATTCATACGAGGTACATTACCCTACATGGCTAGCAAATGTCATCATGGTTAAGAAAACAAACGAACATGGAGAATGTGTATTGATTAATCGACCTTAACAAAGCTTGCCCGAAAGATAGTTTTCTCTTCCTCAATTGATCAATTGGTTGATGCTACATCCGACATCAAATGCTCGCTTTTTTGATGCTTACTGGTTACAACCAAATAAAAATGGATCCAATGGATGAAGAAGCTACAACATTTCAAACATATAAAGGTTTATACTTACCAAGTCATGCCGTTTAAAAAATGCTACTATCAACGACTTATGAATAATTTTAAAGACCTATTAAAGCCGCATTAATGGAGGTATATGTGGATGACTTGTTAGTGAAAAGCTTGGAAGAATCACAACATATTACTGACTTAGAAATATGTTTTAACCTTCTTCGACGTTATAACATGCGACTCAACCCGACCAAATGTGCTTTTGGGTTACGGAGAAAATTTCTCGATTTATGGTAACCCGGATAGAAGCCAACCAGAAAATCAAAGCTCTCAAAATATGACCTCCAAGAATATTAAGGAAGTTCAACGCTTGAATGGACGAATTGCGTTATCCCGCTTCCTAGCCCGCTCGGGATAGATACTTATCATTCTTTAAAATATTAAAGGGAGCTAATAATAATTTTCGTGGATGTGAATGTCACCGCTTTTGAGCAACTAAAGGAGAGCATCTCCACCCTTACTATCCAAGCCTATCCAAGGTGCTTACTTATATCTCAGCCTCTCCCCAGATAAGCTCGCTTTTAGTGCGAGAAGAAAATGGGATACAACAACCAATTTACTATGTCAATTCTCGAGAAAGTCGTTATCCGCTTGAGATAAAATGGCTCGCTTTAGTTTTCTGAGAAAAAGCCCCATTTCTCATACATCTTCACTCATTTACCATTAAGGGCCATCCCACGTAAAAAGCATCCGGGAGGTTAATCAAGTGATCTCAGAATGGGAGAATTTGATATAAATTTTCTACCTTGTCCCGCTATAAAGTCTCACGGACTTTATAGGAATGCACCAACCTGAGGAGCTATCTCACGCCATCCCCTCAATGGACCCTCTATGTTGATGGAGCTTGAAGTACTGGTGTCGGGAATCTTACTTATTTCCCCGCAGTTCCCAGTATGGACTAAAAAATTTCCTGAACTAATAATATGGAATATGAGGCTCTTATAGCGGATTGAGACTCGCCATTGTGAAGCTCAAGACTTAGTGATACACAGACTCTCAACTTATCGCCTCCCAAGTTGAGGGAAACTTTAATGCTCATAATCCCCAGCTAGTGCAATACCTCCACTTGGTGAAGTCACTTCTTGACCATTTCAAGACACACCAAATCATTCACATACTAGAGAAGAATACTGAGACGCTTCGCTTTGCTTCATCTGCTATTTGTTTAAGAGAAGGCATGTTGAAGAAATACATTTTCCTAGTATCCAAGGGTCATGGGTAATTCAAGCAATTGATGAGATAAAGGAACATTCATGGATGGACCCCATCCTTTTCTACAAGAAGGAACTCTTCCGTAAGACCCAACTTCATGCTCCAAGACAAGCTTCAAACTTTACTATTATGAGGTGAATTATACAAATGAGCTTTCTCTGACCATACCTCAAATGTCTCACCTTCGAGTCGACACGCATTAAGAGAGGTCCACTGTGGATATGTGGAGAACACTTAGAAGGAAGGCACTAGCAAGGGTTCTATTGGCCTACAATGAAACAAGATGCCTTGAGTTCACAAAATGTGCAAGTTGTCAGTTGCACTCTAACATCCCTCACATGCATGAGCTCTCATCCATTCAAAGCCCGTGGCCTTTTGCTCGTGGGGATTGATATCATAGACCTTTTCCGATAGCACCGGACAACGAAAGTTCATCATTAGCCGACTACTTCAAATGGGTAAGCTAACCACTCGCTAAAATTACGACGCAAATGCTAAACAATTTGTTTGGAAAAATATAGTATGTCGATTCGGTCTCAAAGATCATCACCGACGGAACCCAATTCACTAAAAGTTTTACGCCCTTTTGCAAAGATCTTCACATTCACCGCGATACGTGTAGCACATCCACAAAACTAACGCAAACGAAGCTACCAAATGTGACTATACTCAAAGGACTAAAACATGTCTTAGAGAGGAGCAATGGGTTGATGAGCTTTCTAATGTTCTTTAGCGACTACATCGCGACTGAGACACCAGATAACTTGTGTTTCGCACGTATTATACCAAGTAGAATCGGGTTCCAAGCCCAAGAGTTCAATTATTCGATCATGACGGTAATGAAGCAAAAACTCGACAAACAACCTAGATAGGTCAAAAGGTCCTTGGACTTCTCTACTTCTTCCACGTGTTAACGCCATCGAAGACTCGACAAACAACCAGATAGGTCAAAAGGTCCTTGGTGGACTCCTCACGACCTCTTCCATGGTTAATGTCATCGGCAAGACTTTGACAAACAACCTAGATAGGTCAAAAGGTCCTTGGTGGACTCTCACGACCTCTTCCATAGCGTTAACGCCATCGAAGCTGAGACAACAAACAACCGGATAGGTCAAAATCATCACGGATTCGATTCAACCTCTTCCATACAAGTTAACGCCATCGAGCAAAGACTCGACAAACAACCTCGATAGATCAAAATCCTCCCGGATTCAATTCAACCTCTTCCAAGTGTTAACATCGAAGTCACACTCGACAAACAACCTCGATAGGTCAAAATCTGGATTCGATTCAACCTCTTCCATACAGTTACGCCAAGCAAAGACTCGACAAACAATTTGATAGTCAAAGATCCGATTTAATTCAACCTCTTCCATACGCATGTTAACGCCATCGTAACACTCTAACAAACAACCTCGATGGGTCAAAATCCTCGCCGATTTAATTCAACCTCTTCCACAAGTTATCGTAACACTCTAACAAACATCCTCGATAGTGTCTCATCGCCGCCGGTCATCTCGCTGACCAGACGCTGGCCGCACGCCGACTTACCATCGCTGGTTGCTGGATGACCATCCCGCTGACCGAACTACTATCGTTTGCCATCGCCAATATCGCCGGCAGAATTCTTGTCACCACCATCGCTGTTGGCCATCCTTGACTACTGCTGCGCCGTTGACCACCTCTCGCTTGGCCGCCAACCATCAGAGTCCACCGCTGGCCGACTCCGCCGGATCATCTCGCGATTTTGACCACCATCGCCAGTATCGCTGCAACCCTCGCTCTCGGTTATCATCGCCATGATCGCCTCCGATCCCCCGGTGAAGGTCGTTAACACCTCTTTCGGAAGGAGCCTTGCCGTATGAACTATCTCTTGATCGCCCGATCTCGGCCAACGAGGTTAGTTAACACCTCTTCGAGGGAAAACAGTTTGCATGAACGAACTGGGTGATCACCTCCGATCGGCTGGTCCGACGAGTTAACACCTCTTTCGAGAGAAAATCGGAGTCTCTGCATGAACTACTTCTCGCCAACGACCTTCTCTCAAGAAGAGAAGGTGCCTTCTCCTTATCCCAGGGGCTTTTATGATCCACCATAAGGAAAGAAAGAATAAATTAAAAAAAAACCTCTCTTTATTATGATATTTAATTAGAAAAAAAAAACCTCTATTCATTATGACATTTAATTTTAAAAAAAACCCTCCATTTATTATGACATTTAATTAAAAAAAACCTCTCTTTATTATGATATTTAATTAGAAAAAAAAAACATCTCTTCATTATGACATTTATTTAAAAAAAAAACCCTTCTACTCATTATGACATTTAATTAGAAAAAAAAATTTCAGATATTTTTGGATGAATTAGGATAATGCCATCCAAAATAGGGGGCAACTGATATGACACTTAAAATATTACAAGACGAATCTTGATGTTAAAAGTAAGTCGATCCGAAGTTGAAACGGTCGAGATCAAGCTCTTAAAATATCCTAAACTTTGGGATATCGTTAAATCCTTAAATAGCTCTCAAATATGAAGTGTTTATAATAAATCAACGCCTCGACGAGTTCCAACAAGCCAAAGATCTTAATTTTGACTTTATTTGAGCATTCAAATGTAATGAAATACATCATATGATCAAGGGGATCATTTTGAGTCAGTCCGATGAAGGAGTGGTATTTTTGCATGTATTTAAACGCCACTCTTCCATCATAAATAAATTCCTCATTTCATGAAGAGGGCCAAAGAGAGAGAGAGCTCTAAAGATCCTCCAAAGACACCTCCACTCTTGCATTAACCACCACCACCGCCGCCATCGCCACCGCCGATCCTCGCCATTCACCATTATTGCCGGTCATCATCGACCACTATGCGCCATCGCTTCGTCGTCAATCCTTCGATCTTCATCATGATGACTTCTACCGATTGTTCACGCTTCGCTGATTGATCCAGATTTCGCTGAATTATTCTCCATTATTTCTGATTCCCGCATTCACCATCATCCGCTACTAACAAGAACTATTACAACGATCGGTCACATACCGTTGTTCCTTTCTCATATACAATGTAATCCCCTGTGGAGAAGATCTTGTACTTAAAACAAATATATAGTGGAAGTTTT
>CM038223.1:5273096-5392906 GCA_021442155.1 Cymbidium sinense | reverse complement strand
AAGTTTGAACATATATACAAAAGCTTCTCAACATGAACGACATGAACAATTAATTTATTCAAGCCAAGCCAAGTCCAATCTATAAATACTCTGATTACGACCCTCTTCTCCCAGTGGAACTAATCAAAACAAAATCAAACCAAAATAAACCCAATCTTGATCCCTGGATTCAAGCATATATTCTCGTGGATATGCCTCCAAACAAACCAACTAAACAAATTCAAAAGTATCCCGGTGGATCTCCCTTCTACAAATCAAATCAAACAAATTAAAATAAATCAAATCAAATCTTCAATTTGAACGGATTCCTCCCAAACAAAATCAAACAAACTTAAATCAAATCTCAATCCCTAGCGATCTTTCCCCTTTATGCCTTTGGCATAAATCAAATCCAACTCATGTGCGATTCCCCAATGGATCTCCCTTCATGTCATTGACATGAAATCAATTTTCTACCATTTTCAAACCAAATCTTCTTAGCTCTCTTATGCCCTTTGCATGAGATGAGTTGCATTGAACTAAGATCGTGATTCTATCTACCTCTTAGTTTAGGTATTGTGGTGTTTATTTTTGGTGATGTGTTTGGTGCTTTATGTGTATATGTGAGGGGACACCATGTAGATCCACAGATATACTTATTAGGGTGATCAGGTATAGTATTAAGGAATAGTATATTATCTAGAGAGATAGAAGTCACTACCCTATAATGGACCTAATCATCTAATAAGGTCTTCTAAGGCATGATGGGTCTTCAATATTCAGATTTTTCCCCATGCACATGGAAAAGTAAAACATGTTTATTTAAATTGGGTTTGTTAAGTTCCCTATGGAGCAAGCCTCGATAGTTAATTACATCTTAAGAAGTGAATCCCTTAAGAATACTCTCGATTAAAGTAGGCGGTAGTCTCCAAAGAATTCAAAGATATTACTATCAAAGGATTGATTTTATTTTTATAAATTAAGTGGGAGAGATCAAAAGGGAAGAGTTCTTATCAAAACCAAAGGAGACAATTATGGAGTGCTCATGATACTAGGAAGCCTTGTGAGCACTCTAATCTATCATATGGTTGGACTTTATATATTTGAATTTGAAGAGAGTTAATTGTTTGAGTTAACATTTTATTAGAATACTAGGACTTATAATCCCATAACATAAGATTGTGGAAAAGTCTAAGAGGTGAGAATTTATGATCATAGCCCGAAGGAAATAGCTACCTCGGATCCTAAGCTAGGGAGCTTTGGTACAAGCCACAAGCACGTCCTAAATCTAAGTGAAAGGTGGACATAATGGTCTACCTCCATAAGAGAGGATAGATCGTCCAACTGTTGGACTTACAATCGCCTAGAGTGGCAGCCAACTAACTCCTTCTACGCTTTAAATCCATGTAGGCAAGTCTTATGCTTTGCAAGATGGCTAGGCTATTATTTATTTAGAAAGGAGACTAAGTCCTTAAACTCACTCCCTGAGAGACTAGAGCATGAGTGGTATGAATTCATGACTTAATATAATGCAAATTTTATCAAATTTATTTGATTCTTCTAGACTCTTATTTTTTGACAGTTATGAGATTTTGTATGCCTAAATGCATGAGAACTTGATTATGGGCCAAATTAAGAGAAAGGGTGTTCTTCATCAAAGGCTCTCACAAGTTAAGCCTTTATTCTCTAGCACAGATGGAAGCCCCCTCTTAACAAGAGTGGAAGAATATGACATGCATGATGTTATACATATAATCATCCAACTAAGGGGTTGCTAAATATTTTGTTATCTTGATTTAATTTCTAGGCTTTTATGTGAGGTTATGAGTTGTTTAAAAATTTTAATTATGAGTTGTTAATTGGGATAAAAAATTAATTTCATCTTAAGAGCTACGCATCTAGGCACACATTCAAACATCAATCATAAAGAAACTATGAAAAGCATGTTATTTCTAATGCAATCTAAACACAACATCAAATAATTTTTTTATAGCCATAAAGAATAAAAGTCGCGTACGCATACCAAGAGAAAAAAAAAAGATGGGTAGCCGAGCTCTACCCTTATACAACCCAAATTACAAAAATAATACATGCTATGGGGTCTTCTTTTCTTCATTTCTTCCTTCTCTTTCTTTTGATTTGATTTACTCCAAAGGCATCACAGGGCACCCAGGACTAAGCCTTCTGGCCACTGCTCATCCTAATCCTCCATAACACTAATCATAATTCTTAATGTAAAATTATATTAAAAATAGGAAAAGTAAATCAAGCTACACCTGCAAAACAAATTTGGCATGTTAAGTGAAAGTCAAATGTGTTTATGATTTTTGAAAGAAAAGAACTTATTTAACAAACTTAGGTATGTTAAATGGAGTTCAATTTGTTCTTATGATTTTCAAAAAAGAAGGTTCTCATTTATTATACTTGCACATATCAAATGGGCTCCCAATGTATTTTGAAGACTTTAGCAAGAAGGAGTTTTATCAGACAAATGCAAATAGAATTCAATTTACTCTACCTTCTCCAAGGGAAGGAGAACTCCCATTTGATAAACTTGGGTATGCCAAGTGGGGGGTTCAAATATGTCTTGACTTCTCTTTTGTGTGTGTATGATTTATTGCTTTTCAAAAAGGGGGAAAACTTCAACTCTAGCACATGTGAAGTATGCTAAGTGGAGTTTCAATTTTATATTATAATTTAATTCAAAAATAGAATCTCCATCCAACAAATTTGAGTGTGTGGGATGGGGATAGCTATTTCCAAAGAAAATGTTTTTGAAAAAGACATTAAAAATGGTTGATTTTAATTTTGAAAAGAACCTCCATGTAACAATCATATGATTTGTTAAACGAGGTTTGGTTATATGTGTTTTGTGCCTTTTTTTTTGAAAATTTCTTACAAATTTTTGTGTAAAGATCTCTTATTATGTGGATTTTGAAAAAGTGCTTTTGGAAAGACATGTTATTTTGTAGAAGAGTTTTATTTTCTTATTGTTCATGGATGAACCTTGCCTCACCATCAAGATGGTGAAGAGGTTCTTAATTTTGGTCATCTCCTTTGTTTGATTAATTAATTTTCACCTATTGGGGAACCAATAGGGATTTTAAGACCTACATGAGGTCCTAAAACCTAAAGGATATTGGCAAGCTTTGCTTAAGGATGAAATAAGCTAAGTGCCAATGGAAAGAATGATAGTCTCGGGCCTATATAAAATATAAGTCCACTATCGATACTTGGAGACAATAATTATCTACTAAAGATGGAGAGAGGAACTCTCCCCACCGGGGTTGCCAGAAAAATATGTGATGTTTATTTTTGAGGATGTGGGACACCACTCAGATCTTATAGGGTACTTATTGAAGTGAGCAGGTATGATATTAAGGAATAATGTAATATCTCAAAGATAGAAATTACCACCCTATAATGGACCTAATCACCTAATAAGGACTCTAAGGCATGATGGGTCTTGAATATACCGAGATCTTTTCCCTACTTTACATGGAAAAGTAAAGTAGTTTATTTTAAGCGGGTTCGTTAAGTTTTTGGGCAAGCCCCCATAGTTAATTACATCCTAAGGAATTTTCTTAAGAATACTCTCGATTAAAGTAGACAATTAGGTCTCCAAAGATTTCAAGGTTAAGACTATCAAAGGATTGGCTATTTTAGAAAATCAAATGGGATAGATCAAGGAGAAGACTTATTTTGGAATAAAGGAGAAAGTAGGAAATGCTCATGATACTAGAAGCCTAGTGAGCATTCTAATCTATCTATGGTTGGGCTTTATATTTTGAAATTGAAGAGAGTTAATTATTGAGTTGACATTTTATTAGATTATAGGGCTTATAATCTCACAACATAAGATTGTAGAAATGCCAGAGGTGAGGATTTATGCTTGTAGCCGAAAGAAATAACAACCTCATCCTAAGCTAAGGAGCTTTGGAGGCCAAGCACGACCTAAATCTAAGGAAAATGGGTATATGATTTACCTCCACAAGAGAGAATAAACCACCCATTTGGACTTATTACGAGTGGTGTTAACTCCTCCTACGCTTTAAATCTATGTAGGCAAGTCTTATGCTTTGCAAGATGGCTAGGTTATTGTTTATTTAGAAAGGAGACTAAGTCCTTAAACTCACTCCCTAAGAGACTAGAGCATGAGTGGTGTGAATTCATGACTAAATCTAATGCAAATTTTATCAAATTTATTTAATTCTTTTGAACTCTTTATTTTGACACAGGTTATGGGATTTTGTATGCCTAAATGCATGAGAACTTGATTATGGGCCAAATCAAGAGAGAAAAGGGTGTTCTTCCATCAAAGGCTCTCATAGGTTAAGCCTTCATTCTCTAGCAAAGATGGAAGCCCCCTCTTAACAAGAGTGGAAGAATATGACATGCATGATATTATACATTCATTCATCCAACTAAGGGTTGTTAAAAATTTTATTATCTTGATTTAATTCTAGGCTTTTATGTGAGGTTATGAGTTATTAGTGGGATACAAAAATTATAATTTTTACCTATCTACATTCAAGCATCAATCATAAAGAAACTATGAAAAACATGATGTTCTAATGCGCAATCTAAACACAACATCAAACAATTTTATAGACTACCGTAAAAGAATAAAAGGCCAGTGTAGTCGGGTTCTGTCGTACACCCCGAAAGGAGAAAAAAATATGGGTAGCCAAGCTCTACCCTTATACAACCCGAATTACAAAAAATAATACATGTTATGGAGGTCTTCTTTTCTTCATTTCTTCTTTCTCTTTCTTTTGATTTGATTTCTCAAAGGCATCAGCACCCTGTGGACTAAGCCTTCCCCCGCTCATCCTAATCCCCATAATACTAATTCTAATTCCTAATGCAAAATTACATCAAAAATAGAAAAAGTAAATCTAGCTACACATACAAAATAAATGTTAGCTAAACACCATACAACCCAAGCTTATATGAATAATTTTTAACTTACGCACATGGGTAACCAAGCCCACCCGTCCTAATGTGAGTTATGCTTAAGGGCTAAGCAACTTGCACAGCAAACATATTTATATTTTTATTACAATGGCCCCTTTAGCACAACCCTCAGAAAATATGATTAGGCTAATAACGGCCTAACATCCAGTCTACGAAACATACACCCTAACATCCAGTCTAAAATATTAAATCACAAAACAAAACACAACATCATACATACAATGCCCTAACTTAGCACTAGAAGTGGTGACTTAGCATTCTAATGTGTGTGCTTAAGGCTTGTGTGGCAAGACTTTACTAGGCTTCTTTAGTTTAAGTTTCAATTTGGAGTTTGAATTTATTTAAATTTTACCTTTGGGTGATTTCAATTTAAATGATTTAATGATTTGTTTTTTTTCATTCTTTTATTTGGTTAAAATTTAGGTTTTTGATAAGTTAATAGAGTGAGATTAATTTACTCTATTGTTCAAAAGATTAAATAAAATATTATTAGTAGAATTAATTGGATATTTATAATTCATTTGATTTGATAATTTGATTTTATAAGATTTGATGATTGATGATTTAGATTTTATTGTTTGTTTTAATATTTTTTTTTTTAAATAATGATGTATTTAATTAATTTTTTAATTAAATTTGATGGTTTAATTAAATTATAATTAATATATTTAATTTTCTTTGATTAAGAAATGTGACTTAAAAGCTTATTTGATTTTGATTTGGTTCATTTGAGAATTTGATTATTAATTTTTTTTATTAAGTTTTGATTTGTTTTTTATTTTTTTTTATTTTTTATTTGGTTAAATAGTTTATCTTTAAGTGGTTGAATGAATTATTTGATTTATTTAATATAGATTTAGTCTTATTTAATAATTTAATTTGTGTAATTCATTTAATTTGATTTATTTAATTAGATTTAGAATTTGAATTTGTTTATTTAATTTGATTGATTGATTTTGTTTTAATGTTTGGTTTAATTATTTGATAATTCAATATTTAATTTAATTTTGTTTATTTAAATTCATGTATTTTTGGTTTAATTAATTTAAGATTAATATTTGGTTTAATTAAATTGATAATTAATATTTAAATTGATATTTAATTCTTTTCTTTGATTAATTTTTATTTTGGTTTTGATTTTGATTTTTGGTTTTGATTCTTGTTTTAATTTGGTTTGTATTTTTTGATTTTAATTATTTAATTTTCTTATTTATTAATGATTTGATTTGATTTATTAAATTTTATTTTCTTTAATTTAATTTGATTTAATTTGATTAAGCTTTATTGGTTTGGGTTTCTTATTAGTGATTTATTAGTTTAAGTTTTTATTAAAATTTGTTTAATTTTTAATTTAATTTAATTTGTTTAGGTTAATGTTGTAATTAATGACTTAATGATTAAGTTTAAATTAGATTTATTCATTTAATTGCATTTATGTTTGATTAAGTTTAGTTTAATATGATTAATTTGATTGACTTAATTAGTTTACTTAAGATGTATGATCAAATTAATTAGCATATTAATTAAGTGTTTGGTTTAATTAATTTTAATGATTTAAATTAATTTGATTTTTAAGATGATGGATTAATTTATTAAGTTTGCATTAATTAGGTGTTTATTAATTAGCTTTTAATTATTTTAAATTTTTTAATTAATTATATTAAATGATTTATTTAATTTCTTTGATTAATTTTTAATTAATGATTTAGATTAATTTAATTTGATTAGTATTTAAATGCATTTTTGATTATGTTTGATTAATTATTTTATGATTAATTTTATTAATTATGTTTTATTATGTGATTAATTTATATTTTTTTTGGTTTAAGCTTAATTTTTTGAGTTTAATTTAATGTTATTTAAATTAATTTGATTAATTAAGATGTTGATTAATTCTTTAAGTTTGATTAATTAGATGTTTGATTTAAGTTTGATTAGTAATTAAATTTTAAATCATTATTAATTTGTTTAATTAGATTATTGACTTAATTTCTATTTAGTGTTTTAGTTAAATATTTTCCTTATGATTTGATTAAGTTATTATTGATCATTATTATTAAATTGAATAATTGTTTATTTCATTTTAATTAAGTTTGATTATATGATTAGTTTTTTATTTGATTTGATTCATTTATTATGTTTGTTTGATTTAAATTAATATGAATTTAGTTTTGAAATATTTAATGGTTAATTAATTATCTTATTAATGGATGTGATTTAATTATAATTAAGTTTACTTTAACTTTATTTGGCTTTTTGATTAGTATTAAATGATTATGTTTGGTTTATTAATCAATTTGATTCATTTTAGTTTATTTAATGATTAATAGTTTAATTTATTTATACTCATTAAGTTTCATATGATTAAGATTTATGCTTTTAATTTTTAGTTTGACTATATTTAAAGTTTCATGATTTGTTTAATTTTAAGTTTGATTTAAGATTTAATCATTTAATTGAGTTTTTTTTTTAAATATTTAATCATATTTAATTAATTTTTAAGGATGATTTTTTTTTGATTTGATTTTGATTAATGATTGCTTAAGTGTTATTTCATTTTAATTTTCATTTTGATATTTAAATTATTTTTTTGATTATATTTTAATTAAGTTCTTAATTGATTAAACTTTATCTTAATGTTTATGGGGTTCATTATTTAAAATCACATTATTCAATCTAGATGTAAATTAGATTTAAGCCATTTTCAAGATTTTTGTAAATTTTGAATTTTTTATTTGATTTATTTTATTAAAATGGACAATAAACTATTTAATTTTCTAATCAAAAATTATTTTCATGAAATTTTTTTGTGTTTTAACTTTAGTTTTAATGAAAATTTCAACTTAATATAACATATATTTTGGTTAATTAATGAAATTAATTTTTTAAAACTCAAATTAAGCTCAAAATCCTTGTAAAATTTGATTTGACTTTGTTTATTTTTGTGTATTTATAATGATTTTATTTTTATATGAATTTGAATTTAAGTGATTTAAATTAATTTTAAATCAAAAATCCGTCATTGGCGTCACGGCTCGTGGTGCCACATGATTGGAGGCATGGTGCTATCGGCTTTGGGTGAAGATCGTCACCATGGAGAGTGACTCACGGCGCGAATGTCGATGCTTTATATTGATTCGATCGAGCGGATCTTGGCGTCGCGATTTGAGTCGATCAAAAAATCCGGTCAGATCACATCGACTAAGGCGATCCATACACGATCCATGTCGATCCATGAACCATGGGATGGGTGGCACTGTAGCCATGATGAACATGTTTTTTTTAAGGAAAAATGGGATTTTTTAAGTGAAAACTTGTCCAAATGGACTTTTATCGATTCACAGAAAAATTCTATTTTTCTAATTGAGATGATTTAAAGTAAAAAACATGATTATCTAGGAAATTCTAAAATTAAGAAAATAAACACAGAATGAGAGAAATCCAATGGCCGGCTAAAGTTTGGCAAAATTTACCTCACCGGGGATGGTTTTGATGTGAAGATCGGCGAACTCTAGGTATGTGAGGAAGCTTTGGAATGATTTTAACCCTTACCTTCTTGAAATCATCTCTCTGATTTGTCTCACCAAAAAGTAACTATTTGAAGGATGGGTTCCTTTTTACTTTGAGAGCTTTTGAATGGTGGTGGGAGGAAGAGCCTCATTTCCCCCTCATTTTATAATGGACGAAAATCTATTCTTTTTGAAATTTTTGGCTCCAAATTGATTGTCATCTTACTTGGGGTGGTTGAGATGGATGATGGATTGATTGAGGACTTTAGATTTTTACTCAAAAGTTCTCTCTTACTATGATCAGCTATTCAATGCAAATGTTGGGGAGGAGTTAAGTGCATGTGATGGGGGAGAATTAAATGAGGTTGGGTGGAATCCTATGGGAGGATCCATGAGGGTTTATTAGGTTGGGTTAATTTTGGGCTGATCTCAAATGGGTTTGTCAGTTTGATCAATAGTCTTGGCTTGGTTTTAAGAGATTTGGCCCAATTTGGGTCATATGGGTCATATTGGGTCAAGTTGACCAATTTGACCAAAATTGGTCAAATTGACTTAGGTTATGAGTTGATTCATGTTCAATTGGCTAATTAAATATGAATGTGGTCTTTGGTTTGAATTAATTTGGATTTAATTTGATTTAGGCCAAATTGACCCTTTAGGCCTATTTGGGCTTAATGACTCAATTGGGCTCGATTGATCAAATTGGGTTTAATTATGGCTTTGGTCAAGTTCAATAATCAATTTGGAATGAACTTGAGCCATTTAATCAATTTGGGTTAGATCATGATTTGACCCAATTTGGTCCTTTAGGCCAATTTGGGTCAACTTGATCGAAATGGATTGGGCTTGGTTTGGCTCAATTGGTGGTCAGGTCATATTTAAATATTGATTTTGGGTTAATTCAAATCATTGGTTTCAATCAATTTGGTGTAGGATGAGTTTTGGCTAGTTTTGGTTCATTTGGGCTAAGGATTGACCTGGTCAAATGACTAAGTTGACTTGGTTTGACCTAATTGATTGCAATTGATCATCCTTGGGTGACCAATAATCATAGTGGAAGGTTTTGGTGAGCTTGGTTCAATCCAATTTAGGTTGGATTGGAAGCTCAAATGGGTCCTTTAGGTCACTTTGGGTCAAGTGGACCTAAGTGGGTTAATTGGTTTGATTTTAGTTTGATTCGAGTTTAGTTGAACTTATATATGAGCTCTGGATTGAAATATAAATTCAACGACAATCAATTTGGAGTCCAATGGGTTTTGGCTCAATTGAAAGTTTTAAGTAAAAAGGGTTAAGTTAGGCTTGACTTAGGTTGACTTGAATTTCATTTGATGATTATAGGTTTTATTTATATTTGGATAAATGATCAAATGAATGATTGATTCGAGAGAAAATCCATTGATTTTGACTTGATTTGGATATAATTTGGCTAAGTCGAAAGAATTGGCTTAAAGTGCTTAGATTGAGTTTGGATTTGATTTTCGATATAATTTTGGTCATTTGAATTTGGATTTTATTTATATTTGTGAATATAAATGAAAAAATTAATTGATTTATAAAAAAATCAATTGAGTTTGATTTGATCTAAAGGGAGTTTTGGGTAAGCTTATGAACGTGGTTCATATGGCTTATGAAGGGTTTTAGGATTTGAATTTGATTTTGGGTTTCAATCATTTGGAGTCAAATTTGAAATTAGATTTAAACTTGAATTTGAATTTGAGATTTGGTTTTAGAATTGAATCTGGTTTGATTTGAGAAAGTGTATTTGGGTTTAGGCTATATGATAGGTAATTTCCTTAAACCCTAAGGCATAGCCTAATCTTATGATTAACACTTCTAAGTCTCTAGGCTTAGGTTAAGTGTTCACCTAATCACTAGAAGTGTCTTATGACTAAGGAGTTCTTAGTGTCTAGAAGATTCCTAAGTCTAAGAGGATGGGGTTGAGAGCTCACTCCAAAGTGAGGTCAACATCCATAAATGATTTATGCACTTTTGAAAGTAATTTTTGATTTAATAGTGATAATTGCCATGCCTATTTTTAATTTAACTCAACACATGCAATTTGGCATAAAAGAAATCATTTTTATTTAATTAATTTTGAAAAGATGAATGCATGATCATATATGGCAAACAACATTTAATATGATTGGAAAGAGATAAAAGAACATAAGCACATGATTTCATTCAATCCAATTAAATCCTAAGGGCAATCATTTTAAATAAGATTATTTAAAATAAGCTAAAGCTTCTTAATGTCATTTTGATTTCATGTTTGATTTGATTTAAGAAATTTAAGAAGAGGTTTGCTAATCCTATTCCATGCCCCATGTTTGTGATTTAATTTGGTTTAATAAGGAATAATTAAGTGAATTTTTTTGAATTAATTAAGTTAGATCCTTAATTAAATCAATTAATTACCCTTACCTATGCTTCTTTAATTTGATTAACCACTTAATCATAAGCCATAAATGACATGAACATGTGAGGAAATAAAATTGCAGTGCTCCTAAAGAACCTAATGCAATTGGCTCATAATTAAGGATTAATTAAGTTAAAGAATCTAATTAAGTACTTTTATGATTCTCCCATACTTATGAGTTAATCATAATTTCCTTAGAAGGTCTTTATGTTGTTAAACACATAAAGAGCAACCCTTAATTTGATTGCTTGTATTTAAGGTTTGATTTGATTTACTTGAATGATTTAGTTGAATTGATTTGATTTGATTAGTGTTTGTTACATTTATTTTGTATTTGTTTACCTTCATGTAATTTGATTGATTTAATTTAATTAGATGTTTTGATTCAATTAAATCTTGATAATTCAATATCCTTTTAATTAATCTAATTTTTTTCTTTATTATAATTATGTGATTTAATTTTATGTTTATTTGATTTAATCATGGTTCATTTATTTGTAGTTGATTAGATTAATTAATTGAGATTTTATTTTTAATTGAGTTTGATTCTTTATAATTAGAATTTTGTTTTAATCTCATCCATTTACATGTTTATCAAAGTTTGGTTTTGTATTTTGATTTCATACTTGGATGGTTATTAGTTTATCTTATTTAAGTAGGTTGAATGAGATTTGATTTATTAAATTGATGAAGAGTCTTTCTTTATTTGATTTAATTTGATTTGATTAGCTTTATTAATATGGTTTGCTTAGGTTCAATGTGATTATATAATTAGTTTAATTAGAAGTGTTTAGGTTAATTATTAAATTAAATAAGGATTTGTTTAATTTTTAATTCATTCATATTTGTTAGGTTGATGATGTAATTAATGATTAATGATTTGGTTTAATTTAGGATTGATGCATTTTAATATTATTTATGTTTAATTAAGCTTAAGTTTAATTGATTAATTTGATTAACTTAATTAGTTTATTTAGAGGTGATCAAATTAAATTAGATTATTAATTTTTGGTTTGATCAAATTTAATGTGATTTATAATGCTTGGTTTATTTGATGATGGATTAATTCATTAGTTTTTATTAATTAAGTTTGATTAATAATTAAATTTAAATTTTTTTTGGTTTGTTAAGATTCTTTAAATATATGACTTATTTGATTTGATAGTTTTAATTAAGCATTTATAATTTTTGATTAAAGTTATCATTGTTATTTATCATTTATTATTAATTTTTTTTATATCAATTAAACTTGATTATTATAATCATTGGTTTTTTCATTTATATGTTATTAGATTTCATTCATGTTTGATTTTATTTTTATGTATTAATAATTCAATTAATCATCTTATTCCAAATGGATTAATGTATTTAATCATATCTTAATTAAGTTTTTAGCTTTATTTTGTTTAATTTATTAATATCAAATGATTATGTTGAATGGTTTATTAATCAATTTGATTTTTAGTTTATTTAATGATTAATTAATATTTAATTTGTTTTAATTTGTTAAGTAGTTTCATATGATTAAGATCATGCTTGGTGTAGGTTTGACAAGATTGGTATGGTTTTATATCAAAGTTCATTGATTTATTCAATTATGAGTTTGATTTAGATCTCATCATTTACTAAATTTTTAACTCTTAGGTTTAATTTTAATTTCATTTGAGTGATATATGCTATTTTTTTGATTTAAAGTTTGATTACTAATCATTTGGGTATTATATCATTTCAGATTTTGATTTGATAATTAAATTATTATTATTTTAGGTTATGTTTTAATTAATTCCTTAATTGATTAAAGTTTAATCCTAAGTGTTTATTAGGCTTTAGAAAATCACATTATCTTCTTAAGGACCCTAGATGTTAACTGAAGTGATTTAACTTATTTTGATGATTTCTTTGTAATTCTATGGATTTTTATTTGGTTTGTTCTATTAAAATGGATAATTTAAACTTCAAAACTTAATTTCTCCCAATTGAGAAGTCTATTTCACTTGAGATTTTTATAGTAGGTGTGTTTTAACTCTTATTTTAATCTCTGAAAATATTAATTCAATCAGACTTGTATTTTTAGAGTAATTAATAAAATTTTATTTTTACTAAAACTTAAATTAAGCTTAAACCATTTAGTGGAATATGAGTATTTTTTGTTCCTTAGATTTCTCTGGGAAAGACAAATCCAACCAGTCCTTATTTATAATTTTTCATTTAGTATTTTATTTTTTATAAATTTGCAAAGTTTTGGACTTAAATAATTTTAAAATAAAGCAATTTTCCACCCAATTAGCACCGCAATATGACATGCCATGTAGTACGCATGAAAGTGCCACGTTACCGTGGCATTTGCGGGATGACGATGAAAGGGATATCGGATTCCCGTCGATCGTGGATTGAATGGTTGATCGATCATGATCTGGCGAACTTGATCGCGATCAACCGTGATTGCGGATCCAAACATTAATCGATTTGAGATCTCCACGATGGGATCGATGGAGCCGGCGAAAGTGGTGGAACATTGTTCATCCGACGAGATTTTTCATGACGAATTTTATCGATTGGCTCATTTTATAATGATTTTCAAAAAAAATCTCCTATAGGACTAAATATAATGAGAAATGAGGCTTCTAAGGAAATTCTAAAATCATGCAAGAATTGACACAAATAGAAGTTCCCCTAAAGTTTGGTAAAATTACCTCATCGGATGGTTTTGAGGTGGATCCAGTGAGCTCTAAGTGCAAGAGGAAGCTTTGGAAATGTGTAGCTGCCTTCACTTCGGAATGATGTATTCTTCAATCATCGCCGCTTCCTCGACAAAATCAACCCAGGTTTTGAGTGGAATCCTATGTGGGGGAGGATCCATGAGGGATTTAATTGGGTTGGGTTGATTTTAGGCTAATCCCAAATGGGTTTGGGTCGGGTTTGATCAGCCCCCAATGGGGCATGACATGGCTTCAATGGATTTGCCTTAATTTGGGTCATATTGGGTCATATCGAGTTAGGTTGACCAATTGGTCAGATTGGGTCAAACCAAGGCTTAGGTTAGGTTCAAATGATGATTTGAAGAGTTTTGGTATGATCAATTTGATTTAATTTGGCTTAGGATTGATTTTAGCTCATTTAGAATCAAATGGGTCAAATGGGTCAAGTTGATCGATTTGACCAAAATTGGCCAAATTGATTTGGGTTATGGGTTGATTCATTTTCAATTGGATAATTGAAGATGAACGTGGTCTTTGGTTTGAATCAATTTGATTTAATTTGAATTTTGGCTAATTTGACCCATTAGGACAATTTTGGCTAGGTTGGATCAAGTTGACCAATTGGTCAAATTAGGCTTAATTATGGCTTTGGACAAGTTCAATAATCAATTTGGAATGAACTTAAACCATTGGTTGCAATCAATTTGGCTTAGAACATGATTTGACCCAATTTGGTCCTTTAGGCTAACTTGGTTCAACTTGGATCGAATAGCCGATTGGGCTTGGTTTGGCTCAATTGGTGATCAAGTCATATTTAAATATTGATTTTATGTTAATTCAAATCATTGGTTTCAATCAATTTGATGTAGGATGAGTTTTGGCTAGTTTTGGTTCATTTGGGCTAAGGGTTGATTTGGTCAAATGACTAAGTTGACTTGTGTGGTGAAATATATATTCCTCCCTTCATCTATCCCCTTTCGAAAAAGAGGATAAATGAAAACATAAATATAAAATGCCTTTGTCGGAACACCACGCAGATTCACAGATGTTCTTATTATGGTGATTAGATACGACATTGAGGAAATGTGTACTATCTCAAAAGATAGAACTCACCACCTACAATGGACCTAATTATCTTAATAAGGACTCAGGACTATGGATGAGTCTTGAATGTACCAGATTCTTCCCTACTTTACATGGAAAAGTAAAGCAAGGTTTATTTTAAATCGAGTTTGTTAAGTTCCCTACAAGGGCAAGCCCCCATAGTTAATTACATCCTAAGAAACAAGGTTCCTTAAGAATACTCTCGATTAAGGTAAATGATTGTTGTCTCCAAAGATTTCAAAAGGTAGGACTATCAATCGATTGGTTTATTTTAAAAGTCAAGTGGGATCGATCATGAGGGAGTTCTTATCAAGCAAATGAAGATAAGTAGGGGATGCTTATGATACTAGAAGCTAGTAAGCATCCCAAACTATATTATTGGGCTTTATATTTTTAAATTGAATTGATTTATTTGAGTTGAATTTTTTTATTAAAGTTGCTTACAATTCCATGATACAAGGTCATGGAAATGCCTAAGAGGTAAGGATTTATGCTTTGGCCAATAAAGGAAGTAGCAACCTGAACCTAAATCTAGAGCTTTGGAGGGCCAAAAGCACGACCTAAATCTAAAGGTGAAAATGGGTATTTGTTTACCTCCACAAGAGATAAAACTCATTTGTGGACTTATGCTTGGGGGTGGCCTAACTCCTAGATTTTAAAATATGTAGGCAAGTCATATGCTTTTGCAAGATAGCTAGATTGTTATTTATTTAGAAAGAGACTAAGTCATTAAACACACTCCCTAAGAGACTAGATCATGTAGGGTATGATTTAATGAATTAAATTTAATGCAAATTTTGTTATATTTTTATTTTGATTTTGGACAATCCATTTGACACAGGCTTTAGGATTCATATGCCTAATGCATGAGAAATTAGATTATGGGCCAAAATCAATAAGATAAGGAGGTGTGTTTCCACCATGGCTCTCAAAGGTCAAGCCAAGTTCTCTAGCAAAGGTGGAAGCCCTCCAATCAAGAGTGAAATAATATGTTTTTATGCATGATGTGAGAAAAGTAATACAACATCCAGCTAAGGGGTTGATAATTCTTTTATCTTGATTTATAGCCTAAGCCTTAGATGAGGTTATGAGTTGTTTAATTTTTAGTTTGAATTGATTAGTTGGATAGAAAATTTATTTTCTAAGAGCCTAATCATCCGGCCATACATCAAAGTAAGAATAAACTAGAAAAGATGTCATCTTAATGCACAAGCTAAAAAAACATCAATCAATTTATAAAGCTAACGCAAAAGAATAAGAGGTCATTTGTGGTCGGCTCCACCACACAAACCTAAAAAAAATTGGGTAGCCGAGCTCTTCCCTTATACAATTACAAATGAATAAATTACAATCAAGAAGGAATTCATTGTTATGGGGGTCTTCATTCTTCATTTCTTCTTTCTTCTCTATTCTTTTGGTTGGTTGGAATGTGGTTACCCCAAAGGTTTCACATGGTACATAAGGAATAGCCTTATAACCAATGTTCATCCTAGTACCTCATAACAATCATTCCAAACTCCTAATAACAAAATTACATGAAAATGGGAAAAAGGAAATCTAATTAAAAATTATAAAATAGAGATTAGCCAAACAAACCATACAATACCAAGCATGTATATATATAAATTGGAGTTAGCACCCCACACATGGGTAACCAAGTCTACCAGGCCTATTTTGGATTATGCTTAAGGGTATAAGCACCTGCACAGTAAAAGTATTTTATATTTTTAATATAGCACCCCTTAAGCACAATCCCCTACAAAAGACAATGGTTAGACTAAGATCGCCCTACCATTCAGTCTATGCATATACCCCCTAACATCCAGACTAAAATAAAACATAACAAAATAAAAGCAAACCTCAAACCATGCACCGCCCTAACCTAAAGCTAGAAATGGTGACTTAGCCTAATGTGTGTGCCATTTAAGGTTTGTGTGGTATGCTTAGCTAGGCTTTAAGGTTGAAGTTTTCTAAGTATGAAAATGTTCAACTTAGAGGGTTTGTTTCATGTAAGTGATTTAGTTGATTTAGGTTAATTTTATTTGATGATTTTGTTTGGTTTAAATGAACCTACTTAATTACTAAGTGTTGTAAGAGAGAGAGAAGAAAACTTCTCTTTCCTTCCCTACCTTAAGTAATTTCTAAGGTAGATTCATATTTGATTTTATTTAGTGAATATTTTATTGTGTTTTAATTAATCATAAGTTTAGATTTTCCCTAAACAAACCTATTAAAAAAAGGCATTTTAAGATTAAGTAAAGTGAAATACTATTTCAAAACACAACACTTCATTTCTTTCCCAACATATAAACCATGCATATGGATGAATCCTAAGCATATCTATACATGAATGGAAGTGTTTAGCACCTTAATGATGAATGCTAAGAGAGTTTGTTTAAGAAAATTGAGAATGTTTCATGTATGCATGATTTTGTTAAGTAGAAAAGGATGATTCTTTTATCCATTTTTTATATGCACATTTACAAGTATAAAAGACATAAGTGAGTATAGCCATTTAGCAGTGTAAGGTACAAGACCTACTTAGGGCTACTTAAAGCTACAACCCCTACAATCCCTTGCTAATATACCACTTTTGTTAAATACATGTGACTGTACAAAAGAAATGAATAGAAAAAGAAAGATGCAAAAGTTTATGTTTGTTTGTTTGATTTGTTTATGCAATTTACATGTGTAAGTGTGGATGTCCTTCTTAATTAATAGCATAGGGATGAATAGGAATGGATTTAAGCAAGTGTTATGTTCTTTTCAAATGAACTATACACTTTTGCAAATCCTATTCAAAATATGTTAAAAGAGAGAAGAGAGGAAAGCACACAATGCATCCTTATATTTTACTCACATGCAAGCCTATAAATAATTATAAGTAGCATACCTTTCGGTTATGATGTTTGATTTATAAGCTTTGAAAATAATTTTGGATTTAATAGTGATAATAGCCATTCATATTCTTACTTTAGTCAAAACATGCAATTTGACATAAAGAAAATATTTCATTTTTAATTTGATTTTTAAAAGACATGAATGTATGATTTTCATATGACATACACATTTAGTATATTAGGAAAGAGATAAAGTGATGAAAGCATGTAAATTCATTCACCGTAATTAATTCCTAAAGATAAATAAATCAAATTTGATTTAAGGAAAGTTTGATTCTATTTTGATTTTGATTTTAATTTGAGAAATGTGAGATGTGTTTTCTGGTCCTAATTCCACATGTGTATGATGTTTTAGTTTAATTTTAGGTGATTAGATCAATTTTATGCTTTGGTTAGGTTAAGGTGTACATTAACTTCATTAATCTTACCTACACCACTTTAACATATTTAATCAAATAATTATGAGCCAATGTATGACATAAAATCACACAAGAAATTTAAGATAGCAATGCACCTAAAGAAAGGGTGCAATTGGCTCATAATTAGTAATTAATTAAGCTAAAGGGTTTAATTTAAGTACTTTCATAACCCTTCCACACATGTGGGTTGGATTTTGATTTCCTTAAGCTACTTAGGTTATTGAACACCTAAGCCCCTACCAAAGATGAATTGGTTAAGTTATGGAATATTTTGAAAATTTTATCAAGTTAATTACGTAGGTGATTAGCGGATTAGCCCTTAATTAAGTTTGGATTAAGGAAGGAAAGGGGTTTAGGAATGGCTTAGAAAAATTCCCAAATCCATTCCATAAACCTCTTCTTCACTTAAGCAAGGCTTAATTATCTTAATAAAGGGATTACCACATTCATGCTTAATTAAAATTACATAAAGAGTGATTAAGGATCCATTAATTTTTCCTAATTAACTCATCAATAAATCCCAAGAAAATTAGGAGGCAGTCATCCCACTAAATGCATATAGAAATTTGAATTTTGAAGTAATTAGGGAGTAATTAGGGTTATTAAGTTTTCAAAATCCTTAAGGAAAATTCTATTCAAAATCTATTATAATTTTAGATTATTCCTCTCTGAATTATCTTCATAATGCTTTTTTATTTTATATTTTATTTTTTACATTTAGTTATATTATTTTGAAGTTTATATTTATTAGGTAATTAAATCCAATTATATGACTAATCCTCGGCCGTGGACCACGATGGGATGCTTTCCACGTGGCATAGGTTGTCAGTTATCACATCTGTCGCATCGCGGCGGCTATCTTTCTCCTCACCGATCAATCAAAGATCGAATTGATTAAGCCGTGGTATTAATAGATAAATCGAGATCTTATGGCTCGATCGACCGTCCATCCAAAATGCACGGTTGGATGGTCCATGATCCCCGAGCTCCTGGGAGGGGAACCATCCACTCTAGGGCAAGATTGAGCTCGGTGATTGGATTGAGCTTAAACTCAACCCACCATCATCATGCAAGGGGATGAAGATCTAACTCCATTTCACTTAGGGTGAAGCTTTCTTCGTGAAGGATAAAAAAAATTCAAACTATGCTCGATTTTGAATAGTACCTCACCGGAGGCCATCACCGGTGCTCCCAACCATCGAGGTAGCTTTATGAGTGGAAGCCTTGAAGGTTTGAGGGTTGAGGTTGAGTGGATCTTCCAATTGGAAGTCACCTTCAAATGGATTTGGCCTTGGTCACCTCCCCACTCCCTTGCCTTTGAAGCTTGGAAGAAGGTTTGGATCAACTCGATTGATTCCTCTGAAGATGCTTGCAAGAGGAATTGAGTTGATATTGATTAATGAGCAAAGTGGAATTTCCCTTAGCCTCCCCTATTTTTGATTTGAAGAAATTGAGAAGAGGAGAATTGGAGATGGTTCTAGGAAGCTTGGGAAGACTTGCAAATGCTTGTTCTGAGTTCCCTAACTTCAATCGAGTGTGAGTGTGTGTAAATGAAATGAAATTAGGGGGAGTATATCTCCCCCTAGGTGGATCGGACGGTCGTGCTTCCCTTTTCCATTTTGATCAAATTCACCCTATGCAATGGGTTTGTTAGGCCGTTTAGGGTTGCATGTGATTCATTTTTGGTCAGAGGAGGTAGTGGGGAAGTTTCCATGTGCAAAACAAGGTGTGGGAGTGATTCCCATGTGCTTGAAATGAGTGGAGTGGTTGGTTTGACCATTGGGTTGGGTTTGGCTGACCCAAACCCATTGGGTCAAGTGCACCATGCTCACTAGTGTCCACTTGGTCCACTAAGAGAGTGCCAAGTGGCCATGAAAGGCCAAAACTATTTTATTTTGGGTAATGGTCATTTGGCTTCAATTTTATGTTGGTATGATTGAAAAAGGGTTGGGCCAAGTTTCAATGAATTTGGAATTGATTTGATGTGATTTGGCTCATGTTGACCCATTTAGATCAAAATGGGTCAACTTGGTCAAGTTGACCAATTGGTCAAATTGGGTCAAACCAAGGGTTGGGTCAAGTTCATATGACCATTTGAAATATTTTGGCATCATTGGTTTGGTTCAATTTGATTTATATTTGAATTTGGTTCATTTTATTTCATTTAGGCCAAATGGGTCAAGTTGACCAATTTGACCCATTTGACTTATTTGGGTTGGGTGGGTTTGGTTTCTTCATTGGTCATTTGAAATATATTGGTATCTTTGTTTCCAATCAATTTTGGTTTAGTTTGATTTTGGCTCAATTTGACCTTTTAGGTCAAGTTGGGTTCAAGGTCAAGTTGGCCAATTGAGGGTTTGGTCAAGTTCATCAAGTGATTTGAAATGAACTTGACCCATTGGTTTTGATCAATTTGGCTTAGATCAAGTTTTGACACATTTTTACTTTTAGGTCAAGTTAGGTCAACTTGGTCAAGTCCAAGGGCTAGGTTAGGCTCAAATGATGACTTGGTCAAGTTCAAACATTGATCATGAATGAGTTTTGATCAATGGTTTCAATCAATTTGGCCTATGGTGGATTTTTGCTAGTTTAGGTTTCATTTTGGCTAAGTGTTGACTTGATTTGACCTAATTTGAGTGATTGATCATCTCATGATGATTGTTGCTCACAATGTGAGGCTTAGTTGGGCTTAGTTCAATCCAATTTTGATGGGATTAGAATTTGGCTCAAAAGGAGTACTTTAGGTCACTTTGGGTCAAGTGAGCCTAAGTGGGTCAATTGACTTGATCAAGGCTTGAATCAAGTTTGGTTGAACTCACATATGGACTTATGATTGAAATATAAATCCATTTGCAAGTGATTTGGAGTCAAATGGGTTTTGATTCATTTGACAATTTCAAGTTCAAAGGGGTGAACATGAGTTTGACTTGGGTTTGATTTTTGAATTTAATTTTGGTTTGATGATTGAAGTTTATTTTATATTTGGATTCATGATTGAAGGATTGATTGAATCATGAAGAAAAATCAAGGGTTCAGCTTGATTTGAATTTGATTTGGCTAAGTTCAAGAGTTTGACTTGAAAGGCTTAGGTTGAATTTTGGTTGAATTTGGATTTGAGTTTTGAATTGATTTTTGGATTGATGATTGAAGTTTGTATTTATATTTATATTCATGATTGAAGGATTGATTGAATCATGAAGAAAAATCAAGAGTTTGGCTTGATTTGAATTTGATTTGGCTAAGTTCAAGATTTTGACTTGAAAGGCTTAGGTTGAATTTTGGTTGAATTTGGATTTGATTTTTGAATTTATTTTGGATTGATTTGAAGTTTGTATTTATATTTAGATTCATGATTGAGGATTGATTGAATCATGAAGAAAATCAAGGGTTTGGCTTGATTTGAATTTGATTTGGCTAAGTTCAAGAATTTGACTTGAAAGGCCTAGGTTGATTTGTTGAATTTGATTTAATTTTGAATTTATTTTTGATATTTGAATTTATATTTCATTTATATTTGTGAATATAAATGAGAATATAAATGGGTTATGAAAAATTTCTTGAATTTGAATTGATTTGGATTTGATTTAAAGTCCATAGATAATCAAAGTGACTTTGAAATTTTTTGAAATTTGGAATTTCAATCATAAGCTTCAATCATTTGGAATTGATTTGAGTTTGAGAAAATCAATTATGGTGATTTAAGTTTGATGTTGATTTGATTTTTGGTGTTGTTTAGACTTGATTTGGAATTTGACTTGAAGGAAGAAGTGAGGATTTGGTTCAAGCTATAGGTAGGCAAATTTTCCTAACACCAAGGCATGACCTATTCCATGGCTAACTCTTCTAAGTCTCTAGGGTTAGGTTGAGTGTTCACCTAATCACTAAAATTTAAGAAGGAAACTTAGAGTAGTGTCAGAAGTCTATGTTTAAGATGGAGGGTTGAGAGCTCATCTAAAAATGAGGTCAACAAAGGCTCCCAATAGGTGTGGTGTGACTAAAGGAACACCGTGTGTGTTGACGAATGATCAAACGAGCGATCATGGAACAGAAATAATCTACTCCTAACCCAAGGTGTAGAAGGAACCAAGAGCTTAGTGCAATGTGACTCTACTCATGTCAAGGACACAAAAGATTAAAGGAGGAATCCAATAGGGATAGAGTATGTGAACCTTCCACCAGGGAAGAAGGTTCAAGTCATCCACAAGGGTATGTGTGGTTTGATTTGGTTTGAGTCTCATTAGGGAGAGAAATCAATTTGATTTATTGATTGTTTAGTTTTGTTTGTTCTGATTGTTTATTTTGATTGTTTGACTCCACTAAGGGAGGAGGGTTGAATTTGTTTCAGATTTTTTTTTAGGTTTTGGATTTTTGAGATGGACCCTATTGGTTCACGATGGATCGCACTGAGTAGAAGCCATGGAGGCCTAGACCTAACTCAGATTTACCAATCAAAGGGTAGTACCAAACACATAGTAGGACTAGCAACCAAAGGGATGCCTTTTTTGGTATGGGTATGTACTAGGAGAAAGCATAGTAGACTTACATCCTCCAAAGTAGGGACCGGTCTTTGGGGTGATCCATTAAGGCAATGATTGACAACCTAGGGCGACTATTGAGTGAATGTCGGGACTTAGATAAACTCAAAGATAGTCAAGATTAATTTCATTTTTTAGTTTATTTTGATGGATCCCATGGTTTGTGATGGATTACTTGAGTAGGAGCCATGGACCTTGGGCTCAGTTTAATCCAAGGGAGTAGTCTACCAACCACAGGTAGGACTATCCAACCAAAGGGTGCCTTTGGTTTGTAATGGTTAGTTAGGAAGAAAGCGGGACTCACATCTTCCAAAATAAGGAAATCCTTGGGTGATCTTGGCAAGGCAACAAATCCGACCTAGGTATATTGAGTGAATTGCCGGGACTTAAATCAACTCAAAAATAGTCAAGATTATTTCATTTTAATTTATTTTTTTGATGGATTATTGGTTTATGGATCTGCGAGAAGGAGCTTATATCGACCTATACCTTATTTATTGAACCAAAGGGGTAGCTTTTACAGAGGAGAACTATCCAACAAAGGAGTGCCTTTCGGTTTGCAATGATCAATTAGGAAGAAAGCGACTCACATCTTCCACTACAAAGACCACTAGGTGATGGTTGCTTTGGGCAAATCAACCCGACTAGGGTTGCGTTAGTTTGCGGCAATGATAGAAAGAATGTCATACTTACATCTTCCAAAGAAGAATAATGTAGGGGTAACCTCTTATGGCAAAATAGATTGAACCAACTAAGGGACTTCTGGGAGAGAGTCTTGACCGAACTTATCTCAAATCAGTGAGCAATTCTATAGAGTTATGCGACCGCCTAAAGATATGATGCACCTTGGGAAAAGGGGCCCTTTGGGGCTTGAATTCTAATCACAAGTGAATATTTTTTTTATTTATTGTTAGTTTATTTATTTATGGACCTGTTAGTTTGAGGGATCATGAGAAGGAGCTTATATCACTGATCTCTTACTAAACCAAGGGAGAATATGCATCCGTGAATAAATTCTCCAACCATGGTGGCTATAGGAAAGGGGCTGTCAATCCAAAAGTAACTTGGTGTAGTGTCTAAATGGGGTTACAAGGATGTGATCCAAATAGAATGCCCTGCGGGAGAGGGGCAGCTAAGGGCTTGATCCAAAACCGGAAGATGACATATATATATCAAATGTATTGTGGCCAACTCGAGGAGAAAGCATGGGGACTCACATTTGCCAAGAGTGGTGTATCCATGGTGAGTCATCTATCGACATAGCGAACATCAACCAACCTAAGGTGCTCATTGCAACAATTCTAGGAAGAAACCTTGGGGACTCACATCCTCTATGGAGAGGCGATTGGGATAGTCACTGACATGGGTGTATCGACCTAGATGACTATTGAGTGAATGCCGGGGGGACTTATATCAACTCAAAGTAGTCAAGAGGAAAGGAGCCTCAGGGGACTTATCCTAAACCTCAAATATACTCGACCTAGTAGATCATGATGATTAGTTCAAGAAGAAAGCTAGGACTCACATCTTCTTAAACAAAATCAACATGAGGTAGCTTAGTGAAGGAAGTCTACCAAACTAACAAGGTGCTCATTGGTTTTGCAATGGTCAAGTTAGGAAGAAAGCACGGGGACTCATCTTCCAAACAAAGTGACCACTAGGGTGACATCAGGTAGCTTGTAAACACAACCTAGAGCAGCTAATGGTGAGTGCCACCTAGGGCTTGCTCCTACATCAAAATAGTGAGATAAAGATATGTGTTTTTTATGTTTTGTGTTAAAGGGAATGACCCTCTTGGGTTCTCTCACCTACTCATTATTTGATGGAGATGGATATTGGGTTCTCTCACTTGTGCTAATTGAAATGCCTCTTGGGTTCTCTCTCTATTCTAATAGGTGAGATTGTGTTTGATTGTGTTGTGTTATAAGAGGGATATGATGCCTCTTGGGTTCTCTTTTATCTAAACATCATGGTAGATTTCAAGATAAACAAACAACAGAAAGAAGAAGATTTTGATGAAATGGAAATTTTGTTCTTTTGTTGATAATTTTTCAAACATGTTTATGGGTAATATTTCTTCAAATAGAGCCCATTAATTGGAAGCATCGGGTGGTCCTCTTTATAATCAATGAGTTGATTAGATCCTCCTTGGTAGGCCTTCTCTATGACATAGGGACCTTCCCAAGTGGGTTCAAACTTGCCTCCCATCTTTTTTGGGCAACAATTGGTCTCCTTAGGACTAACACAAGTTCTCTACTTGAAAGACCTAGGGCGGACCATCTTGTTGTGAGCTTGAATCATTTTGGCCTTGTACAACTTCGAGGTTGCGCCGTGCGACTCTCCTCAAACCTTGAGCTCTTCTAAGCAACTTTGCATTCTATAGTGATCTTGCTACTAATGCTATCCTTAGTGATGGGAGTTGAACTTCTAAAGGTAGAACGGCCCCATACACTAAGGAAAATGGTAGATTGAGTTGGAGTTGTATATGGTGCGGTAGCCAGGCTTCAAACACTCATTCCACTTCCTCTTGTTGTGGTCAAAAGTCTTCTTTAGTATTTGGATGAGAGTTTTGAATGCTTTACTAAGCCATTTGCTCACGGGGTAGATGGTGGAGTATCTCCAATCTATCATGTCTTTTAGAGAAATTTATTGATCTTGGTGCTTTTGAATGCAATATCATTATCGATATAATTTCGAGGCGAACCTATATACATATGGTTCAAAAATTGAAGCACATCTTTGGTGTGACCTCTCAGTGGGATTGCCTCCACCCACTTGGAAAAGTAGTCGTGGCTAAGATGAATCATGACCCTTGGAAGAAGGGATTGATGTTACCCCAACTCGGCCATGAAGGTGTAGGGTGTAGAATGTTGGGTGGTTGATGACACCATGTACCACCAGCGATGGCATCCATCCATACATTCATAATCATCGAAGGCATAGTATCCTAGTCTCTTGATCTTCATCTTCATCTTGATTGATTGATGTGCTCGCATAGACGAATGTACCTGACAATCCATGCTTCATGTTTGTAAACAACAACCACATTTGATCAAAAATGCCAAAGTGCCATGGCGGAGAGAGCTCTGTTTTCACGATGGGCTTTTTCTTGAGGTAGTTTCGGTGTTCAAATAGTCTATGAGCTTGCCTCCAATCGCTCCTTGTATAACCTCCTCCCTTCAAGAGAAAGTCTCTCAATGAGTTCACATCAATAAGGGATAAGACTTGTCTATTTTTGGAATGGACTCATCTTTTGGACATGTCAATTCTTTGGCAAGTTTGGCCAAAGCATCTACTACTTTGCATTCTCTACTCGGGGAACCTTGTAGATGGTGACTTGAGATTTGGGCCAATAGCTTCATGGTATACTCATGGTAATGATGAAGCTTGGGTTTGAGAACCTTTGTAGGACCCAACAATCGGTTGATGACCAAGAGAATCCCAAAGATGTTGATGCTCTTGACACACTGATGGCTAACTCTACAATCAAAGCCTCATACTCGACTTCATTGTTGGTGCGGGTTGGAGATAGTATGAGAATCTCATCACATGTGCAGAGTTAAGAGAACTATTCCTACCCTTCCTTTTCACGGAAGAGTAGATCATGGTGCTTCCCCTTTATGAAAGAAGCACCATCAAAATACATCTCCCATCGGTTGTCAACCTCCCTAAGTTCATGATTTGTTCATCAGGAGATCATCACTTGCGAAGAATCGAAGTGGGTGTCTTTGAAGCTAGTGCTTATCCTTTCATGGGGAGGGAATGAATGTGATATCAAGAGAATCATGGACCCATTGTAGATAGCATTGTTGGTCATCATGAGATCTAGTGGATTGGTTGAAATCAAGTTCACCTTATGAGAAAGCATATAGTAGCTTTTGAGATGCAAAGATCAAAGCTAGGCAATGTTTTCAATAGGTGGGTAGTTCACTTTAGAAATCGGACAATGATTGGTAGAGAGCACTCTCCTTCCCTTCATCATTGGCTTGGCCACAAGCGAGAGTCATCCAATGCGGCAGAGGATGAGTGGCTGCCAAGGGGCTGCGAGAGGCTTCACCAAATACTTGATATCTTCAAAGGCATGCGGCACTTATCATCCCACTTGAACTTGGCATCCTTTTGACAAGTGCTGAATGGCTTGCATCTCCATAGGTTGGAAATAAAGCATCTCGCCAACCATCCTTGAAAAATGTTGAGTTAAACTCTTAGAGGTGGCATTTCTAAGATAGCTTTGATCTTTTGATCTATTTCTATTCCTGTGGACAAACCCAAGGGATTTCCCTAAAGCAACTCTGAATGCACACTCTAGAGGATTCATTTTGAGGTTATAATATCTTAACCATTTGAAAACTACTCTCAAGTCAAAGAGATGGTCTTCCTTTTCTTTGATTTTGACTACGAGATCATCAACACTCAACGATGATGGATGAGTTCATTGAAGATCGAGTCATGGCCCATTGGTATGTAGCACATTTTTAAGGCTAAAGGCATGACCTTATAATAGATTGATCGGTTGAAAAGTGTTTCTTTCATCCTCACATCTTGATTTGGTTGTAGCTAGATGACCCATCCATGAAGGAGAATTGCATGAGATGAGTGATGTCCACCATTAATTCTAGTATAGGAAGGAAACTCATCCTTAGGACATGCCTTGTTTAAGTCCTGAAATTGATGCATAAATGTGAATTTGGCCATTCTTCTTCTTAAGATGACACGCTAACCGGTAGGGGTATTTTTCTTCCACGATGAAACCAACATCGATCAATTTCTTGACTTCAAATGATGACATGTTGTTCGATTTCGCATGCGTAGGAGCTTGCTTGATAGTAGGATCTATTGCTAGTTTGTGGACTACGTTGGAGATAATCGCATTTCTTCATAACTCCATGCAAGCTCTTTAAACTTCGTCAATAGCTAACTAAGTCATTGGTTTCTTCTTCATTCAATGGTGTATGTGGTGGATTTTCTTTCATCGAGGTTGATTTCTTTAAGCTTGTCAATTATTGAATGGATCTCCTCTTCAAATTGGCGGTGCATCTTTGATTTGGAGATCATGGATCATCGGTTTCTAAACACACATCCTCATAAGAGTTGGTTTGGTGTGAAAAGAACCTATCGGACTCATGGTGGTAGTGATAATCATCATCATCATTTGGACCCATTGTATCAAATCTAGTCGATCTTGATTGTGCATCACGCCTCTATTGTTCCTGCTTTTAGTACTCTAACTATGCTTAGACCATGAATAAGGAATCAAACCCTTCTTTGCAAGATTAAGAACAAGGAGAATACCAATCAAAAGGTAATTCCATTAATTCTTTATATAATCATCCTCAAGTTCTACATCAACTTTGGGAGGATGATGATCCCAAAAGAATCTCTTACGACATCCTTGGAAGACTTGAGGGGCTTCTACTTAAAACCTTCAACTTTTTGAGATGAAAGTGAGGTTAGAGCTAAGGTTCCTAACTATTGCCTGATAGTTTTACATACATTTGATTCGAATACTTTGCTTTGTCTAGGGCCCGTCTTCATCCTGTCAGTCAAGTGTCACCTCCAATGAAACCCAGAGGGTTGGTTGGTATGCTAATCACATTAGACTCATCCTAGTGGATTCCAAGTATGTGAATAGTAGGGTACTCCATGAACTGGAACATAACCCTGGTGATGGCCAGGGGTCTTCCACACTACTCTATTTTTCTCTCTACTTGGTGGAGGTTGAGTCATCCTACCCACATGTCCATATGATGAAATTAACTGTGGTGGAATGTGATATGCGACTCTATTTCTTCTTCAATTTCCCTTTCTTGTTCACTTGGATTTTCATTTTCTTTTCTTTTTTCTTTTTCTTTTCTTCATTTTCTTTTTTGCTTTTATTTGAATTTTGACCAAGTTCACAAGAAAGGTGTTTTGAGGAAGATAGTAGGTGCATCCTCATATATCTCAACCTCTCTGACTGAAAATGGCTTTTCATCTCCTTTGACATAGTATTCAATCCCATCCTTCTTGAACTTGATGCACTGATGGAGGGAGGATGGAATCATCTTATTCTGATGTATCTAAGGACAATTGAGCAAAGTGATGAATGAAGTATTCAATGATATAAAACTTGGCTTTTCTATCTCCAAAGGTAACACTATGGAACCTAAAGCCTCTCACCTTGTTCATTGAATCCTCTCACATCATCTCTCAGAGTGTGGAGATGTCAATCCTCAAATAGGAAAGGTCTTTAGACTCATAATGTTTCATGCACGGATGATGAGAACTCAGCAAGTGAATCACATGTCCCTTGTAATGTAGAGGGGCGGTTGTGCTCCATGTCCCCAAGAAGGTCTTCATGAAAGTGATCCCTGGCTTCTCTGGAATAATGTGCCTCCTCTCCAATAGCGGTTAGCTAAGCTAGGCATATTTTAGGATCAAGGAGAGCCTTAATTAATGATTCCTCATCTATTTGGATAAGATAAGGGCATCATATATGCTTAGCTTAGATGCTTTCTTAGGTGAGAGAGGACATTAGTCCACCTTGGGTGATCCTCCACAAGCATATCCAAGGGTGGAGCATCTGGAGGGCTTCTCGATCCTCAACCAATGACTTGTTTCCTATCTTGAGGTCTTTGCCCGGAGGTAGAACCTTGCCACTCTGGAGGTTGACTTTTGATCTCTTTGTGTAGGGTAATGGAAGATTCTACTCCTACAGCTCACTACTTCTCTATGGGACCTCAATGATGATTCCAAGTCTATCTCAGAGGTGAACCATAGTATTCAAGAAGGAAGTCAACTCAATTAGAAAGAGGAAGATCGAGTTATTATAATTGTTATTTAGACTTGAAGAGTTAGCATTAGGAATAGATTTAGACCCATCAGAAGTGACATAGATATAATTCAAGCTAGCTTTATTCTTTGATTTCTTGGATTTTGAAGGAGGCACATAATAGAAATCAAGTAAACTAAGTGGGGTGAGGGATTTGATGCCCTCATCCATCGATATAAGATATCTACTAGAAGAAGAGCTAGCTAAAGTAAAGGTAGTCATTGATGTAGTAGCTGCAATGGTGGACTAGAGGCTGGACTCAGTCGATGGTTGCACTACTTGGCTATCCCAGGATGGCACATTTACTACTGCTTCTGAACTCCCCTTTCAGGTTGGCTCACGCAACTTGCAAACCTTCCTTGATGTTGGAGGTTTGAGTGGCTCAGAACCTACAAGAAAGTTTCTTGATTTTGAGATAATTTTCTTAGAGGTATGGGATAAGGAGATATCCCAACCTTCTTTGGTTTTGGAAGGATCACAGTATCCCCAAGGATTACCCTAATGGGCGGATGGTTGTTCCACAAGGTATTTTGGGATAACTATAGCAGATCTTATGTTCAAGCGGTCCTTGAATGTGAAGCAATCTTCCAAAACATGACCTAGCATATGGTAGGGAAAAAGTTAGGATCATCATTGCTTTTGCACTTGGATAGGTTTGGGTAGTTGAAAATCAAACTTCTTTAAGAGATTCTTAAAGATCTTCTTGATTACCCCCTCTTAAATGAAAAAAGCTTGTTAAGTTTATCCAAAAGAGTAGGTGGACCATTTACCTGGCGGTATGTGTGTACCACTTCTTTGTTGATGATGTGGTGAGGAGGTTGGCCATGGAACTATGGTGGTAGCTACCTCGTGGTGGTAGAGGAGGTGGAAGTGATGGCGTGGAGCAGGTCTCTCACATTGCTCTGGCTATTTCATCTTATCTACTACTATCAACTTGCTTCTTCTCAAAAGCTTTTGCTTCGCTTTGTTGATTGGTAAAGGTGTTTGGCTTCTCCTTGTAAGCTAAACCTTGTTGATTAATTTCTCAAATGTTTTGATGGTGAAACCTTTGAGCATGAAGCGACCATGGATATTCTTAAGCATAATCTCAATGGCATGCTATTGATAAGTGGTTCACATTTTCTCAAATTATGCCATCGAGAATGTAATCATGAGAGACTCACGATTTGTTGAGCCACAACAAGATCACCCTTTTCTTTGAGCTCCACAAACCTCTTGATGAAGAGTTGCTCCAACTTCAAAAGTCTTCACTAAATTGTTGGAAGTTTAGTGTACCAATCAAAGGCTATGCCTTAAGCTCTTGATAAAGAGCGAAGAGTAAAGCATCACCACCATTGCAACAACTAGAAGTGCGCATAATATCTTTGCCGGGTTCCCACTACCATCGAAGCTCTTGAAAGAAGGTGGCATGAAACCCTTAGGATATTGGATGGCATCAAATTCCTCTAGGTAGGGTCTACCCTTTGGAACTGATGATCCTCCTCGGGCTTGAGCCAATGCTTCTCTCACCTACTGCTCAACCATGGTCTTGATATCTTTTTTTTGTATGGAGGTACTATCCACTACCTTCCTACATTGGCTCATGCTACCCTGCTCTACTGGAGGTAAAGTCTTGGCTTGATCCAAGACATGTTCCAACTCTAGTTGACTAGTCTCAACTATAGTATGATGAAGCTGCTTATTTTTGAAGTGTTAAGATTCGCTAACAAGTCCTCTCTTCCCCATCTATCTATTTGATCATCTTTCTACTTTATTCTTGGGAGGTGTTGGCGAGTAGTATGTCTTCACTTTCGGCCTCAACACCTTCTCTATTTGCTCATGGAGAAAGGTATCTACCATGTGTACCCCTGAATCCTCTAACAATCATCTTCATTGGGATCAAAGCTAACCTTTTCATCCTCTAAATTGACCCATATCCTAGATTTCTTCTCCAGATCTTGAGCTACTATGTCATCTAGATCGGTCCAATCACAAAGATCGGGTTTGGCCGGTAGTAGGTCATTGTCATGCGGAACAAACCTCCTTTGATGCTTGGTGGTGATCTTGTGAGGACTACACTTACTAAAGAAGCTCTCACTATGTTGGATGTGACTCTAGGAGGATCTATTCATAGGGCGACAACACTATCTCCTCCTCCTCAATCTATCTTCATGTCTTGTTGTGGTGGTGGTGGTGATGGGATGACACTGATACTTCAGGTTTGCCATTCCTTCACCACTACTTGGGGTAGAAGGTCGGCGAGAGCTCACCCATAGTAGGTGGTGTAGATGGGACTGGATCTCTCAGTCATAGCTGGATCACCAATGGGGTTCTCTTCTCCCCCGATGTGGCCTTCATGGCCTTGGCTAGATCTTTGGACATGTACATGAGAGGCGGATGGAGAAGCGGTTTGGTGGAGGCACTATCGACTCTCTCGAGATAGGAGCTGCTCTCCTATGATGTGTGGTCCTAATGAGTAAGATGTTATCATTATGATCGACGTGGGTAGCACGTCGATCTGGAAAATCCATAAGTGCCAAGGCCACTAACTGTCAGTTGTACCTTCGATGCTCTCAGCTAGTAACATGAACTAATGTGCGGGCCTCTCTAGCCCTCTTCTGCCTAAGTTGCCTACCCACACTATGGGGGATAACTGATCTCGAATCAAATTGAGCCCGACTCGATCATGAGCTCACCTACTGGTATAAAATTGGGAGGCTATGCGACCTCCCTCACTAACGGTGCTTGGAATGAGTGGAGGTGAAGCAAAATCCTCTAGCATCCTCTCATGGATCGAGAGAGGGTAACTAGTTCTCTATAACAATTGGAAACCATCAGGGTAGATCCTCTACAGGCGGAGCGCCTCTTCCTAGTAATGTAGTGTGGTACTTATCATGTGGTTCTTGTTTCTTCTTTGGGTCTTGGGAGGCGGTAGAGCTAGACCCAACCTCAAAAGTAGGGGAGACAATCCATGGGATCAGGGGAGCCTTCCCCTTGGAGGTGCTAGTGAGTGGGTGCTAGCCCTAACTAGGTAGCATGGGGAACAACCAAGTGCACTGACATTGGCATTGATACTGCTATTGTGGGAACCATCACAACCTTCTTCTTGTGAGGGATCTTGAATCGATATATGACGGATGGCCATACGCGGTCATTGCTCTACTAATAGTGAGTTCCCTCACATGTAATCTATCCCCTCAAAGCCTCACCAAAGTGGATGAGGTGGGCATAGTCGGATCGTGGAAGGTTGGCACGATCGAGGCCAAATCCATCCCATGAAATGTGAAAACATACTTACGACCATTGATCAAGCTGAACTGGCCGATCTTGAAAGTCTACAATGCTGAAAATAAACTTAAATCAGATTTATGTTTTGTTGATTTTTGAATTTGAACCCTCACTCAACATATTGCAAGTGTTAAGTGGGGCTCAAATGGATTTAGAGAAGATTTTGAGATTGGTTGAAAATAGTATTTTTTTTAAATGTAGAATCCACTTTCAACAAATTTGGGTATGTTGAAAATGGGTTCCA
Organism: Cymbidium sinense; assembly: GCA_021442155.1. NCBI lineage: Eukaryota > Viridiplantae > Streptophyta > Magnoliopsida > Asparagales > Orchidaceae > Cymbidium > Cymbidium sinense. Next base: position 5,360,046 of record CM038223.1, on the reverse strand, counting down.
ATAATTTTGGAGAGATGCTTCCATAGGTTCATATTTGAATTTTGATTTTTTTGATTTTGAGGACCCTTTATTTAACAAATTTGGGTATGTTAAAGTAAAGGGTCAATTGATTTTGTTTTTGATTTGTGATTTTTTGGAATTTACTCACTTAGCAAATTTTGGTATGCTAAGTGAGGTGTTTGAAAATAATTTCTTTTTCCTTTGTTTGCTTTATTTTGTGAATCATTTGTGATTTGAAAATGGAATCATTTAGCAAATTTGGGTATGCTAAATGAAGAATCAAGTGTTTTATTTTGAAATTTTTTTTGAAAATAGGATTCTTAGCAAATTTAGGTATGCTAAGAAATCCTAATGTGTTCTTTTGTTTTGATTTGATTTTGAAAATAGGATTCTTAGCAAATTTGGGTATGCTAAGGAAATCCTAATGTGTTTCTTTATTTTGATTTTGTTTTGAAATGGAGACTTCACTTTAGCAAATGGGGTATGCTAAAAATGAAGTTTCAATGTGTTTTAATTTGTGAAATGGAGATTTCACTTAGCAAATTTGAGTATGCTAAATGAAATTCCAAATGTGTTTCAAATTTTGTTTTTTGAAAATGGAGACTTCACTTTAGCAAATATGGTATGCTAAAATGAAGTTTCAATGTGTTTTAAATTTTGTGAAATGGAGATTTCACTTAGCAAATTTGAGTATGCTAAATGAAATTCAAAATTTGTTCAAATTTTATTTTTGAAATGGAGACTTCACTTTTAGCAAATGTGGTATGCTAATGAAGTTCAAATGTGTTTTAATTTGTTTTGAAAATGGAGACTTCACTTTTAGCAAATGTGGTATGCTAAAATGAAGTTCCAATTGTATTTTGAATTTTGTGAAATGGAGATTCACTTAGCAAATTTGAGTATGCTAAATGAAATTCCAAAACTGTGTTTCAAATTTTTCTTTTGAAATTGCAGACTTCACTTTTAGCAAATGTGGTATGCTAAAAATGAAGTTCCAAATGTGTTTTGAATTTTTTTTGTGTTTTGTTGATTTCGGAAAGAGCAATTTCCATTTAAATTTGTATGTGAGATGGAAATCAATTTTTTTGAAAGAAATCATCATATATGGAATATGTTAAGTGGGATTTCAAAATAGTGTTTTTATTTGAAAATGAAATATTCATTCAACAAATTTGGGTATATTGAATGGAGATGTTCATATGTGCTTTTGAAAGTTTATTTTTTTATTTTGATTGAAATGAAACTCCATTCAATAAATGTGGGTATATTGAATGGAGGTTTCATATGTGTTTTTTGAAAATTGATTTTTGATTTTGATTTGAAATGAAACCTCCATTCAATAAATGTGGGTACATTGAATGGAGAGGTTTCATATGTGCTTTTTGAAAATGACACCTCCATTCAATAAATGTGGGTATATTGAATGGAGAGGTTTCATATGTGCTTTTTTGAAATGGTGAAAATTCCAACCTAACAAATGTAGAATGTGTTGAGTGGAATTTCAAAGTTGTGATTTTGCTTGAAGATGTAACATCCATCAACACATTTGGATGTATTGAATGGAAGGCCCATCTTCAAATTTTGTGCTTTTGAAAAGATTGTTGGTTTATTTTGAAAGAGATGATTGTCTTTTATTTTGAAAATGAAATCTTCATTCAATAAATTGAATGTGAAGTCATTTGTGTTTTGAAATGACTTTTTTATTTTTGAAGAAGATTGTTTTTTATTTTAAATGAAAATCCTCATTCAATAAATTGAATGAGGAAGTTCATTTACTTTATGAAAATGTGACTTTATTTTATTGAAAGAGATTTTTTTCCTTTTGGAAAAGATGATTGTTCATTTTTGTTTTGAAGAATGAAATCTTTATTCAATAAGTTGGATGAAGATGTCTATTTGTGCTTTTGGAAAATATGATTGTTGGTTTTATTTTGAAATGTTCCTACATGTAACAATTATGAAATTGTTAGATGTAGCGCAAATATTTTATTAAGTGTATTTTGAAAAAGTGCTTGAAATTGATATTTTTCATAAGGATTTATTTTTATTTATTTAGAATGAACCTTTCCTTACCATAAAATGGTATTGAGGAAGTCTTAAATTATTTATTAAATTTTTATTTTTCACATTGGAGAAGATGGGGTTTTAAGACCAACACAGGATGAGGTCCTAAAACTAAAGATGCTGGCTAGCTTAACTTAAGGACGAAATAAGCTAAGTGCCAATGAAAAGAAAGATAGTCTTGGATTCATACAAAAGTACAAACCCACTATCGATACTTGGAGACAATGATTATTTACCAAAGATGGAGAGAGGAACCATCAGTGAGTCAGAAAAATCTATGGTGAAATATATATTCTTTCCTATCCCATCCCTTTGAAAAGAGGATGAAAATAGAAATATAAAATGCCTTTATTGGGACACCACAGATCTGAGATGTTCTTATTAGGGGTGATGGTGCGACATTGAGAAAAGGTGTACTATCTCAAAAGATAGAACTCTAATGGACCTAATCACCTTAATAAGGACTCAGGACTATGGGTCTTGAATGTATGAGATTCTTCCCTACTTTACATGGAAAAGTAATGGGGTTTATTTTAAATGTTTGTTAAGTTCCCCATAGGGGCAAGCCCCATAGTTAATTACATCCCAGGAACAAATAGATACTCTATTAAGGATACTCTCTATTAAGGTAAATGATCATTATCTCCAATGATTTCGAAAGGTAGGACTATCAATTGATTGATTTATTTTTAGAAAAGTCAAGTGGGATCAATCAAGGAGAGAGTTCTTATCGAAAATGAAGATAAGTAGGGATGCTTAGATACTAGGAAGCCTAGTAAGCATTCAAACTATCCTATGGATGGGCTTTATATTTTTGAAATTGAATTGATTTATTTGAGTTGAATTTTATTAGAAAGTTAGGGCTTACAATTCCATGATACAAGGTGGAAATGCCTAGAGGTGAGGATTTATGCTTGTGGCAAGAGAAGTAGTAACCTCTGAACCTAAATCTAGGGAGCTTTGGCGAGGGCCAAAAGCACAACCTAAATCTAAGGCAAAAATGGGTATTTGGTTTACCTCCATAAAGAGGATAAACCACTTTGGACTTAACAACTACTTGGGGTGGTAGTAACTCCTCTATGATTTTAAAATATGTAGGCAAGTCATATACTTTTGTAAGATCACTAGGTTGTTATTTATTTAGAAAGAGACTAAGTCCTTAAACACACTCCCTAAGAGACTAGATCATGTAGGGCATGATTTAATGACTTAAATCTAATGCAAATTTTGTTACACTTTTTATTTTGATTTTGGACAATCAATTTGACACACACTTCAGGATTGATATGCCTAATGTATGAGAAATTAGATTATGGGCCAAAATCAGCAAGATAAGGAGGTGTGTTTCACCATGGCTCTCAAAGGTCAAGCCAAGTTCTCTAGCAAGGTGGAAGCCTCCAATCAAGAGTGAAATAATATGCTTTTATGCATGATGTGAAAAAAATACAACATCCACTAAGGGTTGCTAATTCTTTTATCTTGATTTATAGCATAAGCTTTAGATGAGGTTATGAGTTGCTTTATTTTTAGTTTGAATTGATTAGTTGGATGTAAAACTTATTTTCCTAAGAGCCTAATCTTCATCCAAGCTATACATCAAAGCAAGGAACAAACTAGGAAAAGATGCCATCTTAATGCACAAGCTAAACTAACATCAATCAATTTATAAAGCTAGCATAAAAGAATAAGATTCCATTTGTGGTTGATTTCCACCATAAAAACCTGAAAATACATTGGGTAGCCGAGATCTACCCTTATACAACCTAGATTATAAATGAATAAATTATAATCAAGAAGGAATTCATTATTATGGGAGTCTTCATTCTTCATTTCTTCTTTCTTCTTTCTTCTTTCTTCTTTCTTCTTTTGGTTGGTTGGAATGTGGTTGCTCCAAAGGCTTCACATACATAAGGCATAACTTATAACAATGTTCATCCCAATCCTCATAACAATCATTCCAAAATCCTAATTGTAAAATTACATGAAAATGGGAAAAAGAAATCTAACTAAAACCTGCAAAATAGAGATTAGCTAAACAAACCATACAATCCCAAGCATGTATATATATAAATTGGACTTAGCACCCCACATGGGTAACCAAGTCCACCTGGCCTATTTTGGATTATGCTTAGGGGTATAAGCACTGCTGACAAAAGTATTTTATATTTTTATTACGGCCCTTAAGCACAATATAGATAATACAATGGTTAGACTAGATCATACCATTCATCTACACATACACCCTAACATCTAGACTAAAATAAAATATCACAAAATAAAAATAAACATCAAACCATGCACTGCCCTAACCTAAAGCTAGAAATGGTGACTTAGCCTAATGTGTGTGTCATTTAAGGTTTGTGTGGTATGCTTAGCTAGGCTTTAAGGTTGAAGTTTTTTAAGTATGAAAATGTTCAACTTAGAGGGTTTGTTTCATGTAAGTGATTTAGTTGATTTGGGTTAATTTTATTTGATGATTTTGTTTTTTTTAAATGAACCAACTTAATTACTAAGTGTTGTAAAGAGAGAGAACAGAGAAGAAAACTTCTCATTCCTTCCCTTCCTTAAATAATTTCTAAGGTAGATTCATATTTTCTTTTTGTTTAGTGAATGTTTTATTATGTGTTTTAATTAATCCTAAGTTTAGATTTTTCCTAAAAAATCTTATTAAAAAATAAAGGCATTTTAAGATTAAGTAAAGTGAAATACTATCACAAAACACACAACACTTCATTTCTTTCCCAACATATGTAACATGTATATGGATGAATCCTAAGCATATCTATACATGCAAATGGAAGTGTTGAGCACACCTTAATGATGAATGCTAAGAGATTTTGTTTAAGAAAATTTAGAATATTTCATGTATGCATGATTTTGTTAAGTAGAAAAGGATGATTGTTTGATCCATTTTTCATATGCACATTTACAAGTATAAAAGGCATAAGTGAGTACAACGCAATTGTCAGCACTAGAGGCATAAGGTACAAGTCCTACTTAGGGCTACTTAAAGCCTCAACCCCGGGTTTCCAGACTAATATATCACTTTTCTTAAATACATGTGCATGTACAAAAGAAATGAATAGAAAAAGAAAGATGCAAAAGTTTATGTTTGTTTATTCGATTTGTTTATGCAGTTTACATGTGAAAGTGTGGATGTCCTTCTTAATTGATTGCATAGGAAGAATAAGAATGGATTTAAGCATGTGTTATGTTCTTTTGAAATGAACTATACACTTTGAAAATCCTATTCAATACTATGTTAAAAGAGAAGAGAGGGAAAGCCACACAATGCACATCCTTATATTTTACTCATATGCAAGCCTATAAATAATTATAAGTAGGATACCTTTCAGTTATGATGTTTGATTTATAAGTTTTGAAAATAATTTTGGATTTAATAGTGATAATAGCCATTCATATTCTTACTTTAGTCAAACATGCAATTTGACATAAAGAAAATATTTCATTTTAATTTGATTTTTTAAAAGCATGAATGTATGATTTTTCATATGACACACACATTTAGCATATTAGGAAAGAGATAAATTGATGAAAGCATGTAAATTCATTCACCCTAATTAATTCCTAAAGATAATCCTATAGAATAATATTATTTAAAATAAATCAAATTTGATTTAAGGAAAGTTTGATTTTATTTTGAATTTGATTTAAATTTGAGAAATGTGAGATGAGTTTGTTGGTCCTAACCCATCCCACATGTGTATGATGTTTTAGTTTAATTTTTAGGTGATTAGATCAATTTTATGCTTTGGTTAGGTTAAGGTGTAATTAACTTACCTTACCACTTTAACATTTTAATCAAATAAGTATGAGCTAATGCATGACATAAAACCACATGGAATTTAAATAGCAATGCACCTAAAAAGAAAATACGGGCTCATAGTAATTAATTAAAGCTAAGGGTTTAATTTAAGTACTTTCATAACCCTTCCACATGTGTGGGATTTCCTTAAGACTTAGGTTACCTAAGCACCTACCCAAGAGTTAATTTTGAATTTTAAGAATGGAGATTAAGTTTGTTAATTCCAAATTAGTTAGAAAAGTGATTAAGGGATCCATTATGATTTTTCCCAAATTAACTCATCAATAAATCCCAAGAAAATTAGGGGAGGTAGAGGTCATCCCACTAAATGCATATGAGAAAATTGAAATGAATTGATGAAAAAATTTTAGAGTAATTAGGGCTATTAAGTTTTCACTAAAACCCTAAATAAGGAAAATGCATTATCCAAAATCTAGTAGAAAAATTTTTTGATTATTCCTCTCTGAATTATCTTCACAATACTTTTTTATTTTGAATTTTTTATTTTTCTACATTTTTTTATGTTATTTTGAATTTTTCATGTTTATTTGGTAATTAAATTCCTAATTATATGAGTAATCTCATTGGCGCAATGTGGACCACTAATGCGGTGCGGGCTTTCTATGTGGAGTGATGGGATTTGTCCCTTAAGTTGTCACATCCCAGTGCCACGTCAGCAGTGGCGCTACACACTTTCTCCTCACCCGTCCGATCAATGATCGAACGGTCAGGATTAAGCTTGTAGTATTAATAGGATACTTGGCTTGATCAGGAATGTCCATCCAAAATGCGGGGATGGACAGTTCTAACCCATTTTAGAACCATTAGATTAGTTTTATGTTTTATTTAGGTTAAGGTGTACATTAAGTCCATTAATTATCTCTTACCTACACCACTTTAACATATTTAACCAAATAATTATGAGCCAAAGTATGACATAAAATCACAAGGAATTTAAATCACAATGCACCAGAAAGGAAGGGGCTTGCATTTGGCTCACATTGATTAATTGAGCTAAAGGGTTTAAGTTAAGTACTTTCATAACCCTTCCATACATGGGTTAGATTTGATTTCCTTGCTAGTTGGGTTGAACACCAAGTATCTGAAAAGGGTGATTGGCTGGAATGTTTTTATTTTGAAAAGTTTAATTAATTAAATTTATTAAGTGATTAAACTATTTAATTAATTTGCACTTTAATTAGAATTCTATCCAAATGAAATAAACTTGGGAAAGATTTGGGAAAGAATTCCTAATCTTATTCCCTAAGTCCATTCACTATTTAAAGGTAATTAACAAACTTAATTAATTAATATATCACTATTTAATAGGTTAATTAATCATTTAGGAAATGTGAAGAGGTTTGCCGGTCCTAACCCATTTCCCACTTGTGCATGTTATTTTAATTTAATTTTAGAACCATTAGATTATTTTTATGTTTTGTTTAGGTTAAGGTGTACATTAAGTTCATTAATTATCTTTTACCTACACCACTTTAACATATTTAACCAAATAATTATGAGCCAAAGTATGACATAAAACCACAAGGAATTTAAATCAGCAATGCACCTAAGAAAGGAAGGGGCTTAATGCATTTGGCTCATAATTAATTATTAATTAAGCTAAAAGGGTTTAAGTTAAGTAATTTCATAACCATTACCATACACTTAGGTTAGATTTGATTTCCTTAAGCTACTTAGGTTATTGAACTAGCGTCTCAGAAGGAATTGATTAAGTTAATGTTTTGATTTTGAAAAGTTTAATTAATTAAGCTGTTTAATTAAGTGATTAAATAATTTAATTAATTTTCACTTTAATTAGATTTTTATCTAAATGAAATAAACTTATGGGAAAATATTTGGGAAAGAATTCCTAATCTTATTCCCTAAGTCCATTAAGATCTATTCAGACCATCCAGCTATAAAAGGAGAATCAACTCTAGGCAAGATCCATTTGAGCGATTAGCTCAAACTCAATCCACACCATCATCATGCAATGAAGATTTAATCATTTACAAGTGAGCTCAACCTCCTCTTCAGACTTCCTAGACACTAAGAACTCCTTGGTCATAGACACTTCTAATGATTAGGAACAAACCAAGTCTAGATACAGTGTTAATCATAAGACTAGGATGCCTTGGGTTTAAGGAAATTACCATCCATAGTTTAACCCAATAGATACATTTTTTCATCAAAAAACTCAATTCTCAAATCAAATCTCAAATTCAAATTCAAATTCCAAATCTAATTTCAAAATTTGACTCTAAAGATTGAGCCAAAATCAAATTCAAATCCCAAACCTTCAAAGCCATATGAACCATATTCATAAGCAGCCAAAACTTTCCTTAAATCAAATCAAACTCAATTGATCTTTTTATAAATCAATTATTCCTTCATTTATATTCACAAATGTAAATGAAATCTAAATTCAAATGAGCCAAAATCCCTTAGACTCTAAATTGATTTTCGTTGAATTTATATTCCAATCTAAGGCTCATATAAGTTCAATCTTCAACCAAAAAAACCAATTGATTGGGTCCACTTGAAAGTGACCTAAAGGACATTTGAGACTTCTAATCCAACCCAAATTGGATTGACCAAGCTTAAAATCTTCCACCATGATTTTTGATCACCCTAGATGATTAATTGCAATCAATTGGGCCAAACCAAGCCCATTGGCCATTTGATCAAATTGACCTTGAAAGGAAATGTCAAATCTAATCTAAAAATTGATTGCAACCAATGACTCAAATTCATTCCAAATTAATTATTGAATTTGACAAAAGCCATAATTAAACTCAATTTGATCAATCGAGCCCAATTGGTCAACTTGACCCAACCTAGCCCAAATTGGCCTAAAGGGTCAATTTAGCTTAATTAAAAATTAAATACAAATTATTTCAAATAAAAGACACATTCATCTTTAATTATCCAATTGAACATGAATCAACCCATATGAGCTAATTTGGCCAATTTTGGTCAAATGGGTCAATTGAAATGATCCATATATGACCTAAATTTGGCCAAATCATGAAACCAAGACAAAACCCATTGGGGGTGATCAACCCCAAACCCATTTGGGATCAGACCAAAACAAACCCAACCCTTTAAATCATGAATCCTCCCACATAAGATTCCCAACCTCATTTAATTCCCCATCACATGCACTTAACTCATCCAACATTTGCATTAAATAAATATGATCATATAAGAGAGGATTTTGGAGCAAAATCCAAAGTCTTCAATCAATTTCATCCATCCCAACCACAACAAGATGACAATCAATTTAGAGCCAAAAAATTCAAAAAATATTAAATTTTGGCCATTATAAAGGAGGAGATGAGGCTTGAGATCTCTTCCTCCCATCACCATTTCACTCAAAACTCCCCAAAGTAAAGGGAACCCATCACTTCTTTGAGCCATTTTGACCTCAAAACACAAGTAATGCTCTTCCATGACAGGAGACATCAAGAAGGTGACATTCCAAGGGAGGCACTAAGATCACTCAAAGCTTCCCACATACATAGGAGTTTGCTCGGATCTTCATCACCACCGAAAATTATCCCCGAGGAGGTAAATTTTGACAAACCGTAGATGGCCTTAGGATTTCACATATTTTGTATTAAATTTCTTGCGATTTTAGGAATTTCCCTTAGATAATCCAGCATTTTTACTTTAAATCATCCCAATTATGAAATCAAATTTTTTTGGTGCGAATCAGCATGAAAACAGGTCCATTTGGACAAGTTTTGGCTTAGAAACCCTCATTTTTTCCAATAAATTTTAGAATGATCAATCGATCCAGCGGTTGGATCGGCAAATCAGCGTGTGGATCGTGATGAGAGATGCGTGTGCGATCTAGACCGATCATGTGGTTGCGACGGATAGATGGATCATGCGATCTTGGTCAGATTGCGCCTGATCTTGTGGACGGTAGCGAGAGCGGATATTTTCTCCAAACCATGCATTATTTCTTTTTTTTTATAGAAATAATAATTAAAATTTAAATCTCAAACTTCTAAATTCCTTATAAATAAAATACTTAACCAAAATTACAAAGGGTTGGATTTGTCTTAGTCAATAAACCCAAAATCCTTAAACTGTACTAAGTATTGTGAACTTAAATTGAGTTTTAGTGAAAATCAAATTTTATTAATTAAACAAAAAATATTTGTCAGATTAAGTTGACATTTTTAGAGATTGAAATAAAGATTAAAATACACCTACTTTAAGTAAAAAAGACTTATGGACTGAGAGAAATTAAATTTTGAAGTTCAGATTGTCCATTTTAATAAAATAAATTAAATAAAAATTCAAAATTTACAAAATCTTAAATATTCATCCTTCTAGAACTCTTAAGAAAATGATGGATCTTACATTCTTGGTAACCCCAAACAAACACTTAAAATTAGAGTTTAATCAATTAAAAGTTAATTAAAATATAATCTAAAAATAATTAAATATTAAATCAAAATCGTAAATGAAATTGCATAGCAATTATAAAATCTCAAATCAGAAATATCATTCTTAGAAAGTTAAATTAAATATGATTAAACTATTTAAGTTAATAAGACTCAATTAAATGATTAAATATTAAATCAAACTCAAAATCCAACAAATTTAGGAAACTTTAATCATTTGATACTAATCAAATTAAACCAAATGAATTAAAGTAAACTTAATTAACATATTATTAAATCACATCCATTTGGAATGAGATAATTAATTAACCATTAAATATTTCAACTTAATAACTAAATCAATATGTTAATGAAATCAAACAAACATAATAAATGAATCAAATCAAGTAAAACCCTTAATTGAATCTAATGTTTTAAAAATTTAATTACCCTTAATCAAACTTAATTAATCAAATCTAATTATTCAACTTAATATTAATCCATAATTAATCACATTAATTTAAATAAGTTATATTCAATAACTCTAAAATTAAAATTAATCAAAAACTAAATTTAATAATCACATCAAATGATTAAGTTAATCAAACTAATCATATTAAATATAAACTTAATCAATCATAATTTAAGCAATTAAACTAATCAAAACCTAAATTAAAATATCATTAAGTCAATCTTGTTAATCTAATAATTTAAAATTTTTAATTATCCTTAATCCAACTTAATTAATCAAACATAATTAATGCAAACTTAATAAATTAATCCATCATCTTAAACTAAATTAATCTTACAAATCACATTAAAATTAATCCAAATAAAAAAACCTAATTAATAATTAATAATCATGTTAAATAAACTAATTAAATTCATTAAGTTAATCATATTAAACTTAACTAAACATAAAATGTATTAAATACTAATCAAATCCTAATTTAAACTTAAATCATTAACTCATTAATACATCATTAACCTAAATAAATATGAAATTAAATTAAAAATTAAACAAATCTTTATTTAATTTAATAAATAATCACACCTCTTAAATAAACTAATTAAGTTAATTAAATTAATCATATTAAACCTAAGCTTAATCAAACATAAATGCAACTAAATACTAATTTAAACCTAAATTATTAAGTCATTAATTACATCATTAGTCTAATCAAATATGAAACTAAACTGAAAATTAAATAAACCTTTATAATTAACATAAATACATTTCTTAATTAAACTAATCACATTGAACTTAAGCAAACCCATAAAAAATAAGGCTAATTAAATAAAATTAAATCAAATTAAGTTAAATTAAGAAAGACTCTCATCAATTTAATATACAATCAAATCAAATCTCATTCAACCTACTTAAATAAGATAAACTAATTTATAATGTATAATCAAAATACAAACCATGATGAACATTACAAATGGATGTGATTAAAATAAAATCTTAATTATAAAGAATCAACCCCAATTAAAATCAAAATAAAATCTCAATTAATCTAATTCGATCAAACTACAAATAAATAAAGCATAATCGAATTAAATAAATATAAAGTTAAATCACACAACCATGTTCAAAGAAAAAAGCTAAATATTAATTTAAAAGGATATTGAATTATAAATATTGAATTAAATCAAAACATCTAATCTAAAATTAGTCAACCAAAGAAAAACACATGAACTTAAACAAACTTAAATTTCATTAGATCTAAGGATATTGAATTATGATTGATTAAATCAACATAATCTAAAATTAATCAACCAAAACACATGAACTTAAACAAACTTAAACTTCATTAGATATTAAGGATACTGAATTATCAAGATGCAATTAAACTAAAATGTCTAAATCAAAATCAATCAATCAATCAAATACTTAAATAAATTCAAATTCTAAGCTCTAAATCAAATCAAATAAATCAAATCAAATAAATTACACAAATCTAAATGGGCTTATTAAGATTCTTAAGGACCTTAATTAGGTTCTAAATTAGAAGTAGAATAGTGAGTTTCTACATGAAATTCATCCTACTCTTCATTCTTGACAAACATCATTTCAACCAAATAAAGAAATAAAAAATGAAAAGTAAATCATTAAATTATTTAAATTGAAACAACCCAAAGGTAAAATTTAAATTCAAACTTCAAATTGAAACTTAAACTAAAGAAGCATAGTAAAGTCACCACTTATAGTTCTAAGTTAGGGTGTTGCATGTATGATGTTATGTTTTGTTTTGTGATGTAATGTTTTAGATTGGATGTTAGGGTGTATGTTTCATAGGTGATGTTATTATTAGCTTCATATTTTCTACAGGGGTTGTGCTTAATGTATAATAAAATATAAATGCTTTTGTTGTAGGTTGCTTAGCCCCTAAGCATAACCCATGTTAGGACAGTGGGCTTGGTTACCCATGTGTGGGGTGCTAAGTCCAAATTATTCATATAACTGCTTGGGTTGTATGATGTGTTTAGCTAACATTTATTTTGCAGGTGTAGTTAGATTTACTTTTCCTATTTTCAATGTAATTTTGCATTAGGAATTAAGATTAGTGCTATGTGGGATTAGGATGAGCATGGCAGAAGGCTTAGTCCACAAGCATGTGATGGCTTTGAGAAAATCAAATCAAAAGGTAGAGAATGAAGAAATGAAGAAAAGAAGACCCCATAGATATATTATTTTTTGTAATCTAGGTTGTATAAGGGTAGAGCTCTACTCATATTTTTTCTCTTTTTTGTTAAGACCCGAATCTTGGTCTTTTATTTTATGGTAGTTTATAAAATTATTTGATGTTGTCTTTAGATTGTGCATTAGAACAACGTGCTTTTCATAGTTTTCTTTATAATTGATGCTTGAATGTATTGCCTGGATGTGGTAGGCACTTAGGATAAAATTAATTTTTCTACCCCAATTAACAACTCATAACTAAAATTTTAAAACAACTCATAACCTCACATAAGCCTAGAATTAAATCAGATAATAAAATTTTTAGCAACCCCCTTTTGATGAATGAATGTATAATATCATGCATGTCATATTCTTCCACTCTTGTTAAGAAATTCCATCCTTGGAGAATCAAGGCTTAACCTATGAGAGCCTTTGGTGGAAGACACCCCTTTCTCTTTTGATTTGGCCCATAATCAAATTCTCGTACATTTAGGCATACAAAATCCCATAGCCCGTGTCAAAACAAAAATTCCAAAAGAATCAAATAAATTTGATAAAATTTGCATTAGATTAAGTCATGGATTCATACCACTCATGCTCTAGTCTCTTAGGGAGTGGGTTTAAGGACTTAGTCTCCTTTCTAAATGAATAACAACCTAGCCATCTTGCAAATCATAAGACTTTCCTACATGGATTTAAAGTGTAGGAGGAGTTAGCTGGCAATCACTCTGGGCGGTAATAAGTCCAACAGTCGGGTGATTTATTCTCTCTTATGGAGGTAAACCACATACCCATTTTTGCCTTAGATTTAGGTCGTTCCTTTGTTTTGTACTAAGGATCCTTAGTTTAGGAATCTGAGGTAACTATTTCTTTCGGGATACAAGCATAAATCCTCATCTCTTAGGCATTTTTACAATCTTATGTTGTGGAATCATAAGCCCTAGCAATCTAATAAAATGTCTACTCAAATAATTAACTCTCTTCAATTTCAAAAATATAAAGCCCAATTATATGGTAGATTGGAATGCTCACTAGGCTTCCTAGTATCATGAGCATTTCCTACTTTCTCCCTTTGGGTTCCAAAAATAAGTCTTCTCCTTGATCTATCCCATTTGATTTTCTAAAATAGCCAATCCTTTGGTAGTCTTAACCATGAAATCTTTGGAGACCTTAATTGTCTACTTTAATCGAGAGTATTCTTAATAAATTCTCATTCTTTATGATGTAATTAACTATGGGGGCTTGCCTCCATAGGGAACTTAATGAACCCGGCTTAAAATAAATCCTACTTTACTTTTTCATGTAAAGTGGGGGAAAGATCTCTGGTATATTCAAAGACCCATCTTGCCTTAGGAGTCCTTATTAGGTGATTAGGCCCATTATAGGGTGGTGATTTATATCTTTTGACATAGTTCATCATTCCTTAATGTCATACCCGATCACTTCAATAAGTACCCCCTAAGATCTGCGTAGTGTCCCACATCCTGAAAATAAACACCACAGGTCCATTTCACTTGGGGTAAAACTGTCCTTCGAAAAGGACCAAGAAAAATTTAAAATGTGCTTAATTTTGAATAGTACCTCACCCGAGACTATCACCAGTGCTCCCAACTATCAAGGTAGCTTCGTCTAGTGGAGACGAAGGCTTGTTGAATGTTTGAGCGGTTGAGGTTGAGTGGATCTTCCAATTGGCCAAAGTCACCGTCAAATGGATTCGGCCTTGGTCTAGCTCCCACCTCCCTTGCCTTTGAAGCTTGTAAGAAGGTTTGGATCAACTCAGTTGACTCCTCTAAAGATGCTTGCAAGAGGAATTGAGTTGATAAGGAGTAATGAGCAAAGGGGAATTTCCCTTAGCCTCCCCTATTTTTGATTTGAAGAAACCGTGAAGAGGAGAATTGGAGATGGCTCTAGGAAGCATGGGGAGATTTTCAAATACTTGCTATGAGTCCCCTAGCTTCAATCGAGTGTGAGTATGTGTAAATGAAATGCCAGGTAGATTGGACAGTCATGCTTCCCTTTGCCATTTCGATTAAATTCACCCAATGCAATGGGTTTGTTAGGCCATTTAGGGTTGCATGTGATTCGATTTTGGTCAAAGGAGGTAGTGGGGAAGTTTTCATGTACATAATAAGGTGTGGGAGTGATTCCAATGTACTTGAAATGAGTGGAGTGGTCAGTTTGACCATTAGGTTGGGTTTGGCTGACCCAACCCCATTGGGTCAAGTGTACCATGCTCACTAGTGTCCACTTGGTCCACTAAGAGAGTGCCAAGTGGACATGAAGAGGATTTGACCAAATTCCAAGTGAATTTGGCCAAAACTTACCCTTTGATGTAGGGTTAAAATAGTCATTTAGCTTGGATTTCAGTTTGAATATGTTTTGTATTATTGAAAAAAGGGTTGGGCCAAGTTTCAATAAATTTGGAATTGATTTGATGTGATTTGACTCATGTTGACCCATTTAGATCAAAAATGGGTCAACTTGGGCCAAGTTGACCAATTGGTCAAATTAGGTCAAACCAAGAGTTAGGTCAAGTTCATATGACCATTTGAATTGTTTTGGCATCATTGGTTTGGTTCAATTTGATTTATATTTGAATTTGGTTTAGTTGATTTCATTTTGGTCAATGTAAAGGTCAATTAATTTATTTGACCTATTTGGGTTGGGTCATGGGTTGGTTTGCTTCATTGGTCATATGAAATGTATTGGTATCTTTATTTCCAATCAACTTTGGTTTAATTTGATTTTGGCCCAATTTGACCTTTTAGGTCAAGTTGGGTTCAAGTCAATTGGGCTGTTAGTTGTTGTAGTGAGGCTTTGGTCAAGTTCAACAAGCAATTTGGAATGAACTTGACCCATTGGTTTCAATCAATTTAGCTTAGATCAAGTTTTGACACATTTTGACTTTTTTGGTCATGTTGGGCCAACTTGGGTCAAGTGGCCAATTAGGCTAGGTTAGACTCAAATGATGACTTGGTCAGGTTCAAACATTGATCATGAATGATTTTTGATCAATGGTTTCAATCAATTTGGCCTATGGTAGATTTTTTCTAGTTTAGGTTTCATTTTGGCTAAGTGTTGACTTGGTCGACCTTTAGGTTTGACTTAGTTTGACCTAATTTGAGTGATTGATCATCTCATCATGATTGTTGCTCATAATGTGAGGCTTAGCTTGGCTTAGTTCAATCCAATTTGGGTAGGATTAGAATTTAGGTCAAAAGGGATACTTTAGGTCACTTTGGGTCAAGTGAGCCTAAGTGGGTCAATTGACTTGATCAAGGCTTGAATCAGGTTTGGTTGAACTCACATATGGTCTTATGATTGAAATATAAATCCATTTGCAAGTGATTTGGAGTCAAATGGGTTTTGATTCAATTTCATGTTCAAAGGGGTGAACATGAGTCTGACTTGGGTTTGATTTTTGAATTTAATTTTAGTTTGATGATTATAGTTTATTTTATATTCTGATTCATGATTGAAGGATTGATTGAATCATGAAGAAAAATCAAGGGTTTGGCTTGATTTGAATTTTATTTGGCTAAGTTCAAGAGTTTGACTTGAAAGGCTTAGGTTGAATTTTGGTTGAATTTGGATTTGAGTTTTGAAGTGATTTTTGGATTGATGATTGAAGTTTGTATTTATATTTAGAATCATGATCAATCATGAAGAAAAATCAAGAGTTTGGCTTGATTTGAATTTGATTTGGCTAAGTTCAAGATTTTGATTTGAAAGGCTTAGGTTGGATTTAGGTTGAATTTGGATTTAAATTTTGAATTTATTTTTGGATTTATTATTGAAGTTTGTATTTATATTTAGGTTCATGATTGGAGGATTGATTGAATCATGATGAAAAATCAAGGGTTCGGCTTGATTTGAATTTGATTTGGCTAAACTAAAGAATTTGACTTGAAAGGCCTAGGTTGGATTTGGGTTGAATTTGGATTTGAATTTTGAATTTATTTTTGGATATTTGAATTTATATTTCATTTATATTTGTGAATATGGATGAGAATATAAATGGGTTATGAGAAAATTTCTTGAATTTCAATTAATTTGGATTTGAGTTAGGATAAGTCTATAGGATATAATCGAAGTGACTTAGAAAATCTTTTTGAAATTTGGAATTTCAATCATAAGCTTCAATCATTTGGAATTGATTTGAGTTTGGGAAAAATCAATTAAATTGGAATTGATTTAAGTTTTGATATTGATTTGATTTGGAGTTTGGAGTTTGTTTAGACTTGATTTGGAATTTGACTTGAAGGAAGGAAGTGAGGAGTTGGTTCAAGCTATAGGGTAGGCAAATTTTCCAAACACCCCTAAAGCATGACCTATTCTCATGGCTTATCATTCTAAGTCTCTAGGGTTAGGTTGAGTGTTCACCTAATCACTAGAAGTGTCTTAAGACTAAGGAAACTCTTAGTGTCTAATAAAATTCCTAAATCTAAGATGGAGGGGTTGATAGCTCTTCCTAAAAATGAGGTCAACAACTTGGTTTGACTCAATTGATTCTAATTGATCATCCTGGGGTGATCAACAATCATGGTGGATGATTTTGGTGAGCTTAGTACAATCCAATTTGGGTTGGATTAGAAGTTGGCTCAAATGGGTCCATTAGGTCACTTTGGGTCAAGTGGACCTAAGTGGGTCCAATTGGTTTGGTTTGGTTTGATTCAGAGTTTAGTTGAACTTATATGAGCCACGGATTGAAATATAAATTCAACGAAAATCAAATTGGAGTCTAAGGGATTTTGGCTCAATTGAAAGTTTAAGTCAAAAGGGTTAATTTGGGTTTGACTTGGGTTGGCTTTAATTTGGTTTGATTATTATAGGTTTCATTTATATTTGGGTAGATAATTGAATGAATGATTCAAGAGAAAATCCATTGGTTTTGAGTTGATTAGATAGTTTGGTTAAGTCTAAGAAATTTGCTTAAAGGGCTTAGATTGGGTTTGGATTTGATTTTGGATATAATTTGGTCATTTAAATTTGGATTTCATTTATATTTATGAATATAAATGAAGGAATAATTGATTTATTAGAAAATCAATTGAATTTATTTTGATTTAAAGGGGTTTTGGCTAATCTTATAAAGGTGATTCATATGGCTTAGGAAGGGTCTTAGATTTGAATTTGATTTTGGGTTTCAATCATTTGGAGTCAAATTTGAAATTAGATTTGTAATATGAATTTGAATTTGAGGTTTGGTTTAGATTTGAATCTAGTTTTGATTTGAGAAGGTGTATATGGATTGGGTTTAGGCTATAGGGGTGATTTCCTTAAGTCTAAGGCATGGCCAAATCTATGATTAACCCTTCTAAGTCTAAGCTTAGGTTAAGTATTCACCTAATCACTAGAAGTGTCTTATGATTAAGAAAATCTTAGTGTCTAGAAGATTCTAAGTCTAAGAGGATGGGGTTAAGAACTCACTCCAAAGTGAGGTCAATAAAGGACCCCAATAGGTGTGGTGTGGCGACAAGGCACACCATATTGCGTTGGCATGATCAACAACATCTAAAGATTGCAAGCAAACAAAATGATCTATACCTAAACGGCAGATAGAATCACAATCTTAGTGCGATGCAGCTCTCTTTATGCCAAGGGCATAAGAGAGCAAGATGGAATCCACTGGGGATTGAGTACATGAACCTTCCACTAAGGAAGCAGGTTCAAGTTATCTGTTGAGGGATAAGAATTTGAGTTTGATTGTGAATATGATTAGTTTGGGTGTGCATACGTTGGGGATAAGAATCTATAATTTGATGGGGATCAAGATCGAATTGATTTTAATTTATTTTATTTTAATTGATGTTGAGGCATATCCGGTAGGGATATGTGCTCCAATCTGCTAGGGATTGGGTATGTGAACCTTCCACTAGGGAAGCAGGTTCGGGCTATCTGCTGAGGATAAGAATTTGATTGGATTTCTTTGATTTGTTTGATTAGACTCCACTAAGGAGGTTGGTTTAATTTGTTATGGCTCTAATGGGGAGAATGGTTCTATATTGAGGGCATATCCCCCGGGGATGTACACTTGGTTAAATTTATTTAATTTAGATCTAAGCTCTACTAAGGAGGCTAATTTGATTTGCACCTCGCTAGAGAGAAGTTTGTTTTGTCCAATATGTTTAATTTGACTCCATTGGAGTGGTTGGTTTTGAATTTATTTTGTTATGGACCCTATCGGTGTGCAATGGACCACACTAAGAAGGAGCCACAGGGGGCCTCGGCCTATCTTAGATTTATAAGTCAAAGGGGTAGTCCTCCGATAAGGTAACTATCCAACCTAAGGGTTGCCTTTAAATGTGCGATTATACTAGAAAGAAAGCGTAGCAAACTTACATCTTCCGAAGTAGAGAAAAATTGTTGAGGTGATTTATTGGATGAGCAACACATTGAACCCTACCTAAGGCGACTACTGAGTGAGCATTGTTGGGGATGTTACCTCAACTCAAAAGCAGTCCTGATGATTAATTTGATTTTAATCTTATTTGATTTGATGTGATTTGATTTAATTTTATTTGGTGTGTTATGTTGTGGACTCGTTGGATGATGGACCCAGAAGAGCTATGTTGTTGACTATCCTTTAAATTTACAAATCCAAAGGGTAGTCTACCACAAGTAGGACTATCAAGGGGTTGAAAATGGTATCAATCGGAGAAACTATTTGAGCGAATCATTGTGGACTCATATCGACTCAAGAATAGTATTAATTTAATTTTAGATGGACCCCATTGTGTGATGGATGGATCTACTAAGAAGGACTAATATCCTAGACCTATCTTAGGTTTACAAATCCAAAGGGATAGTCTACCCATTAGGTAGAACTAACCAACATAAGTGGTACCTTTGTTTGCAATGGTTAGGAAGAAAGTGAGGACTCACATCTTCATAAGGAACCACTGGTGGTGTACTTGCCCAAATCAGACCCAACCTAAGGCTACTGCTGATTTTGCATATGTTGGAAAGAATGCATAATAGACTTATATCATTCAAAGCAAAGACGACCATCGGGGTGACTCATTTGTGGAACAACAAGTTGAACCTGACCTAAGGGAGACTACTAAGAGAGTGCCTACCTGGGGACTTATCTCAACTCAAAGTAGTCAGGCAATTCCTATAGGGATTTTTGCTAACACCCTAAGATAGATGCTTGGGAAAGGGGACCAGGGCTTAAATTTCTAATCCACAAGCGAAGATATATTTTATTTATTTGAAGTTTGCATGGACCCTATTGGTTTGCGAGGGACCACACTAAGAAGGATCTCATATCAGCCTAGTCTTAACTTAGACTTACTTGGACTAAGGAGAATGCATCCGAACAAATTCTCTAACCATAGGGTGGTTACTAGGAAAGGGGACTATCCAATCCAAAATAACTGGGTAGTGTCTAAATGGGGTCTCACTAAGGATGTGATCCATAGAGTGCCCATGGGGAGGTGCTAGGGATTATCCAAAAACATAAAAGCAAACTGTAGGTATTCGATGGCCACCTCAAGGAGAAAGCATGGGAACTCACATCTGAGTGTATATCCATTGGGTAGTCATCGGCATGGCGATAATCAACCAACCTAAGGTGCCCATCGGTTTACGACGATCAACATGAGAAGAAGGCTTGTAAACTTACATTTTCACAGACTTAAATGATCATCGGATATAGATGATACTATCGGCACTACCAAGTGGGGATCTGTAAGGACTAAACCCTAGCTTGAAGTAGTAGTGGGAAAGGACCCACTATGGGACTTATCTAAGCCTCAAAATATACTCGACCTAGTTAATGCATATTGCTAAGAAGAAAGCGTGTAGGCTTACATCTTCTTAAATAAAGTCAACATAGGGTAGCTTACTAGCTACGTAGTAAGGCCTACTAAATTGACAAAGAGCTCGTTGGTTTGCAATGGTCAAGTCAAGAAAGCGGGACTCACATCCCGGATAAGTGACCAATGGGTGACGAACTAGCAAGGTAGCATGTCAACCTGACTTAGAGCAGCTAATGAGTGAGTGTCAAAAGGGGCTTTATCCCACATCAAAATAGCCCGAGATAAAAGATATATATTTATTTTATATGTGGTTATGTGTAGTTTGTGTTGGTGTTGTGTTACTAAGGATAGGATGCCTCTTGGGTTCCTTACACCTACCCTAAACACATCATGGCAGATTTGCAAGCAAAGATATTCCTCATCATATAAGAGATGAAATTTGAGATGAAAATAAGTTTTTTTGATAATTGATTTAAAACAAGATTTATGGATAATATTTTTTTTAGGTAGAGCCCATTGATTGGAAGCATTGGGCGCTCTCCCTTATAATTTATAAGATGATAAGATCCTTTTTGGTATGCCTTCTCTATGGCAAAAAGGCCTTCCCAAGTGGGTTCAAACTTGCCTCCCATCTTTCAACAAGCAATAATTATTCTCCTTAAAATTAAAATAAGCTTTCCTACTTGAAAAACTCTAGGATGGACCAACTTTTTATGAGCTTGAATCTTCTTGGCTTTATATAATTTGAGGTTCTCATATGCCCGTAGGTGGCTCTCCCCCAAACCATCGAGCTCTTCCAACCGTAACTTGGTGTTCTGCTCCATTGTGATTTTATTACCCATATCCTTAGTGATGAGTTGAACTTCTAATGGTAGAATGGCTTTACCCATACACTAAGGAGAAAGGGGTAGATTGAGTTGGAGTTTTATATGTATGCGGTAGGCCCAAAGCTTGACTAACTGTCATGCCC
Organism: Cymbidium sinense; assembly: GCA_021442155.1. NCBI lineage: Eukaryota > Viridiplantae > Streptophyta > Magnoliopsida > Asparagales > Orchidaceae > Cymbidium > Cymbidium sinense. Next base: position 5,338,343 of record CM038223.1, on the reverse strand, counting down.
TTTCTTATTATCGTTGAGTGTCTTCTTTAATATTTGAATGATAATTTTATTGAATGCTTCTGCTAGACCATTTTCCCTCGGGTAGTAGATGGTGGAATATCTCAATCTATGTGTGTCTGGCAAAGCTATTGATTTTAGTGCTCTTGAATGTACCATTAATCGATATAATTCATAGGCACACATATATGGTTCTAAAATTGGAGCACATGGTATGACCTCTCTAAGTGGGATTGCCTATGCCCACTTGGAAAAGTAGTCGATGGTAGCTAGAATGAGTGTGACCCTTGAAGAAGGAGATCAATCACCCACTATGTCGGGTACAACACTCAAATGGCCATGAGGCCAATGTACGATGTCGAATGTTGGGTGGTTGATGTCGGACCACACAGTGTACCTAACATTGGTGGCATCTCCTAGCTACATCCATACATTATGTGATCATCGAAGGCCAGTAGTATCCTAGTCTCTTGATTTTGGCTTTCATCTTGACGGATTGATGTGCATAAACGAGTGTACCTCGGTCATGATCCTAGCGTGTTTGTCACAACATAACAACATATGATCGAAGGACCGTCGGTACAAGGTGCCATCCACGTGAGCGTAGGAAAGAGCTCTCTGCTTTAGCTAATGTGCTAGTGATTTCTCTTGAGGTAATTTTCCTATATTTAAATAATCAATGAATGGTTGCCTCCAATCTGACTCATCATCCTTTTTGGCAATGGCAACCTCCCTTTCAAGAGAGAATGTCTCAATGAGTTCAGTGTCAATAAGGTATAAGACTTGTCTATTTTAGACCCTTATTAATATGGACTCATCTTCTGGACATGCTAATTCTTTAGCAAGCTTGGCTAATGCATCTACTACTTCATTTTATCCTCGAGCAATCTTGTAAATGGTAACTTATGGGATTTGGGCCAATAACTCCATAGTGTACTTGTGGTAATGATGGAGTTTAGGCTTTAAAACTTTGTAAGATGATTTGGTTGATGACTAGCGAGAATCCCCAAAGATGTTGATACTCTAGATGCATAATGACTAAATCTAGACCAAAATTAGAGCCTCATATTTGGCTTCATTGTTGGTGCATGGATTGGATGATATGAGAATCTCTTCACATCATGGTAAGTTAGAGAACTATTCCTACCCCCTGCCTTCCTTGGGATAGTAAATTATGGTTCTTCTCCTCTTTAAGAGGAAGCACTATCAAAGTACATCTCCCAGTGGTGAGCACTAGTATCCCCTAAGTTCATGATTTGCTCATCAGGGAGATCATCATTAAGTGGAGAATCAACAGGAAGTGGATGCACTGCTAAGAAATCCGCAAGTGATTATCTTTTCACGGCATGGAGGGGTACAAATGTTATGTCAAATTGAGATAAAATCATGGACCAACGTGCCAATCATCTGGATAAGGTCGATCATGTCATGAGATATTGCAGTGGATTGACTCTAGAGATCAAGTTCACCTTATGAGAAAGCATGTAATGTCATAGCTTTTGGGATGCAAAGATTAAAGATAGGCAGTGCTTTTCAATAGGTGGATAGTTTGCCTCATAGTGATTAGATGGTGAGATAATAGAGAGTGTTCTCCTTCCCTTATTGGTTTGAATAAGCTCAAAGAAAGTCGTATGCAACATTATATAATATGGCTTCTTGGATATGCTACTAGATCTTGCGGTGTCACGGATGTTACTTGATGTCTTCAAGGCATCGCACTTATCAGCCTACTTGAACTTGGCATCCTTTTTGATAAGTGCCAAAAATGGTTGGCATCTTCCTGATAAGTTAGAAATGAAGCATCTTAGATATGCCAACCGCCTTTAGAATGACTTGAGTTGTGTTATGCTTTTAGGGGGTGGCATTTCTAATATCACTTTGATCTTCTCCGGGTTGATTTCATTTCCCCAGTGTCAGACAATAAACCCAAGGAATTTTCTTGAAGCTACTCTGAATGCACACTTCAGGGGGTTCATTTTGAGGTTGTATTGTCTTAACCGTTCAAAAACTACTCTCAAGTCAAAGAGATGGTCTTCCTTTTCTTTACTCTTGATAATGAGATCATCAACGTAGCATTCAACTTGATGATGAATGAATTCATCCAAGATTTGAGTCATGGCCCACTGGTATGTGGCATCGATATTTTTAAGGCCGAAAGGCATGACCTTATAATAATGATTCGTCGGGGTTCAAAGGTAGTGCTTCTTTCATCCTTGGGGCCATCTTGATTTGGTTGTAGCTAGATGACCCATCCATAAAAGAATACTACATGAGATGAGGCTTCACCATTAATTCTATAGGAAGTGAAAATTCATCCTTAGGACATGCCTTATTAGATCCTAAAATCGCATGCAAATTTGGCCATTATTTTCTTAATTGGGATGACACTTGCTAATGTAGATATTTTTCTTCCGATAAAAGCAAGCATCGATCAATTTCTTGATTTCATATGTGACAGTTATTCAATGTCACATCTCTAGGAGCTTGCACGATAGGGTTAACATTAGGTTCTATTGCTAGTTTGAGCCATGTCGGAGATGAAGCATCTCATCATAGCTCCATGCAAAGCAGTCCTTAAACTCAATCAATAGCTTTACAAAATCTTTGGTTTCTTTTTCATTCAATAGAGAACTGATGTATGTTGGGCATGGATTTTCTTCATTTCCTAGGTTAATTTATTTGAGTTCGTAAATGGTTGATCTGATCTCCTATTTGAACTCTAGCGGTGCATCCTTAACTTCAAAGTCATTTGGATCATCTGAAGTTTCTAAGTACACCTCCTCATATGAGTTAGCATGATTTGAAAAGAACCTTTCAAAATGTCGACTATGTTTTGAAGCATGTGAAATTAATCATTTCTTTACTAAATTAGAACACAAGGCAAGTACTAATCAAAAGGTAATTCTATTAAATTTTTTATGAATCATCCTCAAGTTCTACATCAGCTTCTTGACTTGAGGATGATGCTCCAAGAAAGAACTTCGCACCTTTACATTTATGGAAGACTTAGGGGCTTCCTTAACTATCGCCCTCAACTTTTGTGAGAAAGTGGGCTAGAAAAAGTTCCAAGCGATGCACGTTTCACATATAGACTTGGTACACTTATGCTTTGCTTAGAGGCGGTCTTCATCCGTGCTCAACTACACTTGCATGGGGATTTGTTGTCTAGAAGTGCTAGTTCACATACTAATCATATATGACTCATCCTCTGAACTAGATTCTAAGTTTATATAGATAGTAGGTGTACTCCTAGTAGCAGGGACATAACTTCTATTGGTTGGCCAATAAGGAGTTCTTCCGTCCCTAGGCATGTCTCTGGATCAGCCTCTTTCTCTTCTTGGTCGAGGTCGACTCATCTTACCCATATGTTTGAATGGAGTAATGAACTGTGGGTGGAATCTAATGTTAGGCTCTACTTTCTCCTCCAAGTCTATTTCGCTCCCCATTTTCTTTCTCATTTTCTTTTTTCTTTTCTTTTCTTTTCTTTTTCTTTTCTTTCCTTTTTCCTTTTCTTTTTCTTTTATCTTTGAACTTTGGCCAAGCTCGAGAGAATATACTTGTTGATTTTAAGGGAGATAGTAGGCCGCATCTTCATATATTCTAACCTCATGAATTATGAATGGCTTAAGATCTCCTTTGATGCAGTATTCAATCCCACCCTTCATGAACTTCATGCAGTGATGTAGAGAGGATGGAACCACATTATTCTCATGTATCCACGGTCTCCCAAGCATTGAAAGATGTATTCGTCTATAATATGAAACTTGGCGGTAGTCTTCAATCATCTACTTAATGGCAACACTATAAAGCCTAGACCCTCTCACCTTGTTCATTGAATCTTCTCAACATCATCCTCTCTTTTAAAGTTTGGAGATGTCAATCCTCAAGTGAGAGTTTTAGACTCATAATGTTCATTGATGCACCACGTCAACAAGAACTGGATATCTTGTATCTTAATATCCACTATAATGTAAAGAGGCGGTTGTGCTTGGTGGTTCCTGAAGCAAGTCTTCATCACTAAATGTAACTCCTAGATGTCTCCTCTAACGAGCCTCCTCCTCGAGCGATCACTGGGCTAAGCATATCCGGATCAAGACGGTCTTGATTAGGGATTCTCATCTCTTTGGATAAGATAAGTGTCATATATGCTTAACATAGTTTTCTAAGATGTGCTAGGACATTGTAGTCAACCTTGGCTTGGTCCTCCACAAGCATATCCATGGGTGAAGCATTCTATGGAGGGGTTATTTTCTCTTTAGAACCAATGATTTGCTTACCCTTATTCGGAGGTGCCACCCTAGGAGGTAGAACTTTGCCATTGTAAATGTTAACTTGATGAATTTGTAAGAAGTTCAACCTTCTCATTCGGTGTACCTACCACTTCTCTTATGGGATCATCAGAGTCGGATGACTTCAAATCAATCTCAAGAGGTGAACCTATGTGATTTAGAAACAAGAAATCTATTTCTAAATCAGAAGATGAATGATCGGAACTAGAGTTATTATTATTTAAAATTGGAGAGTCATCTATGGGAATAAAATCAAGAGTATCAGAAGTGACACAAATGTAAGTGGAATCTTTCTTCATTGATTTCTTAGATTTAGATGGATGTACAAAATATAAATCGTAGCGAGTGAGGGGTTTAGCACCTCCTTTATGTGGATACAATACTCTAGAAGAGCTGAAGAAGTGGCAGAATTTATGGAAGGAATGTTGGACTTGCGGTGGTTTGCACTACTATGCTATCCTAGGTAAGTAAGAAAGGATGCTGCTACTACTGTTGAGCTGACACCTTCGTCAAGTTGTCTTTGGCAACTTGCAAACCTTCCTTGGTGTTGGAGGATTGAGTTGCTTCAGGCACCTGTAAAAAAAGCATCTTGATCTTAGAGACCACTTTTTTAGAGGTTCGGGATAAGGCAATATCTCAACCTTCTTTTATCTTAAGAGGATCGCAAGTATCAACAAGAATTACTCTGATGGAATTGGAGGGTTGTTCTAATAAGTATTCCTTGGTGATACAATAGCTCGACTTGTAGCTCAGCTAGTCCTTAAAGGTGACACAATCCTCCAAGACATGACTAACCATGCGGTGGTAGGGGCAATAGTTAGGATCATTACTCTTGCCCACATCTTTCAGACTTCAATGCTATAGCAATTGAAAATCAAGCTTCTTAAAGAGGTTCTTAAAGATCTTCTTAACTACCTCTCTCTTGAATGAATAAGCCTTATTCAATCTATCAGCAAAAGTAGATGGGTAATATACGGTGGATATGAGTACATGAGTATGTATGGAGGAGGCGGCGGCTGGGACGTGGTGATAGAGGAGGTGGTAGATGAGGATGTTGTGCTCGAGGTTTGGGTGAGCTCACTGTTTTTGTCTACTCATACCCTAACTTCTTCTCGAACTTTCGTGACTTGGGCTTGAATGATTGTTCTTGAAAAATGCTTGTTTGGCTTCCTTACAAAGTCTTATTGATTAGTTTCTCAAAGGTTTTGATTGTAAATCTAAACATGAAAGCAAGGCCATGAATATTCTTGAGAAGAATTTTTATATATTGTTTAGGTTTGTGGCATTTCATACTCGGGTTTCTAAGAATATAATCAACAAGGGACTCATTGGGATTTTGTTTTGCCGACGTCTGATACCCTTTATTGGGCTCAAGAAACCTCTTGATGAAGAGGTGCTCAACAAAAAATCTTCACTAAACCATTTGGTTATCGCAATCAAATCACAGGCGCTAACGAAGAGTTGGAAGAGAAGAGCTTCATATATGAAATGTTTTGAGCAATATCTTACTTTCATTTATATTAATATGCAAAATAGCATTTATGTATTTGTTATTTAGATATTATATAGGTGGTTTTATCAATAAGCCGGAGATATAAATGATTGAAGTTTTTAAGTCTTGAACATGCATGTTGGCCATTCAAACTGCATAAATTTAAATCTAAAATTAAAATTATAAATCTCACCTTCACAAAATTAAATAGAAAGGTATTAAAAAAATTTATCAGAAATAAAATAGAATATGAATATATAACAAAATTTAAGATTATTATTTGTATTAAGATAATTGAAAATTGGCTTAGATTTTACATAAGAAATTTCTTTTAATTTAAAATAAATGCATCAAGTGATAATTTTGTCTCCATCCCATTGAAGATCAAGAAAGAATTAAATAATGTGCTATGTGAGTCCCATATGTAATATTAAATGTTGTAATAAGATTTTCAAACTTCCTTTGTCTCTAATTGATCCATTTGGGCAATAGATAATTAAAATAGAAATAACACTCTTGTTATGTTTATTTATGAAATTGTTATATAGGTATTATCTATATATCGTTTGAAATATAATTGGTTTTGGTAGTTTAGTTGAGCTCTAAATCTTAAAACTTTTATGCTATAGAGGATTCTACCATTCACATATAAATTTTAAAATAAAATCTTTGTGATATATAAATGTGTTCTTATGTATATATAATAATAATAATAATATATTAATAAATAATTGTAATAAAATAATAATAATAGTAATAAAATAATAATAATAGTAATAAAAAAAATAATAATAAAATAATAATAATAATCATAATAGTAATAAATAATAATATTAATAATATAATATAATATAATATAATATAATATAACTTTTATTTAAATTCATGAGGAATGATCGAACAAATGATTACATTTGTTTTAAAATTTATCATTTTTGAAATATTTGTTCTTAATTTGGTTTAGTTAACGAAATATGAATACATTACTTTGAACTTGTTGCAACAAGCTTTTTTTACTCATATATTTTTAAAGACTTAAATATTTAAAATGCATAATTAAAAACTAGTGATAATCTTGATTAAAGTCATTTTTTTCTACTATTTATTTTATTGCAAAAAAAGAAATAAAATAATTATAAATCACTAAATTTTTTTAATTATAAGACAAAATTTAAGTATTATTTATATTAAGATAATAAAAATTTGGCTTCGATTTCTTACTTAAGAAATTATTTTATATTTTAAGTAAATGCATATTTTACAAGTCAGTCAACTGTGTCTCTATCCCATTGGAAGGAAGACTTCATGTTCCTATCTTAAAAATAATATCATCATTATTTTTATTTAAAATAAAATATATATTGGTTAAGTTTCCTCCAACGACTAACTGATCAAGTCAAGAAGCCCTCTGTATGAATCAAATAAAATTAATTAAAAACAAATTTAAAAATCTCAGTAAATAGAATTCAATTACTCACTCACCTTAAACAAATAAATAAACATATTTACCTTAGCACTTAATTCCAACAGAATTAAAATTTACTAAAGTAGAAAAATAAGCGACAATTAATTATTAAGTATTGTTGCGTCTTTAAAAAAGTAGAGTGAAAGTTCTTCAAACTTTGTTGTGAAATCCCCAATTATTTAAAAGTGAACAAGAAAACCGAATTTTTTACGTGAAAAATCTGAAAAGAGGGAAAATCACTTTAAAATCTTACTATATATTTATTTTGTACAAGTTTTCCGATCTGATTATATAAGTATATGATAAAGACAATGAAATCTCACAAACAACAAATATAATGTGAATAATGATTGGCCGAAGATAAGTCGTCAGGATTTGAAGCGAAAGATGCAGCGAGTCGTGGCTCCAACGATAGTAGTGGCGGTAACCGGCGTCGGTGGTCATGATGATCAATGATTTGATGATGATGACCGGCGATGAGGCCGGTGGCATGATCATGTGACGATGGCGAAAAGATCAGGATCACATGGCGACCACGGCTCCGGTCGGTGTCATCGTGGTGTTACACCAGTGATAATGCATGGATTTTCAAGCTTTGTCTCTCCTCTCTTGGGCCTCCTCATATGAGAATGATATTTTATATGGAGAGTGGCGTCTCATAAATACATACAAAATAACCATTCCACTTCATGGACGGCTCAAATGATTCCTTTGATCATCGATGTATTTTAAGTATTTGAATGCTCAAATGAAATTAGAATTTTGAGATCTTGGGATTGTTAGATTGCTCGTCGAGATCTTTATAAACACTTTATGTTTGAGAGCTATTTATTTAATTGATATCCCAAATTTTCGATATTTTAAATGCTTGATCTCTACCAGTTTCAACTTCGGATCAGCTTGCTTTTAACATCAAGATTCGTGCTTCGACTAGTAGAATTTTCAGTGTCATTTCAAGTCTAAGTCAAGCGACCATCAATGATTCAATCTAAGATGGAAGAAGGCTCTCAAATTTATATATAATTACTGATTCAATAAATAATTATTTCATTTATAATATCTCTGCAAAACTTAATTATCAATTAATCTTATAGAAATTTATTTATCACAAGGTTATGATTATTCACACATATATCCCTACTAGTAGGCTATAAATAAGGCTACATTTTATTACAACTATGCATATAAATCAAAGCTAAAGAGCCAAAACATAATAGTAATATCTATAAACTTCAATCACACAAACATCCCCCAATATCTAAATCTCCACTCAAATCTGCACTATCTAGACCTTTCTAATATGGGGCTCATCGGTGTAATTCCATCACATCTAGGAAACTTGACAAAACTTCAGTACCTTGACCTTGGTTTTAATTCTCTTACTGCTTTTAAGCTTCTATGGATGTCTCATCTCTCATCTTTGCAATATGTTGATTTGTCCAAAGTGGATCTAACACTCGCTATAAATTGGTTACATGAGATTAATACTCTTCCTGCTCTTTCAACTTTGATTTTGAATGAATGCAACCTACAAACTCTTCAACTTTGCTTTCAAATTTGAATTTCTCATCAACCATCAAGACATTTGATCTTTCCAACAATCAATTCCAATCTAGACTTCCTTCTTGGATATATAATATGACAAATCTTGTTGATATGTATTTTAATTATTGCCAACTTCAAGGCATGATCACTAGTAATATTTTCGGAGCCCTTTATAGATTGAGTGAATTAGATCTATCAAATAACTTTATAGAAGGCAGTATACCACAACAGATTGGAAAAATGAGAAATCTAACATATCTTGATCTTAGTAATAATAGTAATAGTGGATCTATCCCTCAAAGCTTTGGTCAGCTCACAAACTTGTGTGCTTTATACCTTGCAATAAACCTATTAAACGGTAGTCTTTTTTATGCTAATTTTAAAAATTTATCGCAATTAAAATTCTTATTTCTTTCAAATAATCACTTGGATTTCAACCTAATCAACTCAATTTGGGTTCCACCATTTCAACTTGAATGCCTTTTGTTAAGTTCTTGTCTTATAGGGCCTCATTTCCCACTATGGCTTCAAACTCAAAAATGTATCTCCACATTAGACATCTCTAATGGTGGCATTTTTGATATTATTTTAAATTGGTTTTGGAACATGTTTTATGTACTTCAATTCTTAAATATATCTCACAATACTATTAGAGGTGAGCTTCCCATGTCATTGAATATTTTATCATATTTATTGGTAATTGATCTAAGATCAAATCTATTAGAAGGTCATCTTCCTCAATTGATAAGTGTTGTGAGTATTACATTATTTTCTAATAACATGTTCTCTAAAGGGATTGAGTGGTATTTAAATGCAAACATGATTATTTTGGAAGTACTTGATGTTTCCCAAAATTATCTCTAGTGAAATCCAAAAAATCAATTTGTCAAATACCTTCAGTAAAGCTTCTTGAGTCTCAATGAACGATCTCGTAATCAAATAGTACATTTCTTATACTATTATATCTTAAACTAAAACTATCATATGCTTTTATTACTAGAAAAAAAATGAGCCTCCCACTTACTCTTAAGAATTTATAGCTCTACCATCAAGGTTGTTTTCTATGAGAAAAAAATGAAGGAACTATCAAGAATTTATATATTATTTTCAAGTCTTAATTGATGTTTGTTAGCAAATATCCATTTTTTCTTATTTTTGAAATATTAAGTAATAATATTTTTTAAATTATGATACTTATATGGTTTAATTTATATAATACCTTCAAGGCAGTGTTTTTAAAAATTTTTATTTTCCCATGCAGTTTTATGTGATTGATACTACAAAGTGGTTTAATGATGAATACAAGTGAGTGTATTTTTATTTTTTTTAGATTTTGTGGATATTGAAGGTAAGTTAAGAATCAGAGAAGAAAATTAATATGATGGTGGAAGGCAAAAATCCATTAAACTTAACAAGGATACATTATCTCCTAAGTATGTTTAGCATGAAAACTCAAATGATATTCAAGAAGCCTTATATTTAAATGCATGAGTAGAGAAATTACAAAGCATGCAAATTATAAACTCTTAGATAAAATTATTGAGAAAGAAAAAATAACTACAATCTTATCCTTTTCTAACATGAAACAAAAAGGAATATAAATTTATTTTCTTATAACTAAATAATTTTTGTACCAGCTCTCAATAAGATGCTAATGCTTTTAATTTAATTTCTAATATATCATTATCTGAATTTAAAGAGAGTAATTAGATTTTCTTTTTGTACATACTCAAAAATACATTCATTCAATTAATTGCTACCATCATCATGTACCTATGGATTGTTCTATCTAGCAGGAATTAGGTGGGTCTATCGAGTCAGCCCATTAAATGGATTGGCCCATCTCAATTTATCTGACCTTAATCAATTATCTGATAGAATCTCGATAGGGACCCATTTTGACTACTTTATACTTTCTAATTACATTTTTTAACTAAAGAGATAAGTGGATTTTTATAATCTTATTTATTTAATAAAATATTTCAATTAAGGGGTGGCTGTATCTTTTTGAAAAGTTGGTTGTAAAGCTACTGTGAAAAAATTAGCTTTTTGAAAAAATTACTTTGTGTGTTACAAATATTTTTTTTTGAAAAATTAAAAACTTTTAAATATCCATACTCACACCTCTGGTTCTCAAAATAGCTTTTTCACCATAATTTTTTAAAAAAATTGCCAAAAAGTTGGTAGCCAAACATACGTGTTTTTCCTTCTAAAAAAATAAACCAGCCAGAAAACTGTCCCAAATGGACCCTAATTTAGGTTCATAATATTTTTTAGAATTTTTCTTATTAAAATTTTGTGTCTTTTCTATGCTCCTCCTATATGTATGAGTTTGAAATTTTAGTACAAAATTAAATGTTAAGATAAGACTCAAAATGTATAAATAGCAAGGCTAAGGAAAACAATAGTCTCTACCCCCTTCATCATAAAGAAAATCATAAAAGGCAAGAGAAAAATGCTTAGTATGTATCTAACACATTTAATAAAAGGATAATCATTTTATAACACTTTCATCATGGTCATCCAAATTTTTATATGCCTAAAAATATTATCCCCTTCTCTTTCTATATACAAAAATCATAAGATATTTCAGTGTGACACTTATTAATTATCTAAACACACTTGAACTTCTTACCAACAAATTCTTATAAACACTCCAAATCTTTTGTGACTAGTTGATGACTACACTTGAATCACTCTGATCTTTCTAATGAAAGATAAGTCTAAAATCAATTCTATTTTTCAAAAATTTCTCTACATAAAAGCCCAATTTAAAGTATAAGTTTAAATCCATGAGAGTGACAATGACAAGGAATATTTTCATTTGATTATCAAAGAATATCTCTTCCAAAAAAAGTTTTTCACCAAATTTGTATCCATACTCTTGAACAAAATGATGCAATAAAAAATACTAAACACCTTCTATAGGCTCTTGATCAATTACGATCACTAGTAATGTTTCAAAATATTATTAGAAGGACGATGTCCTTTTGTTGCATATCTCATTAATCATATGCCATTGTTGACCACCACATATGTGTCATAAATCAAGTTAACCCTACAAATCGAATTTGACGGACTTCGGAAGCGACAGTGCGCAAATTGTGGCTCAAAATGCACTGAACGTCACTAAAAAAGGTCGAAACAATCTCTGATCGACGAACAAAATTCACCATCGCGTTCAAAACATCAAAATTGATCAGAATATAAATATTATAAAATCTAACGAGCAATTGATTAAACACTCAAGCTATCAATGTGTAGACGTGCATATCGGAGTCAGGAAGCTGCGACGATGACCAAATGACCTTCGTTCATAAAACTAATCATGTCGTTAGCTTCAAAATATTGAAAACTATGAAATAAAATTATCCATGCTCTATTCGGATAAGTCTGTGCAAATTTCAAATAATCAAAAGTGGTAGCGCACAAATCGAGGCTGAAATGCGCAGGATGTCACCGAAATCAACTCAAATGACCTCCGATCAACAAACGGACTTCGCCATTGCATTTAGAACATCAAAATTGGTCGGGATATAAATATTGCATGAAGTGATGAGCAACCGAGCAAGCGTTCGAGTTGTCAACATGCTTGCACGTATATCAAGATCATGAGGCACCGACAAGGATCAAACAATCTCCGTTCATAAACTTGATTAACCCATTGGCTTCAAAATGCCAAAATATATTAAGTGAGACTATTCACACTCAATTCAGATGAGTCTGCGCCAAAACCGAGCGGTCGAAAGTGGCAACGCATATTTTGAGCTGAAATTGATTCAATTTGGCGCGGACTCGAACCAAATGGCCTCCGATTGCGAAACGGACTGCACCATTGCATTTAGAATAATAAAATTATATTAAATTGATATATATTGACTATGTGTATTTACCAGTGTGAAATCCATGTTAAAGCCATTTAATCAATTTAAAATTAATTTTAAAAATCCATAAATTACCCCCACTCACCAACCATTCCCCCTATTTTCATTTTATCTAATTAAATAAAATAAAAAAAAATCAATCCCCCCATTTTATTTCCATTTATGGCAGTTTCCTCATTTTTCCTATCATTCTCTCCCACTCTCTCTCACGTTCAAGAAAAAAAAAACCCTCCTGAAAAAGGTAATTCTCCTCCCCTCCTTTTTTCAATTTTTTTCCTCCATTCAATTCGCCATCGCCCGCCATTCCTTCATCACCGACCGGCAGCATGACCATGATGCTCCCGTTATGTATCCACACTCTGCGATGCTATCTACATCCATAGATCTGTGCCATCATTGATCCGTTGACGATTGTGATCTAAAGTTCGTAATGTCGACCCATAGCCCGGCCCGTTTCCTCCGTTCCACAAAATAGCGCCGGTTTTTTTTGGCCGTCTGCGACCAGGCCGTGCAGATGCCCGCTTCTCCTGGTGGGAGCTTTCATGATTTAAAGCCCGCCAAAATCGGCCGCAACTGAACTAGCGACCCCTTACCCCACTCGGTGACAACCAACAAATCCTTCCCTCCAACCCAAGGCTGCAGCTCTTTTCTACAGCCCACCAACCCATTGTTCTTGCCCATTCTGCACAATCCAGCCCACAAATCTGATTCCATTCTTCTTCCCATTGTGGCAAGAGATATACATAATGCAATATCTCGCTACAAGTTCGTGGTACGACTTTATTATAATCAGTAATGGAGGTGGAAACTGGAAAAGAGTGTTTGAACCATCATTTGCCCATCATAATCATCACACTACCCATTTATTCAACTCTTGTTCTCCTAATGTCAATGATATAGTGAAATAGTTGTGGATGTGTGATGTAAATGTAAAAAATTATATATGTATATGCATATACTTATCTTTATCACAGTTTGAAGGCCTCATGCTCATCGAGCATAATGAGATGAAATCGACGTGGTGTCGAAGACACCGCTTCGCTTCATCGGCATACCGAAAGCAAAATCTTCAGATGTCAATCACTATCGAAATGCTATCAAAATTAAGAATATTTGTATATATATTTGCTTTTATGCAGGAGATTGAAGGCCTTGTTATGCTCATCAGGGTGTAACAGGATTGAAATTCAGTCGAAGTGCTTCAAAACACCAACCGTCACGCTCATCAGGGCATGACAGGTAGGCCAAAATAATTCTGATGTAACCCCCTACACGGGGATGACGCCTGGAGGCTACCAAAATTTTGTCTAAATTCTAGACTTAGAAAAAGAGGGGGGAATGAAATATATATTGCATTTGTCTTCTTTCAGGTTTAAAGACCTCGTTGTGCTCAACAGAGCATGAGAAATAAAAGCGGCGTGGTGTCGAGACACCACTGGTTACTTAATAGAGCGCAGGCCAAAACACCTGATCGACCCTACATGGGGATGATCTTAGGAGGCAAAATTACGTCAAATCTTTTGACTTAGAAAAAAGGGGAGGGTAAAATGAACTGACTTAAGAACACTGTGTAGTGAAACCTGCATCTAATTTTTAAATTAAAAGCATCAAATAAGAAAAGCGGGGTGGGGTTAAAGAAAATTTTGAAAAAAAAAATTAAACACTCATTTAAAATGCAAGTATATTTTGAGGAGGCTAATATTAAACTCACAAATTTTAATTGTAATTCTCTATGGCTTAAATTGAAGAAGTAAAGTGAGTTCTCTTTTCTTGTAAATTCCTTATAATTAAACAAGTTTTAATTTGGGACTAATGCCAAACTTGCAATAACCTCAAAACACTAAAATCAACATAACTTATCAAGATTGATGTAAATTAAACCTAATCAAATTGGGAGAATTATAAAAACTCAACAAGTAAACTAAGTACAAGTAATGCGTTAAACTACAATCTAAATCAAAACGTCTTCTTCGTCACCAGATCTGCAACCCTTTGTACAAGCAGACAAAAGATGATACTAAATCAAAATCTATAAAAATCATAGGGCCTCCTTTGATCAAAAATTAAGGAATTTCATCTTAACTATGAATTTCAAAATCAATGATTTCATTAAGTAGATGAAATTAGCTAAGCTATAAACACTTGCATGTGTTCAGACATAGAGATTTCAAGTGCAAATTTTAATGTAATAAAATCTGTAGTCGCTTCCGCTTAATCTTAGACCGTCCGGGTTAACAAAACCTAAAAACCTATAATAAGAGTTTCAAATCAATAAAATATTTGAGAAGCTAATTTTTTCAGGTGATAGTAGATCTGATCCTGTGTTAACAGTTGAATAGAGTTGATAGGATCTAAAACTCTTAATTCAAACATAAAATTACCTAAATTCTTAAATACACCCGCATGGGCCCCGATACTATGCTGAATGCTGAAATTTAAGTGTTTGAGAATGCTGCCCAGGTTGTTTCCCAATTTAGTCCTAGGACTAGGTTTGGGTTAACAAAACCTAAAAACCTATAATAAGAGCTTCAAATCAATGAAATATCTGAGAAATTGATTCTGTCAGGTGATAGTAGATTTAATTCTCTATTAGCAGCTAAACAGACTTGACAAGATCTAAAGCTCTTAAACATATTCCAAATTAATCAATTTTTCAAATAAATTAAGTAGCAATCTGAAATCAATATCATAATTCAAACACAAAATAGCCTAAATTTTCAAATACCGTATGTGCACACTCTTTGAATGCCTAAATTCAAGTGAGGATCTTTGCATGGTTGCTTCCTTTTAGTCTTGGGGCGGGTCCGGGTTAATAAAACCTAAAAACATATAGTAAGAGTTTCAAATTAGTGAAATATCTGAGAAACTGATTTTGTCAAGTGACAGTAGGTCTAATCCTCTATTAGTAGCTAGATAGAGATGACAAGATCTAAAACTCTTAAACAAATTCTAATTAATCAATTTTCAAATATCAATCTGAAACTACTTAAATGAAACTCTATCATTAAAAACTTAAGTCAAACTCAATCCATCCACCTTCCGCAACTATTTGTCACGGGTGACAAATCAAGAAAACACTAGTTCACAAAGAAGCCAATGTTAAATCAAGTGTTATGCTATGTTCACTGTCAATCAATCTCTTGTCAGTAAAGACGTGCCCCGTGTCCTCTGACTACATGGCTTGGCCAGTAGGCTCCACAGATGAAGCAGTCACTACTAGAGTCCTCTGATCGGGTGGTTTGGCCAGTCCGGCTCCATTATATTACGATCACAATCGTAACCCATATGCTCTCCAATGGCTTTGCCCTTTGAGTTGTGAATCATTGGGTATACTTGATAGGGCAAACAACCCTCTATCAGCTAAGGTATACTTAAGTATGTCCCTTAGATAAACACCACCTCAGGTCTATAAGGATTTCTTGGATGATGTAACCCATGTGTTGCTGATGAGGATCCTTCTGTTAGGTTGGGTCGACTACCTCCTCCATTAAGTAAACTAGGGACCATACGCGGGATACCAGGAACCATGGGATCTAGATCAAGCAAGTCATCATTCACCCAACCATCAGGTTTAAGCTAAAATGATGAATTTCATATCTTAAATTCTAAAACTCTATATGCTGCTACTATATGCTACACATTAAATGATCTAATGACTAGCCATAATTGGAAGTTTTCTCTCACTTATTGGGAGGGGCAATTAACTATAGGGGCATGCGCCTATAAGAAACCTATAACTAGATCTAAAGTTCTCACCAAATGAGGATGAAATCTCTGAGTAGTGTCTTATCTACTATTCCATTTGCCTTCTGAAAATTTCACCAACACTTTAAACACTCTTTTCATCAAAGAGGTTTGTGGTGAATTTTCAGAGCCCACAACCATGAACAATCCCAAGCATTAAAACTCATTGCCAAACTCTCAGAACAAACATAACTCAAATGTACATTTATCTCAATCATTCGTAATAAGGTGTTTGGTTGCAATGTTTTTGTGTGCATTTCTTCTCATCAAACAAAGATAAATTATATATTTGTTGATCATTCTCCTCACCATAAACTCTATTACACTGCTACCTCAATCAAAAATCAATCCTTCTTCTTTATAACTCACATTCAAAGGAGAACATAAACTCTATCTATGAAAATGAGTTTTGTGATGCTATCAAATTGAGTTTATTTACCAACATCTCTTTTAAACTTATTTGAATCTCATTCGTCCATTCATCTGAGTCTCAACCATTCGAAGATCACTTACAAAGAGTAATATATAAAGAGAATTCTCTTCCAAACGCCTAGGAAAAAATAAATGATCCTATAGAACCAAACCTAATGTCTGACCCAAGTCCGAACACCGCATCAAGTTAATATTAATTCTCAAAATGGTTTAAGTATTCCTATTTCTGCTTTCAAAAATAAATAAATAAATAACTAGTTCCAAATTGTATTTTTTTATATTTTATATTTTTCCAAGTTTAAATTAATACAATGTAAATTTAAAATTTTATTTAATTTTAATAAAAATTATAATTTTCATATTACTTTTTATAACTTATATACAATCCATTAAATAAGTCAACTGGCATTAAGCTTTGTTCAATTTTCAAATCACAATTCTTTCAATAAATTATTTTTTAAAATACAAATATATTATAATTAATCAAAAATCATGAAATTTCAATGAATGATTTTGAGAAATTAAACAAAAAGCATGAAATTTCAAAGTCATTAATTAATTTAGTAACTCTTAACAGCGTTCATACATAGGCAATGATTAAATAAATTAATAGCTTATAATTAAATTGAACATCTTTGAATTCTAAAGCTAATATTATAATTAATTAATTAATGCAAGTTGCTTAATAATTAATTCATTTAATGCAAGTTTCTTGAAAAGACCGGTAGATGACTTATTGTCAAGTGGGATTGTCCTGCACAATTGAAAGCATCTTTTCTAATATATTTTTATTGCATAATTGAAGACAACAATGAATTTAATTGATAAATTCCTATCAATTTTTATATTTATTGATATGTCTTATAATTTTTAAATCAAATTAAACATCTCATCGAAATAAACCTAATTTTTAATATTACTTTTTATAGCATATAATACATTATAACATCTCTCATTTTTCTTACAATATTAATTTTTTGATTTACTTCATTATTTGTCACAATGAAATTTAGTTGTGATGCATCATATGCAATTGATCTTCATTAAATGTTATATGAAAATTTTTATTTTCATGATTAACTTTGGTAAATTTTTAGTTTATTTTATTTTTTGATGAATTTTTTATTTTACGTAGATAACTGCTATGCTTGATATATTTTCGTTAGAGAAGTTTGTATAGATTTCATTAAAAAATTCATGATTAGAACTTTAATTTATATTCTAACTTTTATTTAGAACTAGTTTGAATAGTTATCCACACACTTATCCCTAAATCATCCCTCAATGCCTTCTCTAGAGAGCTTCACCCATAAATTTGCATAATTTTGTATTTTTTTAATCCTCATGTTTTCTCTTGTAAAAAATTTTCTCACTTGTCTATTTTATTTATTTCTTAATTATATGTGCTAAATATTATTCTTAGCTATGATGATTAAATTCACTCACCATTACTTGGACTTGCAAAACATAATAATTATTTTAATGATAATCAATTATTATCTATATTTATTTCAAAAAATTTATCTTTCTTTCAACTTTCTATTTATTAAAATCATAGCTATAATTTTATAATCAAATTTTTATTAAAATAGCTTATAACCAACTTCAATTTTTTAATTTCATGTAATTTCTTGAAAATAAAGTCCCTAATATATTTCCTAAAAATTAGCTAAATTTTTCATTAAAAAGTGCAACATATATTGTCTTATAACACAATACTAAATATTTTTATCTATCTTTGAAAATCATATATTTTTTAAGTCAACTCATTAAAGTTTTATAAGTGAAATGACTTGGATATTTCATATAGTTAAATTTTTAAATAAAATATAAAACTATAAACATTCATTTATGATCTTGCTAATATAATGATCTAGCCCTAATTTATTCATCGATATATTTTTCTACTTTTTGACTCCTTTGATAACTAATATAAACATTAACCGGAAAATGCAAGAATCTCATTAGAAGATAGACTTTGTATCAATCCTTTCCTATTAAGAATTAATATTACTTTCATATAGAGATATTAGCTAATATTAATAAATTACCTCGTCTAGCTCCAAGTTTGAAAGCCTGCCCCATTATCTATATCGCTCACTCTTATTAATGATTTGTTCACCTAATGTCACAACATTACCACTAGAACTTCTACAACTAAAATTACACTCCATATATTCAATTTTAGATCTACTTAAATGAAAACCTTTACTAAGGTTGAACTCCATAATTTAAGTTTCTCTTGGACTCCCTCTCTAGTTTTATCAACAAGAAGAATGTCATCGACAAAACACCAAGGTACATCTTCCTGTAAATGCCTAGTGAGAACATCCATAACTAAAGAAAAAAGATAAGGGCTTAAAGTTGATCCTTGATGTAATCCAACCGAAATAGAAAAATATTTTGTCAATCCTCCTTGTGTTTGGACACAACAACTCTAGTATACATATCCTCAATGACTTGAATATAACCAATATAAAAATTGATCATAATATAAATATTGCATGACTTGATGTGCAACTGATCAAGCGATCGAGTCTTCAACACACCTGCAAGCATATCGAGGTCAGGAGATACTGATGCAGACCAAATGACCCCCATTCATGAAATTAATCATGTCATTAGCTTCGAAACATCAAAATCTATCAAGTAAGAGTATTCGTACCCAATTTGAATGAGTCTACACGAATGTCGAGCAGTCAAAAGTGGTGACACACATTTTGAGCTGAAATAGACTCAATTTGACGTCAACTTGAACCAAACAACCTCCGATTGTGAAACAGACTGTGTCATTGCGTTCGGAACATTGGAATAACCTTAGATTGATATACATATCGATTATCTAATCGCCTGGCATAAAACTCAATTTAAAGATGATTACTTAATTTAAAAATCAACTTAAAATTCAAATCACGCCTTAATCTATTATTCTATTGATGAATCTCTGAGCATGCACCCCTCCCTTATGACCCTTCCCTCATTCTTTCTCATCTCTCTCTCACGACGAGCGCTCCTTGTTCCCTCGAGCTTCCCACGCGAGGTCAACGCTCAGTCCTTCTCCAATCGCTCCCTCCTCCCTTTCTTCGGCACTTTCAAACCGAGTGAGGGCTGCTGCCATTTTCCCTCATCCAAAACTGCTAAGCACTTTCTTCATCTCCTCCTCCAAACCAAAAAAGGGTAAGGTGATCTTCCTTCCTTTTCTTCCTTCTCCTTCTTCTTCCTTCTCCATTTCACTCCTTCCCTCATTTTCACAGAAAAACATAAACTTTTATTTTGTTCTTCCTCACACAAATAAATTGATCTTCCCTTCCCTCATTATCTCAGTTTCCCTCTTTTTCCACTAACACCGAAAATTGGCTCTCCAAATTCTCTCAATTTTCACAAAAATGAATTTCTCCACTTCATTTCTTCTCTCTTTTCTTCCAAAACCGAAAATACTCCCTTTTTCCAAATTCAAATTTTTCCGCAATCAGAGAAGCAACACCATCAAGAGGCGGGTTTTTCTTTCAGTTTCTGACATCGCATTCCTTGCTTCACCTTTCCAATCTTCGCTTTGCCGCAATCGAAGGAAGCAACATCATCAAGAAGCAGGTTCTTCTTTTGATTTTCGGCATCGCATTCCTTGCATTACCTCTTCAAATTCGCCTCGCCGCAACAAAAAAAGCAACACCGTCAAGAGGCGGGTTCTTCTTTCAGTTTCTGGCATCACATTCCTTACATTTCCTCTTCAAATTTTCTGCTTCACCGAAACATCATCAAGTGTTCTTCTTTCAGTTTTCAGAATCCCATTCCTTGCATTACCTCTTCAAATTTGCCTCACCAAAACTGGAGAAGCAACACCATTAAGAGGTGGGTTCTTCTTTCAGTTTTCGGTGTCGCATTCTTTGCATTTCCTCTTAAAATTTTCCTCGCCACAACTGGAGAAGCAACCCTGTCAAGAGGTGGGTTTTTCTTTCGGTTTTCGGCGTCGCACTCCTTGCATTACATTCCTAATTTTCTCTTTGCCGCAATCAAGAAGTAACACCGTCATGAGGTAGATTCTTCTCTTGGTTTCCGTTATATCCAACCCCATCTCTTTGCCGATCTTTCCAGCGCACAAAAAAATTGAGTCAGAATATGTGGAATGTGTGAACGTGGATATATACATGCTTGTGTTTCTTTACAGGTTTGAAGGCCTCATCGTACTCTTAAGGGTGCGATGAGATAAAAAATTGGCTGTGGTGTCGCAAGACATCGCTCACAATGCTCATGAGAGCGTACTGAGATAAGCCAACATCCGTTAGATGTCACTCCCCCTAGATGAAATGTTGTTGAAATTTTGTCTAAATTCTAGACTTACAAAAAATGAAATAAATACACATTGCACTGCATTTCTCTTTGTAGGTTTAAGACCCGCTAATGCCCATGGCGTGAGTGGTGAAAAAATTTGTGGTGTCAGACACCATTCTCTCTCATGAGGGCATACCGAGAAAGAAATACTCGATGCAGCTCACGGGATGACGTCGTGGTACCAAAATTTGGACTAAAATTCTAGACTTAAACAAATTCAATGGAAATTACTTAAACTTAAGTCAAACAAAAGAATATATGATAAATATGAAGATAAATGTTAAATCAAAGAGAAATAGGAGAAGAGCAGTTAAGGATAATTTTGGAAAGAATAGAACACTCATTTAAAATATAAAAAAATTTTGGGGAGGCTAATATTAAATACACAAACTCTAATTGCGATTCTCTATGGCTTAAATTGAAATAATGAGTGAGTTCTCTTTTCTTGTAAATTCTTCAAAATTAAACAAACTTTAATTAAAATTTGGGGAGACTAATACTAAACTCATAACAAACTTGCAATAAACTTCTATAAAATTTGATATGGAGTTAAGGATGAATCCAAATTAGGTTTAATAACTCTTATACGAATATGGAGGTGATTACTATGCTAGCTAATAAGCATGAGTAGGGCTAAAGCAATAAACGTTGAAGTTCACATAACTTATCAAACGTGACTTAAATTGAACATAATCAAGTTGAGAGAATTACAAAAACTCAATAAGTAAACTAAGTGCAAGTAATATTTTAAACTATAATCTAAATCAAAATATCTTCATCGCCACCGGATCTGTAATTCTTTGTATAAGTAGAAAGAAGGCAACACTAAATAAAATATTGTACGAATGAGAGAGCTTTCCTTCAACATAAAAATTAAGAAATTTAATTCTAATTATGATTTTCAAAATCAACAAAATCACTAATTATGTGAAATTATCTAAGCTATAAACACCTGCATATGCTCGGACATAGAGATTTAATGTGTAAATTTTAATGTTTGAAAAGGCTGCGCAGCCTAAGTTGAGATCAAACAAATACAAAATTAATCTCATAATTCAAACATAAAATTATCTGAATTATTAAATACACCCGCATGGGCCCTGACACTAGGCTGAATGTTTAAATTCAAGTGTTTGAGGATTCTGCATGGGTTGCTTCCCGGTTTAGTCTTAGGACTAGGTCTGGGTTAATAAAACCTAAAAATTTATCATAAAAATTTTAACTCAGTGAAATATATGATTCTGTCAGGTGACAATTGATCTAATCCTCTATTAGCAACTAAACAGAGTTAACAGGATCTAAACTTCTTAAACATATTCAAATTAATCAATTTTTAAAGTTGAAATTAATTCAAATTAAGTGGCAATCTAAAATGATTCAATGAAAATTCTGTCATTAAAAGCTTAAAGTCAACTCAATCTATCCACCTTCCAGCTTTTCGGGGTGACAAATTAAGAAAACTTAGCTCATAAAGGAATGTCAAATCAAGTGTTACATGTTCACTCTCAATCAATCTCTTACTAGTAAGGGCGTGGCAGTCTTCTAACGCATGGCTTGGCTAGTAGGATCCACGAGATGAAGTTATGAAGAGTCCTCACGATCGGGTGGTTTGGCCCGGAGCTCCATTATATTATGATCACGACCATAGCCCATATGCTCCCCAATGACTCCGCCCTTTGAGTTGTAAATCATAGGGTATGCTTCTTAGGGAAAATAACCCTCTGTCTGCTAAGGTAGACTTAAGCCTGCCTCCTTAGACAAACACCACCCCAGGTCTACAAGGATTTCTTGGACGACAAAACCCATGTGTTGCTGATGAGGATCTTACATGGGTTGGGTTACCTCCTCGACTAAGTAGGGACCACGACGGCCCGGGATGATGAAACCATGGGATATAGATTCGGCACGTCATCATTCCCCCAAACATCCAGTTTAAGTTGAAATGATGAATTTCATAATCTAAATTCTAAAACTCCATATGTTGCTACTATATGCGCATGTTTATCAATGGCTAACCTTAATCAAAGTTCTCTCTCACTTATTGAGGAGGTAATTAACTAGCTTGCCTATAGAAACCTAGATCTAAAGTCCTCACCAAATGAGGATGAAATCTTGGGTAGTGTATTTATCTACTATTCCATCTACCTTGAAAATTACACACACATTTAAATCACTCTCATTCAATATTATCGTGATAATGGCAAATTTTTGAGCCATAGATTTATGGCACTCTGGGATGATTATCTTTCCATCTTTGGCTAGTCATATATGTGTATAGTAGTAATAAAATTTTTGAAAAATTCAAAATAAAAAAATGGTGATTTAAGTGTGTAATAAATTCAATATGAGGCTCTATGTAGAATGAATCATTCCATAGAGTATATATTTATTACACCATTATTTTGTTCTGTAGCGCCTCTGTAATCTTGAAAGTATGTGGTGAAATAATAATTTCTAATTACTAATCCCATCTTTCACTTTTGCAAAATGGATCTACAAAGCACTCCTTTCACGGTTCAGCTAGGTCATGGTACGAACATTTGCCTAACCAACACCGTCATTAACATAAGAGATGTTGGAGCTACAATTCAATTTGGTAGCTTGAGTTTTTACTATCATAGTAACTCCTAAGTACTCCCCACCCGGTACATTTGTCCCAGGCCATGCCGGAAGGCCTCAAGTTAAAACTCCTACTAGCCATGCCAACCAGCCAACCAAAGGAGTTCTCTCGATAGAGAACTTTAGTTTTCAAAAGGCTAGGTCAATCTGAAGCCCCCATGATGAAAAAAACTGCTAGTGGGCAAACTATGTCTTTAATGCCTCGTGGTATAAATGCTATGTAGATTGAACCTTTTGTACCCGAAAAGCATGATCATGAAGCTTCCTCATCAGGAAGCAAATTAACTAGAAGGTAGAGAAGAAGGAGAAATGCTGAGCTGAGGGCTCAGCAGATCCCCTTTGAATGACCTAGTGAACAAGCATACCGTGAAGTATCCTACCCACAACAACTTTGATAATCTAATGTGGGTAAAGAGGAATAGCTCTAATGGTGAAATAAAGTAGTCCTTCTGGAACCAACCATGTCAAGCTCAACCACTATAGAATAGATAACCTAAAACACTGTCTGCTATGATACATAAAGTTCTCAAAGTAGCCAAGGACAAATGCCTAATGAAAAGAATATTTCAGAGGCATGTGGTGATGGAAAATACTGAAGCTCCACCAAGAAAGTTTCCATCTCTTCTAGTAACTAATCATCGAGCCAGTACGCTTTGCATGGTGAGCATCGGAACGTGACACTTGGACCACGTGTCCAAGAATCCGCCGAAAGGTCCCAAAGAAAATAAGAATAGATATGGAGGCCAAGGCCTAATGAAACTGAAGAATGGAAGAGGTGTGACATCGATACATATACTAAATCCTCAAAAATAACTCATCAAGTGGATACCCAAAAGAAGGGATATCATGATGAAAGACATAATGGTCGACACCTCGGAGAATCATCTAGGGGATCCCATCGCCCATAAGATTTACCCCTACAAGAGAAGGTTGACTTTGATCGCAGTCCTTTAATAGAAGAAGTGTTTATTCCACATTGAACCGTGAGATCGAAACATCGAAAAAATTTATGTGCAAGAAGAAAATATGAAGAAGATTCTATGGAAGTGAAGTCATCTATATGGTCGAGATATAGATGAACTCTCGCTGCCATCAAGAGTGACATTGATCCAAGGAACTCAATGAAAGAAGTCTTCACAGAATAAATAAGAAGGATCTTCAATCTTTGCTAAGATGAAGAAGAAGAAGACCAATGAGAAAGAAATCATGGGTTGAAGCTTATATGGTTGAACCAGAAATGATCCGGGTACACTTTTATAATCGCGATCACCGCTCATAACAATAGCCTACAAATGCACAAGGAGAAGGACACCAAGTTCTTCCCTAAAATGAGCAAGAAGTAGAACAATAATAAGAACTAGAGGAAGAAGAAGAAGAGTCTGTATTGATTGATGCCATGATGCTAGCTAGAGAGCAAAGAGAAATGCAACATCAAATGGAGGTCAAAGATAAGGAGATTGCACTTGGTACCAAAATGAATGATATGATATAAATGAACATCATGAAGATGTTGCGTAAGAATATCACATCAAGTGCAGCACCTATTTTGTCTGCTAATCAACATACAGCTAATAATACAACTTTTATACCACCAGCCACTGTGGTACCTCAAGCTCCTATAACACATGCTATACATGAAGCGAGGAACAAAGTTAACCCACTACCTCTCTAGCCAACAATTCAAAATCTACAAGACACTGAATGGTAATGCTCGCCTAGAAATATAATCAATGAAAAGATAAAGCCATAGCCTCGTGAGTAGTCGAAAAGTGGTGAGTAAGGGTCGCCCTTACTTAGCTGAATATGACCAAGTGCCATACCCAAAAGGTTATTCAGTGCCAAAATTTAATACTTTCAATGAGCTTGGTAATCCAAAGAAACATCTGGCCCAATTCAAGGCTACTTGTGGCAACACAAGAGGGAATGCTACTTTTCAATTCGACCTCACCCTACTTTGAATGGTATGTAGAATTGTCAATGATTCGCTTAAAATATGAATTAGAGACTATATTTGTGAAGAGGTTTGCCAGTGTAACTGAGAAAATCACAATCGCTGACCTTACCTTGCTGAAAAGAAGAAAAAATGAGTTAGTGAAAAAATTCATAAGTCGTTGACACAACCTAAGTATGAAGTGTGAGCAATAATTAGAAGAAGAACATGTGATCCAATTGATAATGGCTAATATGAATGATAAAATGACACCATTTCTATGCATGGCATCGATTATAATATTTTAGGACTTGCTCGATTGGGTGGCTAAATTCAAAAAGTTGAATCGCCCTAAGTCTGAAGTTTATGCAGATAAAGCAAAGGGAAACAAACCTTCAGACTCAATAAGAAATGAAATTCATGCTGCTTCCTATGGCTCAAATGGCAAAAAGCAGGTGTTATACAATGTGGATAAAGAAACAACTGATGTTCAATGATGATAAGTGAAAGAATCCTGTTTATTCTAATCAATAGCCAAAATTGGTATTAGGAGGCAATGAAAAACCTCAGACTTTTCCAAGTGGTGGGGAGCATCTAAAACATGCAACAAGAGGTGCTGAGTGAATGCAGCCATCTCTTAAAGAAAAGATGAACAAAGACTATTCCTTTAGAAGGGACAATATGGCTAAATTATTTCGATAAGGAGTCAAAGCTGGTCTATAATTACTAGAAATCAAAAGGCCTGAAGAAGTTGATCAAGTTAGTAATCAAAATTACTATCCCTATCATCAAATGATCAGTCACCCTATTGAAGATTGTTATGTCTTCAAAGATTGGCCAGAGTGGAAGTATCGACGAGGTGAATTTACACTCTCTGACAATATTCTAGTCAACCCTAAAAGAGAATCTACAAGGATGATCTCGTCCACTTCTGTATCATCCAACAAAGACAAAAAGAAGGAGAAATCAGTTCAGATTGAAGAATGGAAAACTGTAGTCTCCAAAAGATCATAAAAAATGCAAAACCTAAAAGATGTCCCTAGTGTTAAGTGGAAATCACCACTTGAACCTATATTGACTTAAGATGCCTAAACCAAGTATTTGGGCTTCGGCATTGATAAGGCTACTTCACAATGAGAAAGCCTACTAAACGCAGCCTCATAAATCAAAGAAGTTGGCTAAGAAAAGAAGATCAAGAAGAGAACTACAACTCAAAAGATCATTAATAATTTAGAAGAGTCACCACCAAAGACAACCATTTAGCTTGCAATTTCATGCCTAAACTTTCATGAATCGAAGGAAGAAGATATGGTGAATCTTGTCCAATAGAGACATGTCAATCATCTACGTGATGTCAAGTTCTTCAACATCGTTACTCCGAAACAAGTAGGGACAGACCAACCCATCACAATTCTTGTCAAGAAAGCAAGAAGAGCCTAAGGAGCTAATGTCTAAATTTTGTTTAATGAATCAATAAGGTAATAATAGTTTAGATGAAGATCTGTGTTTTCCTGATGGAGAAGAGTCAAACTAATCGATATCAACACATATGAAATGTATGACGTTAAAAAATGAGTCTAGCCCTTTTGGCCAATCTTCCAAAATAAGAAGGAAATTTGAAGAAACTACCTTCGTAAGAATCGAGCAAGATAAGGTGATTCAAGTTCAGTTGAGAAGTGGTAAAGTCTTACCACCTTCATCAAAGGGGAAATGCAAATAAAGCAAAAAAAAATTGAAGTCAACGAAGATATCATTCCCAAAAAATCCTAGAATAAAGCCTAAATGAGAAGATAAATTATAATATTCTATCACATCGAGAAAGATCCTAGACAATTAAGTGTGTATGAGGCTCTTGATGTCAAAAGATCTGAAACTTTGATAGATCTCAAAGATCCGAGAGTTATGAAGCTTACTTTACTAAAAAATGCATGATCAAGCATTACTCAAGATCTCCCAGTAAGAATCACATTTTGAAGAAGATCTTATGTTGGAAATGACAGATCATAATTGTCCTCTATATGTTACTGCAGAGAGTGATGGCATCTCGATCAGCCGAATATTGATTGATTTAGGTTCTTCTATCAATCTTATAAGCCTAAAAGTATTAAGATGATTATCACTTCATATCCAACATCTTAGGAGAGATAAGTTGATGATTCATGGTTTCAATGAAAAAGGATAAAACTTCTTTTATTCTCGCTCAAGTTCGTGGATTTATATACGTAAGCCAAGTTTCATGTAATCGACGTCATACATCTTTAGAGTTTGCCATCGCATGAATATGGCATGGTCCCATCAACTATGCATCAGTGTATGAAGTACCTAAAAGAAGGAAAAGAATTCAAAATTCCCGGTAACCTACAACCATTCTCTGTCAATGAAGCAAAGATCAATGAAGATGCAAAATATTTCATTCTTAAAGAGCCTAAACCAATAGAGCCTCTTGAAGCGGTAGCATCCACTTTAGGAACTAAAAAGAAATTTCATAAAGTGAAAGAGCAGAAGCAAAAAGGAAGAAAGAAGGCAATGTCGACTCTCCCTAAAGCACTCGATTCTACACATAAATCAAGAAAATTAGTTCCTCATTTGGGAAGTGATAGGAGAAGGAGAAGATATTCTTGTCAAACTTAAGGGAACTTATAAGCTCTCAAGAAAAGTAGAATATGAAATAAGTCATTATGATTCAGACAATGATTTTGAATCTACTAATGGAAATAGAGTTCAAATGGCTACATCAAGGAGGATAGCTCACTCAGCATAGTCAGATGACTCACTCAAAATTATACCAATCCCTCAGAATTTCAAAGAAATCACCGAGGTTCATAATATTGAAGAATTGATAACATTCTATGTGCCATCGGAGTTGAGTGGCGAATGGAACTCTATTTTACAAATCAAGAGTCCCAAATTTTGAAACGCTTCAACATGAAAATTATGATGAGATAGCCAACAAGAATACCAATATACTATCCATAGAAGTTGTGAAGAATGATGCATAAGCTTGGAATTCATATTAGAACTACTAAACATAGACTCAAATCTTTAACAAGATGTGGAGCCAAAGAAGTCCTCAAGCATCACAAAGAAGTGATAAGTTTATCACTAAAGGTTTGGGGTTCATCCACAAATCTCATCAAAATAGAGTTGTTATAATATATAATAAGAGATTGAGACTAATAAGATGAAGAAGATGATTCCCATGAAATTCTTCTTAAAATGATGAAGAAGTAAGCCAAGCCCTAAGAACTCAAAGATGGTGGACAAATATTACTATGGATGAACTTAAAGAAATCCTAGAGTGGATGATCCCCGCCCAACTCGCTTCCCTTCGATGAAAGTTGAAGAGCTAAAAATGCTACTTTGAATTCAAGGATTGCTTTGCTGACATATTCAAATGTTTATCCGATGTAGTTCACAAAATACCTATTTAAACAGATGCAACACATGTTAAGCAAGCTCCTAGGAGAATGAGATTGGAGATTGAATAACATGTAATTGCAGAAACTAAGAAACTAATCGAAGCAGGCTTCATACGATAAGAGAAGTATGTAGATTGGATAGATAACATTATCCCAGTTTGAAAGAAGAATAGACAAATCCATCTCTGCATTGACTTCCGAAACCAAAATAAGGCGTGCCCAAAAGATGACTTTCTCGTAACTACTAGTGGACAACACTTCCAACTATGACATGTTCTCATTCATGGATGGATCATCTGATACAACCAAATCAAAATGGCACCAAGATGAAAAATATACATCATTCGTAACACCTATTGGCATCTATTGCTACATCATGCCCTTTGGCAAAAAAAATACAGAGCTACATACCAAAGAGCCATGACATATTTTTTGATGAGTTGATTCATCAAAAGGTGGAAATGTTATGTTGACAATTTGGTTGTGAAAAGCTTAAATCGTGGAAATCATTTTGAAAACTTGAGAATTGTATTAGAGAGAATCATAAAATATGATCTCAAGATGAATCCTCTAAAATGTGCATTCGGGGTATTCTCTGGAAAATTTCTCGGGTACATTATACATTACAGAGGTATTGAAATTGATCCTGCTAAGATCAAGGCAATTGTGGATATGCCTCCACCAAAGAGTTTGTATCAGCTTCGTTCTTTACAAGGACAACTCACATTCATCCATTGATTTATATCAAACATATCAGGACGTTGTCAACCATTTGCAAGGTTAATGAAGAAGGATGCTCCATTCAAGTGGGACAATGAGTTCCAAGAAGCCTTCATTAGTATTAAAAGCTACCTCTTAAATCCACCAATCCTTGCGGTTTACTCGGGAAGCCCTCATTCTATACATAGCATTAGAAGAGTCCTTGGAGCATTATTGGCACAACACAATGAAGAAAGCAAAGAGAATGCTCTTTATTATATCAGAGACTAATTGGAGTAGAAATGAGATACTCTGATAGAAGTTAGCATTGATCTTTACACCAAAAGCTTCATCATTATATGTTATCTCACAAGATTACCCTCATCTCAAGGATCCGCTAAGTACTTAAGATACCGAAAGATTAGTCGCAAGCAAGATGGTAGTATTTTTTATAATTCGATATCACATATGTTCCACAGAAAGCAATGAAGGGACAAGTCTTAGCAGATTTTCTTGCTGCACATCCTATCCCTGCGGACTCTTTTCTTAATGATGATTTTATCGATGAGCAAATTATGCTCATTCATGAAAGAGAAAAATCATAGATTTTGGAAATGTACTTTGATGTACCCTCATCGATCAAACAAGTCCAACATCTAAATTTTCCAAGAAAGAGTGTGAACATCTTCTTCATAACACAAGGAGGGATAATGAGATGATCATATGGATTGATCGAGCCATGAACTAATAATGAAGCTGAATATTAAGAATTAATGGTAGGTCTAGAAGAAGCTATTTTCATAGGCATTCAAAACATGCATATTTTTAGCGATTCTCAACTTATTATAGATCAAGCACTTGGCATCTATAGAATTAACAAGCTTGAGTTAGCTTTCTATCACAAGCGAGTTCTCGAGCTTATGAAGTAGATAGCAAATATCACACTAACTAGAGTCTCTCAATCTGAGAATAGTAAAGCTGATTTCTTGGCCAAATTAGTTAATAAAATGACAAGTATGAATAGTGATTATGTCATGATCGACATATTTACTCGATGAGTCTTAGAGCCAGTAAAGTATCAATCCCCACAAGTAGGGGTTAAATCAACCGCAGATGACTGTTGCTCCTCATACTCCCCAAAATAAATAAGAAGTTGTACCAAGAAGAGCTAAGAATAATAATGCCTTAGAAAAGTAGTGTGAAGCCTTTGTTATAGAAGAGCCATATGATTGGAGGCAACCCTTCATTGACTACTTTAAAGAAGGCAAATTACCAAATAATAAATCTCTGGTAGCTCAAATTGAGAAGAGAATGTTGCACTATACTTTCGTTAACAACACTCTATATCATAGATCCTCTGAACAAATGTGGCTATGATGCCTAAATGTAGATGAAGCTAACAAAGTGACTGAAGTTCATGAAGGACTTTGTGGTGCACATCAGTCAGGTCCCAAGATGGCAGTAAAGATCAAAATGATCGACTATTATTGTCCATTTATGATGAGAGACTATATCAATCATGCTAAGCAGTGTCATGAATATCAAGTACATGGGAATATATTCCATCAACCTCCAAATTCATTACATCCAACAATAGAGTCTTGGTCATTTGAATGCTGGGGCACAGATGTAATTGGACCAATCGATCCACCATCGTCGGACATCTTCATCCTTGAATGATTAACTGTTTCTAAGTTGCCATTTAAAGAAGTTACCCGACCGAGTGATGAACTTCTTCATGCATAATGTGCTCTATAGATTTGGAGTACCGTGCTGAATAATTTCTGATAATGGCATGGCATTCAAAAGTATAAAGATTTATAGATTCATCGATCGACATAAAATTGATTATCGATACTCTTCAATATACAATCCAAGAGCAAATGGTTTGGCGGAGGCCTTCAATAAGACATTAGTCAAGCTGCTCAAGAAGATCCCCACTAAAAATAAAAGAGAATGACATACTAAGCTAATAGAGGCACTATGGGCATATCGAACCACCTACAAGATGCTAACTAAAGCCACTCCATATTCATTAGTATTTGAAACTGAAATAGTTTTTTCGCTCGAAGTTGAGTTGCCTTCATTCATAATAGTCATCTAATATAATTTAATTAAAGATCAAAATGCTCATTTGAGGATGGAGGAACTCGACACACTTGATGAAGTTAGATTGCAAGCTCATCAAAATCTAGAGGTATATCGAGCAAAGATGTCTAGGGCTTTTGACCATACAGTTCAGCCTCAAAAATTCCAAAAGGAGAATTGATCCTTGTGCTAAGAAAACCAATTAGTCCCAACCAAAAATTTGGTAGCAAATTTGAGCCTAATTGGGAGGCCCTTTTGTCATTGAGAAAGTGTACCAAGGAGAGGCATACCAACTCATTGACATAAAAGGTGAAAGACTAATGCTGCCAATTAATGGTCGATACTTGAAAAAGTATTATACATGATGAATACATTCCCAAGGTACAATAGAAATCCCCCTGCAAGACAGGGGGCATTTTTTTAGTATATCTATTTAGGTCGACATCGTGGTTCATGCAGATCCCTAAATAAATATAATACTCCAAATAAAATTTTGTGAAAATTCCTTACATAGGGCATTTTAGATTTATATATATATATATGAAATCAATGCTACATGTTAAAACTCTTTAAAGAGTATATCAATTCAAATTTTGATGTATTTGTGTATTTTTATCTTGAAAATTCTCTAAATGTTTTAATTCTCCGCAAAACATGGGCATTTTTTAGTTTATGTTAAGTTTATTGAGTTGACCATATAAGATAAGATCCTCAATATATATCTTATTCGGTTGACATCAAGCTTTATGCCAAAATCCCTTAATATACCCATAATATATTCTATTTAATTGATGCTGCGAACAAAAAAAGAAACTATCTCTATGCATGAAAAGACAACCATAATTGTCAAAAATTTATCTCCCAAATTTGTCAAATTCTGAAGATCAAGTCAGAAGAACTCCCAATTTTGGAAGCTTCAATCAATTAAGTTGGAGAAACATCAACCTCTACATCCTAAAAGTCTAGGAAATGGATGGGTTCTAAAGGTCGAACTCAATAAGCCCACAAATAGTCAAGTTGCTGATGCTCTCCTTACTCAACAAGTCGTAAGAAAAGTCAACAGTGAAAGAGCCCCCATTCGTTAGTCTGATGATAAAACCACCAACCCTCTACAGCTTAAGTCAAAAACTCGAGTAGGCTCTAAAGCTCGAACTCAACAAGCCTAAATATGGCCGAGTTGCTGATGCTCTCCTCACTCAAGAAGCCATAAGAAAAGGCCATAGTGAAAGAGCCCCTTGCTCATCAGTCCAATGATGATAGTTGTTCAATCTCAAACCAGATTTAACTTAGTGATTACAAGCAACCAAGATCTAAGAGATCCTTCTACTTGATGAATAGATCAAGATAATCTTAGGAAACTCTCAATTCGTGAGTCAAATCAATCTTATATTCCTGCAGGTGATATCTTAATTTATTCTCAAAGGATCTGATCAAGCTAAAACCCTAGATCAAAGCCAATCTCCTCATCAAGTCCATCAAAGCAGAAAGCATAGGACCGAGGAAGCAATTCCATAGTTCATACAAAGCCGATGATTGAACTAAAGGAATTTCATGGTTATTCAGTCTGTTAAAGCACACATTGCTAGAATGATAGCTCAACATTGACCCTATATAAGAGGTCAAGTATGTCGCACCTTCAATGAATCCAAAGCAAAGAGGATTCATGGCATATCTTCCCCGATGTCAATACAAATCCAGTCTTCATCAAGTCCATCAAGCTTAAAAAGGATGAAGGAATTTCAACCACCAAGCATGGATAAACCAACCCCAAGGAAATCCTTCTTCAAAATAAATAAACCATTTATTCCATCAAACCCTACCAAGCACGAAGCTTGGGTTGGAGGAGACTCAAATCAGAATGATAAAAGAAAAGAGATCTTCAAAGCCATCAAGCAATAAGTGGTGGAGAACTCTCTATCCAACAAGTCAATTTGATCAAATTGGCCATTTAGCATGTCCTAAATAAGGCATCATGCTAATGACAAATCTATCAAAAGCTTCATAAGCAAGGCAATCGTTTAAATGATCCAAGTTTGTGGCCGTGGGTCAACCAGTTTTCAACAAATGTGACTCATTCCATGCACAAATAACATTTGTTGGGGGGAGGGGCATTTATTGACCTCCATATATGTGCTATAAGTCAAGTCAAGCCTACAAATCGAATTCAGTTGATTTTGGAAGTGATAGTACACAAATTGGGGCTCAAAATGCACTAGACGTCACTGAAAATGGTCAAAATGATCGTCGATCAATGAACGAACTTTGCCATCATATTCAGAATATCAAAATTGATCAAAATATAAATATTGCATAATTTAAAGAGCGATCAAGTTTTCAATGTGTCGACACACATATCGCACTCAAAAAGCCGTGATCATATCCGAACAATACACACGTTCATGAAATTGATCACATCGTTAGCTTCAAAACATCAAAAACTATCAAATGAGACTATCCACACTCAGATCGAATGAGTCTGTGTAAATATTGAATGATTTGAAGTGACAACACATAAATCGAGGTTGAAATACACAGGACATTGCCAAAATCAACCCAAATGACATTCGATCGATGAACAGACTTCTTCATCATGTTTAAAACATCAAAATTGATTAGAATATAAATATTGTACAACTTGATGAGCAATCAGTCAAGAGTCAACGCATGCATATCGAGATTGAGGCACCATGCATACCAAACCACCTCGTTCAAAATGATCAATTTGTAGCTTTGAAATGTCAAAATATATCAAGTATATTCACACTTGATGAGTTTGCATGAATGCTAAGAGGTCAAAAGGGATGATGCATATTTTGAGTTGAAATGGACTCATTTTGAAGTCAACTTGAACCAAGCTTCGACATAAACATTGCAAAAAATATCATAATAACCTTAAATTGATATATATATATATATATATATATATATATATATATATATATATATATATATATATATATATATATATATTATTATCTAATCACATCACATAGAAATCAATTTAAAGATAATTACTTAATTTAAAAATCAAATTAAAATCCAAATCAAGCCCTAATCCTATTGGATCTCTTAAATGCCCCTCCTCATGCACCATTCTTCCTCATGCATGCTAGCTTCTCCTTCCTCATAAGAAACTGGCCAACGCCTTGTTTCTTTCACTGCATGCGGATCATCGATTGGAGTCCTTCTCCAATAGCTCCCTTCTCCCTTTCTTCGACACTTTCAAACCAAGAGAGGGCTGCTATCATTTTCCCTCATCCAAAATCGCAAAGGGCTTTCTTCCTCTCCTCCTCCAAATCGAAAAAGGGTAAGGTGATCTTCCTTCCTTTTCTTCCTTCTCCTTCTTCTTCCTTCTCCATTTCACTCCTTCCATCATTTCCACAAAAAATAGAACATTTTATTTTATTCTTCCTCACACAAAATTGAAATTGCATCTTCCCCTTCCTTCAAATTCATTTTGGCTCTCCGATTTCCCTCTTTTCCCCCAAAATTGAAAATCGGCTCTCCAAATTCACTCATTTCCACAAAAATGAATTTCTCCACTTCATTTCTCTCCTCTTTCTTTCAAAATTGAAAATACCTCTTTTTTTCCAAATTCAAATTTTGCCGCTTTCATCCACTAGAAGCAACACCGCCAAGAGGGTTCTTCTCAGATCGATTCCATGCATCACCTTTCCAATCTTTGCTTCACCGCAATCGGAGGAAGCAACACCAT
The DNA here is from genome assembly GCA_021442155.1 of Cymbidium sinense. Classification (NCBI taxonomy): domain Eukaryota; kingdom Viridiplantae; phylum Streptophyta; class Magnoliopsida; order Asparagales; family Orchidaceae; genus Cymbidium; species Cymbidium sinense. The sequence continues at coordinate 5,302,696 of CM038223.1, read as the reverse complement.
CATGAGGAGGGTTCTTCTTTCAGTTGTTGGCATTGCATTCCTTGCATTACCTCTTCAAATTTACCTCGCCACCACCAGAAGCATCCAAGATTTTCTTCTTCGATCGTGATTCCTTGATACCACTTCAAATGACCAAAGGAGAAGCAACACTGTCAAGAGGTAAGTTCTTCTTTTGGTTTCTAGCATTGCATTCCTTACATTACCTCTTCAAATGTACCTTACCAAAACTGGAGAAGCAACACCGTCTAGAGGTGGGTTCTTCTTTTGATTTTTGGCATCGCATTCCTTGCATTACCTCTTCAAATTTGCCTCGCCGCAACCAGATAAACAACACTGTCAAGAGGTGGGTTCTTCTTTGGGTTTTCAGCATCGCACTCCTTGCATTACAATCCCAATTTTCTCTTCACTGCAACTGAAGAAGCAACACCATCATGAGGCGGGTTCTTCTCTTAGTTTTTGGCATATCCAACCCCATCTCTTTGTCGATCTTTGCAGCGCGTAGAAAAATGAGTCAAAACATGTGGAATGTGTGAGTGTGGATATATATATAAATATATGCTTGTATTTATTTGTAGGTTTGAAGGCCTCATCATGCTCATGAGGGCACGATGAGATAAAATACCCCAGCTATTGACACCACTGCTATGCTCATGAGAGTGTCAGTAAGCCAACATCTAGATCCTCCCCCTGACAAAATGTCGCCAATTTTGTCTAAATTTTAGACTTAGAAAAAAATGAAATAAATACACATTATTAGGTTTCAAGACTCAAATGCCCATGATGGCATTGGGTGTAAGATAATTGTGGTGTCAGAAGACACCACTGCATGCATGAGCGCATCGAGAGCCAAAACTCTCGCTCCACTCTACACGGGATGACTGAGAGCCAAATATTAGACTAAAATTCATAACTTAAACAAATTCAAATGGAAATTACCTAAACTTAAGTCAAACAAAAGAATATATGATAAATATGAAGATAAATATTAAATCAAAGAGAAATATGGGGAGAGCACTTAAAAAAATTTTTGAAAAAAATCGAAGACTCATTTAAAATGCAAGTAAACTTTAGGGAGGCTAATATTAAACTCACAAACTCTAATTATGATTCTCTATAACTTAAATTAAAGTAATGAGTGAGTTCTCTTTTCTTGTAAATTACTCAAAATTAAATAAGCTTTAATTAGAATTTGAGAAAACTAATACTAAACTCATAATAAACTTACAATAAACTTAAAGTCTATAAAAGTTGATATGGAGTTAAGGATGAATCCAAATTGGGTTTAATAACTTTTATACGAATATGGAGGTGATTACTATACTAGCTAATAATCATGAGTAGGGCTAAAGCAATAAACACTAAAATTGGCATAACTTATCAAAAGTGACCTAAGTTGAACATAATCAAGTTGGGAGAATTACCAAAACTCAACAAGTAAACTAAATGCAAGTAATGTTTTAAACTATAATCTAAATCAAAATGCTTTCTTCATCACTTGATCTGCAATTCTTTATATAAGTAGATAGAAAGTGACACTAAACTAAATGCTATACAGATGAGGGAGCTTTCCTTCAATACAAAAATTAAGGAATTTCATTCTAATTATGATTTTCAAAATCAACAAAATCACTAATTATGTGAAATTATTTAAGTTATAAACACCTTCATGTGCTCAGACATAGAGATTTAAAGTGTAAATTTTAATGTAAAAGGCTAGGAGATCAAATAAATACAAAATTAATCTCATAATTCAAACATAAAATTATCCAATTATTAAATACACCGATGGGACCCAACGCCATCAATGTTTTAAATTCAAGTGTTTGAGGATGTCAGCGGTTGCTTCCTGGTTTAGTCTTAGGACTAGGTCCGGGTTAACAAAACTTAAAAATCTATTATAAAAATTTCAACTCAGTGAAATATCTAAGAAATTGATTATGTTAGATGATAGTAGATCTAATCCTCTATTAGTAACTAAACAGAGTTGACAAGATCTAAAGCTCTTAAATATATTCAAATTAATTCAAATTAAGTGACAATATAAAAATGCTTAAATAAAAATTTTGTCATTAAAAGCTTAAAGCCAACTCAATCTATCCACCTTCTGCAATTGTTTGTCAGAGGTGACAAATTAAGAAAACTCTAGCTCATAAAGATGCTAATGTCAAATCAAGTGTTATGTTATGTTCACTCTCAATCAATCTAAGAAGGATGTGTCCTGTCCGATAAACATGGCCAAGGCTCCATAAATGAAGTTATGACGAGTTCTCTGATGGTTTGGCCGGTTAGGCTCATTATGTTATGATCACCAGTATTAATGCCCCCAATCTCTACCTTTGAGTTATGAATCATAGGGTATACTTAATAAGGCAAACAATCCGATAAGGTAGAATTTAAGTCTCCTAGAAAACACTACCCCAGTTCAAGGATTTTGGATGATGTAACCCATGTGTTGCCGATGAGGATCCTTCATCGCTGACTACCTCCTCGACTAAAGACTAGGGACCATGATGACTTAGGATGACAGAACCATGGGATCTAGATCGAGCACATCATCATTCCCCCCAACCATCCATTTTAAGTTGAAATGATGAGTTTTATAATCTAAATTCTAAAACTCCATATGTTGCTACTATACGTAATGCATTAAGTGATCTAACGGCTAGCCTTAATCGAATCTCTCACTTATTGGGAGGTAATTAACTATGGGGCTTGCCTATAAAACTTGGAACCAGATCTAAAGTCCTCACCAAATGAGGACTAAATCTCTGGTATTATCTATTATCCATCGCCTTTCTAAAATTACACACATTTAAATCACTCTCTTCAATTCAATATTGTCGAAAAGTCAGTGGAAAATTTTCAGAGCCCACACTCTCTAAAGAACATCTCTTGAAACTTTATCATAAGCTTTATAAATCAATAAATATCATATGATTTCGCTTTATATCTCCATCAAAGCTCTTAACAAATGTATAACATCCATAATAGATCTATCTGGCATGAAACCAAACTAATTGTAAGAAACTTTTGTATCACATCGTAACCTATGCTCAATTACTCTCTCTCCCATAATTTTAATGTATGGCACATTAACTTAATTCCTCTATAATTTGCACACTCTTGCGCATTACCTTTATTCTTAAATATAGGGACCAACAAACTCTTTCTCTACTCATCTAGCATTTTTTTTAGTCTTTAAAATAACATTAAAAAGATTGGTTATCCAAGAAATTCCTAGATATTCTAAATATTTTCACACTTCTATTGGAATATCATCAGGTCCTACTATTTTTCTACATTTCATTTCCTTTAAAGCTTCTCTAGCTTTAGATTTACTAATACGATGATAGAAATAAAATTCTCTATTTTTCTGTAGGGTACAAAGATTATTAAAATCAATTATATTTTCAGATTCTTCGTTGAAAAGTTTATCAAAATACCTCATCCACTTATTTTCAATATCCTTTTCTAGGAAAAGCACTTAATGGTTTTCATTTTTAATACACCTCACTTGAGCTAGATCTTTACTACTCCTATCTCTTTGGTTAGGTAACTTATATATACATCTTTGTAAACATTACAATGCAGTGAAGGCATCTTGTTAAGTAAGATTATAGAAATTAAGAAATATAGCATTATATATATATATATATATATATATATATATATATATATATATATATGTATATGTATGTATATAAAGAAGATAAAATATATAAGAATTATTCTTTTTTAAAAAAACTTAATGTTAGATCAATTTGTAATTAATAAAAAAAGCTCATCTTCCTATTAGTTATATATATGTTGTTAGTATTGAAATTTAGGGCAAAAAAGCATTATTACTTTGAGAAATACTTTCCACACAAAACAAATAGGATATGCATAAATATGCTTTAAACTCACATGTAGTTATACCTCCTTGCAATTCTACCTAATAGTTCATTGTAGGGTAAGTGAGATGGTTTAGTTCACATATGTTCATAATGACCTCTAGAATGTCTCTCCAAAAATGATTCTTCAAGTGATCCAAAACTTTGAATCTTTGTATAAGATATATATTTAATAGGATTTGCTCGTAAATTGATTTCTAGCCAAATTCAAGCTTATCAACCCAAGCAGACTCATTAGTTTAATATGAGCTTATCTAGTGAGATTATCACAAGAAAAATATATAGTTATTATAAGAGAGAGTATGTACATGAATTCATGCTATATTCCTTTTATATAAATCATTAATAAAACAAAAGTTATGAATGGAAGGATAAAAAGATCATTGTCAACAAGAAGTCCAAGCACCTCATTTTGAAAGATAACATCATATTTAAGAGTGAGATGTTCACATCACTTTAACTTGTATGGTCATTAAATTGAGAAACTTCAAAAAATTTCCCAATAATGAAAATAATTTGCAATAAGTAAGATTTGAAAGAGCTTTTTAATTGAAGAGCTTGGAAGAAATTGAGATATCAAATTTATTTGCTCTTAAGTAAAGGAATTTTGAGGAAAATAGTTTATCTGCAATCTATAAAGGTGCGTTTCTTGCAAGATTTTTTTCTCTCAAGACAATTATAATAAGCTTATTGTAAATTTAAAAAATGGTATTCTCCTTAAGCATTAGCCTTCTTTAGGCACAATAAAATAACATTAGTATGTTTTGTATCAATGTGAACTTGAACTATAAATTTTTATTTGTAAGGCTAATAAACTTTGTTGTCATAAAGCATGAAATATTTCTATTGCATGTTAAAACTAGCGATAAAAAAAAGCCTTAGTCTATATGAAATCCAAAGACACAATGAATTTGAAGAATGAATAATAAAATCAGATTTTAGGAAATACAAAAGAGGGGAAAAATCACGCACTAATAAAACTTTTCCACTATAAATCTATTTCAGAGTACAAAGTTTAAGTTTTCCCCGATAATGGGATTACAGAATTGTATATGAGAAAGCATGATAATGGGAATCTCAGAATTAGGTAACAACAACTATGTAATAGGTCGAGATATTGTTGGTGGCGTATGATGAACAACCACGGTTGTCGACAGATGGTCGGCAATGGTGATGACCAAATGATATGAATAGTTTGACCTACGGTTTGGATGATGATGATCGCAGTGATGACCAGCGTAGTGGTTGAGGCGGTGAGGATGGTGATGGTTTCGGCTGATGAGCGCATCTTGACAGTGAAGACGATGGATCTTCAAGCCTGATCTATCTCTTTTCTTTAGCTTTGGCTCATGTGAAAATGAGGCTATTTATGATTAGATGAGCAAATACAAAAATCCAAACCACTTCATCGGACGTCTCAAAATGGTTTCCATGATCATCTGTTATATTTTAAGTATTTGAATGATAAAAAAAGTCAAAATCAAGAGATCTTGAGCTTGTGAGATCCAGCTCATCAAGATGCTCGATTTGATCATAAACACTCCATATTTATGAACTATTTAAGGATTCAACTGATATCCAAAGTTTCCAATGATATTTTAAGTATTTGATCTGGACTAGTTTTGACTTAGGATCAGATTGCTTTCGACATCAAGATTCGTGCTTCGACTAGTGGAATTTGCAGTGTCATATCAATTTCCATTGCATTTTGAGATTTCCTTTAAAAAATTGTTCTAACAAATCAACAATACTTAGTTGAAGGCACTTGGCAAATCAAATCATGTATTTTACTTAAGAAATGGGTTTAAGAAATGTACTATTGAAACATTGATTTTTGCATTAGTTATCGCTCAATTCCGTTCAAAATTTATTATAAAAAAATGATATAAAAAAAGATCTAATTCATCGATCGAGGTTGGTTGATTTGATTGTTTAATTGACTCCACTGAGGGAGGTTGGTTGATTTTGTTTTGGATTTTAAATTTTTGAAATTTTAATATGGACCATGTCGGTTTGCAATGGACCGCACTGAGTAAAATTATGCATAAATGTAAAATTAGGTGATAATGTGACTGTTAAACATACATAGATAGATAGATAGATAGATAGATATATGTAGGCAATGATTAAATAAATTAATAGCGTTAAGAGCATTCATACATAGGCAATGATTAAATAATTGAATAGTGTTTGCTAAGCTTATAATTGAATTGAACATCTTTGAATTGTAAAGCTAATATTATAATTAATTAATCAATTGCTTAATAATTAATTCATTTAATGCAAGTTTCTTGAAAAGATAGGTAGATGACTTATTGTCAAGTGGGATTGTCCTACACAATTGAAAGCATTATATTTTTTATTGCATAATTGAAGACTACAATGATTTTAGTTGATAAATTCCTATCAATTTTTATATTTATTTATATGTCATATAATTTTTATGATTATTTACATATCATATCTCATTCAATTTTATTAATTAATTAAGTTATTTATTACTTGATGTTATGCTAATATATATGTGAAGATTTAATTAATTAATGTGATGTATTAGTTATTTTAAATGTTTAAATGATATATTAATAAATATAAATGTTTTATGTTTGTAATTACATTGATTTTTGATTGACATAAAAATTAGAAAGATTTACATAGCACATAATTTTTATGTATTAACATATCTAACACCTAAAATTTGATGTTTATAAATATATCACTTTTTCTATGCTTGCAAAGATATATTTCACTTTTAAAAGCTAATTATGATACTATTTTTAATATAAATATTAAAATTGAGGTCTTAGATATGTAAATATATAAGATTTGTTTGCAATGTATGTAAATGCCTCAAAAAATTAATATTGTTAAACTTTGTAAGATATGATTCGAAACTTTGTAGATTCAAGATTGAGATCATACAAATTTTGATTTAAAAAATTTTTAAATCAAATTAAGTATCTCAACAAAATAAACCTAATTTTTAATATTACTTTTTATAGCATGTAATACATTATAACATCTCTCATTTTTCTTACATTATTTTTTTATTTACTTCATTATTTATCACAATGAAATTTAGTTATGATGTATCATATGCAAGCGTTTTATGACAATATTTATTTTTATGATTAATTTTCTTAAATTTTTAGTTTATTTTAAAATTCTACAATGGATTTTTTATTTTACGTAGATAACTAATATGCTTGATATATTTTTGTTAGAGAAGTTTGTATATATTTCAATAAATTCATGATTAGAACTTGAATTTGTGTTCTAACCTTTATTCAGATCTAATTTGAATAGTTATCGGCATACTTATCCCTAAATCATCTCACGATGCCTTCTCTAAAGAGCTTCATACGTAAATTTGAATAATTTTGTATTTTTTAGTCCTCATGTTTTCTCTTGTAAAAATTCACATGCAATTGTGAGTTCTCAATTTTTCTAATTATGTGATATCTCATATAAATTTATACATATCAGTATTCTTTTATGCTCAAAGTGGGTGGAATTGAGCCATCGGTATAGAGTGAGGTTTGTTATCTCTTTTGAGCATACTTTGATGTTCCCTAATATGTGCTATCTCAATGTGGTGAGTTTCTTAATGAAAATTTCATCATAAATGTTTTTTTAATTTATTTAGAAATTACAAGATATGCAAGAGAAGTGCTAATAGAAGGAAAAAAAAAAGAGCTATAGCAGTAGAAGAATTAAGAATAAAATTTGAAATATAAAGTACTAGCAAATAGTAATGAGAGAAAAGAAAGCAAGAATCATTTAAGTATTGAGACAATTCAGTAGGAGCAATACAATACGTAACCGAACGAAGTACTTAAGTAGGATTATAAAAATTAAGAAATATGGACCATTATATATATTTATACATGCTAGGATAACTAAAGAAGATAAAATATATAAAAATTATTGATTTATATTAGATTATAATTTGATCAAATGATACAGTAGTCCCCAAATAAATATACAAATAAATGCAATTTTGAATTCTTTTTTTTAAACGACTAATGCTTTACTAAAAAAAACTTAATGTTAGATCAATATGCAATTAATAAATATGATCCTCTTCCTATTAGTTATATGTATGTTGTCTAGTATTGAAATTTAGGGCAAGAAAATAATTATTGCTTTGAAAAATACTTTGCACACAAAATAAATAGGATATGCATAAATATGCTTTAAACTCATATGCAATTATAACTCCTTGCAATTCTACCTAATAGTTCATTGTAGGATAAGTGAGATGGTTTAGTTCACTTATGTTCACAATGCACTCTAGAATGTCTCTCCAAAAATGGTTCTTCGAGAGATCCAAAACTTTCAATCTTTGTATAAGATATATATTTATTGGGATTTATCTTGTAAATTAATTTCTAGCCAAATTCAAGCTTATCAACCCAAGCAGACTCATTAGTCTAAGATGAACTTATCTAGCGAGATTAGCACAAGAAAAATATTTAGTTATTATAAGAGAGAGTATGTACATGAATTCATGCTATATTTCCTTTATATAAATCATTAATAAAACAAAAGTTATGAATGGAAGGATAAAAAGATCATTGTCAACAAGAAGTCAGCTCATTTTGAAAGATAACATCATATTTAAGAGTGAGACATTCACATCACTTTAACTTGCATGGTCATTGAATTGAGAAACATAAAAAATTTTTCCAATAACAAAAATAATCTGCAAGAAGTAAGATTTGAAAGAGCTTTTTAAATGAAGAGCTTCGAAGAAATAAAGGTATAAAATTTATTTGCTCTTAAGTAAAGGAATTTTGAGGAAAATAGTTTATCTGCAATCTATAAAAGTATGTTTCCTGCAATATTCTTTTCTCTCAAGACAATGATAATAAGCTTATTGTAATTTTTAAAAAAATGGTGTTCTCCTTAGGCATTAGTCTTCTTTAGGCACAATAAAATAGCATTAGTCTTCTTTAAGTATTGGAGATTTATGAACATCGGAGATATAACTACTCGAGCAAACCCTAAATGAGAGAGTTTGAGCTAATGAAATTTTGTGCAAAATAATTAATAGATTGAGGGATGCTTGTGTGGTTTAAATAAATGGAATTAAGTCTTAGATAATGTAAGTTTTGTAATTGAAATGAAAACGAAACTAAATGTGTAATTTATAAAGAGTCTTCTTAAACATTCAATTCAAAATAGATCGAACACAAATTAATCTTGAAAATTTGGTCAGTAATATTGCTGCACCCTTTCATGTGTGACAATCTCATTTAATTTTGATTAAGAGAAATAGTTGAGAATTAAAATATTTCACTTAAAGTTGAGGACTTCTCTTTCAATGTACAATGATCTCATCAATAAAATTTAGCACCTCAAGGCTCCTCCAACTTTCACCATTGATGCCATCACTATGATTTATATGTCATAGTTTGTATCAACTCTTTTCTTAATAATGAAAAAAATGCATAATTTCTTACTTGTGAAATTATTTCAATTGGGAAAGATTCTTTGATTTTTGGCATTCTAGAGTTTTCATATAAGAAATTCTCGAAAAATTTACATGCATAGCACACAAATCTTATGCATTTATATATCTACTTTTCATATATTAATAAAGATTTGGATGCTATTTAAGTAAATATGAAAGCTTGAGTGTTAGATTTATAAATATATAAGAATCGTGTGCTATGTCATAAAATGCCCTAGAATTTTATTTCACATTTTAGTTGCTTTCAACTTATCTTGTGCATAATATCTCATTTAATACTAAGATGATAACACAACAAATAGAATTGAATGGTATGCCAATAATTATAAAATTTATATGGCATTAGTAAATATAAAATAATTATAAGGATATATCATTTTAAATCCCCATATTCTTCCAATATTCAATAAGATAAATTATATAAAAGCCATATTCTATTGTGCTAAATAATTTCCCAAGTTTTTTTCCCACTTGTCATAGGTTTTGAGAATTAAGTTGTTTATTTATTTTTGAAGTGTTTAATAAATATATTAAATATACAACTTCAAATTAGTTCCATCACTATACTCGATAAGTCATCATAAAACCTAACCAATCGATTAAACATGAATTTTAATGCAAATGTTTTAATTAAAAACTTTCTAAATTATCCAAATATTATTTTCAGCAAATATATAACAAAACATACATCTTAATGAGAAGAATATAACAAATTTAAGATTAGTAAATTTAAGTTTTATTGGCATAATTTTCTTAGCCCAAAATAATATTAGTGGATCTAGATTTATTTGTCTAAAATCATTAGAATGATTAGGGCTCAAAAAGAAAGAAATATTATAAGCAGTGGAAATTTTTACTAGATTTTAAAGTAAAAACAAGTACTACTACCTTTGTTAGTTATTTTAAGTGTAAGAACATTACATAATAACTAATTATCAAACATTGACTATTTTTTCCTTATTCATTTTTTTTCATTAAATTGTAGAATTTATTTCCTAAAATTCTGGCAAATATTCTATAATGACAATATTTTTATATAAAAAGTATAACATATACTATGTGTTATAAGATAAGCTTAAATTATTGTTTCATTGAAATACAAGTTTGTTTCAATTTCATATGTCAAATCATCCAAGTCTTTCAAGTAATATGACTTGGACTTTTCTCCAACATTTAGCTATTTTTTCTAAATAATCATTAAAAATTTATAAAATATACACATGAAATGATAATCTTAAAAATATAATAATGTTGCCATAAGTTCTTTCACACACACACACACACACACACACACACACACACACACATATATATATATATATATAAAAGTAATACTACATGACTCCTATAAAAACTAATATAATCATTAACAAGTTTAGTGGCACACACAACCATCACATTAGAAATTTAGAAGAATGATTCCATCTCCCATTCTGAGCTATAAATAAGTCCATCTATGTATGTAAATAAATCATAGCTTAGTATAATAAAATAATAATAATGAAGAGCGTTGAGCTTCCTCTATTACTAATGTTTCTTAACCACTTTATTGTTAAACTATGGGGACATTGTAGCATTGAGGAAAGAGAAGCCCTTCTTAGCTTTAAGCAAAGCCTATTTGATCCTCATATGCTTCTCTCTACATGGAAATCAGATGTGGATTATTGCATGTGGAAGGGTGCAGGTTGTAGTACCATAACTGACAATGCCATCAAGTTCTATTTCTGCAGGAGCTACTCCTATTTCAATGATCATGGATCATCATTCTATTCCACATCTTTAGATGTTGCATCACTCTCTCACTTACATCACTTGCAATACTTGTGCCTAGCTAGAATTTACTTTTGCAACACAAGCATCCCTCAATCTGTTAATATCCTCACTAGTTCGCTCTATCTTGATCTCTCCTCTTCAGGGCTTAGAGGAATAATCCCATCTCATCTTGGAAATTTGACAAATCTTCAATACCTTGATCTTAGTGGGAATCCTCTTGCTACTTCTACCCTCATATGGATGTCCCAACTTTCCTCTTTGAAATATCTAGATATGAGCCAAGAGAATTTAGCTCTTGCTACTAATTGGCTATGAGATTAGCATGCTTCCAACTCTTTTAACTTTGTATTTGCTTCACAACCTAAAACTCTTCCAACTTCACTTTCATATTTTATTTTCTCATCAACCATCAACATAATTAATATTTCTAACAATCAATTGTCAAACTCCACAATTCCTTCTTGGTTACATAACATGACTAATCTTGCTCACTCTTTATGTATAATTGACAACTTCATGGCACAATTTCGAACAATCATTTGGGAACTCTCAACTTAAAAACATTAGATCTAGAACGTAACCAAATATATGGAAGCACGCCTCTATGGATTGGAAATATGATAAATCTAACTACTCTAAACTTAAAAAGTAATCATCTTAGTGGACCTATTCCATGCAGCCTTGGTCAAATCAATAACTTGATTGTTTTGGATCTTAGTAATAACCAATTTCAAGATAGTCTTTCAGATGTTTATTTTGCAAATCTATCAAAACTAATATATCTAGATCTTTCAGATAATTACTTGAATTTCAACATGATCAACTCAAATTGGGTTCCAATATTTCAAATGTTTGCCTTTTTTTTTAAGTTCTTGCTTTATCGGGCCTCATTTCCCCCAGTGGCTTCAATCTCAAAATTCTATTTTTTTATTAGACCTCTCCAATAATGATATATCTGATACCATTCAAAGTTGGTTTTGGAATATTTCATCAAAATTTTATTATATAGACATGTCTTATAATGAAATTAAAGGTGAGCTTCCATTGTCATTAAGTATTAGAGGGCTTATTGATCTAAGATCAAATCTATTGGAAGGGAATCTTTCACAGCTCAAGAGTTTCATGAAGGTGGCATTATTTTCTAATAATAAATTTTCAAATGGGATGGAGTCGTATATAAATGTAAATAGAAGTTTTTTGAAGTGCTTGACCTTTGAGGAACCTTCTCTTCAGTAAAATTCCTAATTCAATCTTTCAAACACCATCAACAATTATTCTTGACCTATCATATAATAATTTGTTTGGAGAAATTCCAATGTGCAAGGCCAATATTTCAAGCTTTATGATGTTAAATGTCATCAACCTTGCAAATAATAATTTTTGGGGTTTTATTCCACATTGGATGGAAAACCTACCAACATTTCCGTCATTTCATCTAAGCAACAATAATATTCAAGGAGATATATCATTGCTTAGAAATTATAGTGAACTTATCACTCTTGACATGGGACAAAATAAACTTACGGGAAATATACCTTCATGGATTGGGATATATTATCTTCTTTGAAGATCTTGCACTTATGATCAAATACATTTTATGTATAAATTCCCTCTGAGCTCTCAAAATTAAAAAGTCTTGAAATCTTAGATCTTGTTGATAATTTTCTTTTAAGTTCACTACCGAAATCATTTAAATTTCTCAATTCAATTGCCATACCTACTAAGAAGCTTGTGCCTATGATTCACCCAAGGTATATTGTCTTTAAAAATATAACTTCAATAGATTCATTGATGATTGATAAGAAAGGAGAGGAGCGATAATTTAAAGAGATGCTCTCTCTTGGGATAATAATGGATCTTTCTTGCAACAATCTCAGTGGAGAAGTTCCTACCGAATTAATGAGCCCAGTGTGGTGTTTATTTTTAGATGTATGGGGGGACACCATGCAGATCATAGGGGGGACTTATTGAAGTGATTGGATACGACATTGAGGTATGATGTACTATCTCGAGAGATAGAGACATCACCCTTTAGTTGACCTAATCACCTAATAAGGACTTCTAAGGCATGATGGGTCTTCGAATGTAGCAAATATTTTTCCTTTACTTTACATGGATGAATAAAGCGAGGTTTATATTAAACTGGGTTCTAAAGTTCCCTATAGAGGCAAGCCTCATGGTTAATTACATCATAAGGAAGGTGAATTTCTTAGGAATACTTTTGATTAAAGTAGACAATTATGGTCTCCAAAAATTTAAAGGTTAGACTATCAAAGGATTGGCTATATTTGGATGATCAATCGGGATAGATCAAATGGAGAGCCTTATTTTGGAATTCAAAGAGAGGAAGTAAAATATGCTCATAATACTAGGAAGCCTAGCAAGCATTCCAATCTATCCTATGATTGAGCTTTATATATTTGAAAGTGAAAAGATTTATTTATTTGAGCTGAATTTTATTAGATTACTATGGCTTATAATCCATCAACACAAGGTTAGAATTTATGCTTGTAGCCTAAAAGAAACAGCAAGCTTGGATCCTAAATCTAAGGATCTTTAGCACAAGCTAAAGCATGACCTAAATCTAAGCAATAGTAATAAAAGCATTTTATTTAATCATATTAGTTTAAAGCTCTATCTAAATTCTTATACCAAAAATACATAGGGATGAAATTAAATAGGTGTGTGTCATTGTTAACCAGGGAAGTGAGGTAATCATGTGACCTCCTTGAGGCTAACTAAAGCCTCGTGTTCCTGGGATGTCCAAACTATATACCCATCCATATTCAAACATATGTAAATTTGTATGCATGAACCATAGGAAAGAGAGCATTAACTTATATGTAACATATGCTAATCATATAGATGATTATAGAATGAATGTATCCTTGATAAAAAAAGGGTTCTAATTCTATAATTAAAGACACACACACATATATAAGAGGCATAAGCAAGTACGTTCCATTATTAACTAGGGAGGTGAGGTAATCAAATGACCTCCTTGGGGCTACTTAAAGCCTCGTATTCCAGATGTCATAAACACTTACTTTTATCAAATACATATGGATACAAAAATAAAGGAAGAAAAACCATGCAAAGATTGTATTTATATTTGATTGAAACATTTATGCATGTGGATTAAAGATCTATCCAAATTCTAATGTAGGAACACATGAAAATGAAATCTAACAAGTACGTGTCGCTGTTAACCAGGGAAGTGAGGTAATCAAATGACCTCCTTGGGGCTACTTAAAGCCTCATATTCTCGGGATGTCTGGACTATATACTTATTAATATTCAAAATATATGTAAAACTATATATGAAATAAGGAAAAAAAGTTTTTTACTTCTATCTAAGCTATAAGTACATGCAAACCTATATATGTTCATAACTACTATCACTCTAATCAATGTAATTGATTTATAAACTTTAGAGAATAATTTGAATATATTAGTGATAATAGCCACATATTATAAATTAATCCAACACATGCAAGCTATATAAAGGAAAACCATTTGATTCAATTACCTTTGAAAAGATGAATGCATGATTTCAAATGTCATACAACATTTAACATGATTGGAAAGGAATAAATAAATATAAACACATGATTTCATTCAATTAAATTAATTCATAAGGACAACCATATCAAATAAAATCATTTAAAGTAAACCAAAGCATCTTTAATTCCATTTTTAATTTCATATTTTGATTTTATCTAAGGATGTGAGGAAGAGGTTTTTTGATCCTAACCCATTCCCATATTTTTTAATTAATTTGGTTTAATTAAATGTAATTAGGTAGATTTTTTGGGTTAATTAAGTTGAACACTTAATTAGATCAATTAATCACCCATTCCTATGTTACATTAACATGATTACCCAAATAATTATGAACCAATCATGATATGCACATGCATTGGAAATAAAATTAGCAATGATTCTAAGAAAGGAAAGGGGCCTAATGCAATTGGCTCACAATTAATGGTTAATTAAGCTAAAAAATTTAATTAAGTACTCTTATAATCCTCTCACACATATGGGCTAATTATAATTTTCTTAGGATTTCCTTAGATTGTTAAATACCTAAAGATATACCCCATTTTTAATTAATTAAAGTCTAATGTGATTATGATTTTAATTTAACTAATTAAGTAGTTTAATTAATTAATTAAGCATTGATTGATTTAATTAATGAAATAAACTTAGGGAAATAGATTAGGAAGGAGGCCCTAACCTTATCCCATGGGTTCCTTCATTATTGAACAATGATTAAGTACTTAATTAATTGATTTTTTTACTGTTCATGGGATTATTTAATGGTTAATTAACTTAAGAGAGTAATTAAAGCTTAATTAGATAATTTTTATAATTAATTAAGCAATAAATCCCAAGAAAATTATGGGATGTAGAGTTCATCCCACTAAATTAGCCCATAAAGTTTGGGATTAAATACTTGAGACTCATCCTCCGAACTAAACTCTAAGTCTATGTGGATATCGGGGGTACTCGTGTGAGATGGAACATAGCTCCTACCGGTTGGCCACCAGCAAGGAGGTCTTCCACCTCTAGAACTACCTCTGGACTTACCTCTTCCTCTACTGGTGGATGTCGAGTCATCCTACCCATGTGTTCATATGGAGGAATAAATTATTGGGAATCAACATCCATCTACCTCTTCGGTGCGATTTTTCGCTCACTTGTACTTTCTTTTTCTTTTCCTTTGTTCTTTTGTTTTTCTTTTTTAGTTTCATTTTCTTTTTCTTTTATTTTTTTTCTTTTGATTTTGAACTTTCACCAAGTTCATGAGAATAGACTTTTTGATTTAGTGGAAGATAGTAGGATGCATCTTTATAAATCTCGACCTCCCTTATTGAAAATGGCTTCAAGTCTCCTTTGACATAATACTCGATTCCTCCTCTTCTGAATTTGATGCACTGATTGAAAGAAGATGGATCCATATTGTTTCCATGTATCCAAGGCCTATCGAGCAAAGTAGTGAAAGATATATCTGAATCAATTATGTAGAAGTTCCAGTCATCTATCTCCAATAGTAACACTATGGAGCCTAAAGCCCTCTCGCCTTGCTCATTGAATCCCTCAATATCATCTGATCTCCTCCGAGTTTTGAGATGTCGATCCTTAAGTAGATATGGGTCGTTAGACTTATAATGTTTACTGATGCACCTAGATCAACCAACACCCGAGTCTAAATGCATATCGATGTGATATAGAGGGGGTTGTACTCTGTCCTAAAGAAGGTCTTCATTGGTGAATGTAAATCCATGGGCTTCTCTTGAAAAAATATGCCTCCTCTCCGATAGTGAAGCTGCTATATATATTTTCTGTTTTGGGAGGTTTTTAGCGGCAGGGCTTGAGACATGTGCCCCATAAGGCATTATATAAGAGGCAGGTGTATAAGTCAGGCACTTCATGCCGTGATTAGATTTCTTCATGGTGTGCCTTGATTTTCATGTCATTCATAGATTCTACCTATATAGGTTATTTCATCTCAATCGATCTTAAAACCAGCCATCCATTTCAAAATTAGAAAGGTAAAAATTGATATAATTATTAGTATTTAGAGAGCTTTCTATAGGAATGAAATCATAAAGATCATCAAAAGTAGATAGAATATAAGTTGAATCAGTCTTCTCCTTCATTGATTTCTTAGATTTGGATGAAGGTACAAAATGTAAATCAAGTAGAGTAAGTGGAGTGACACACCCCTTCACTTGGGCAATATTTGAAGAAGAACGGCTAAAGAGGCTGTGGTACAAGCGTGATGCAGTCTTTGGACTCAATCGATGTTGGTTGCATTAATGTGCTATCAGGGCAAGGGAAAGCCATCAGCTGACTAATTCTTTGACCACACTCCCTCAAGTTGTCCTTAGTAAGTTGCAAACCATTCTTAGAGTTGGAGGTTTAAGCTACTTCAAGAACCTGCAAGGGTAAATTTCTGATCTTAGAAATGATTTTTGTGGAGGTTCAGGATAGGGAGATATCATAACCTTCCTCTATCTTGAGAAGATCGTGTGTATCCCCAAGGATTATCCTGACATAATTAGAGGTTTATTCTAGTAGGTATTCCTTAGGGATGACAATGACACTCGACTTGTAGCTATGCTCAAGCTAGTCCTTAAAGGCAAAGTAATCTTCCAAGACATGTCCTAGCATGCGATGATAGGGGAAAAAGTTTGGATCATGACTCTTTCCTACATCCTCCGGCCTCCTAGGCTCTGGTAACTAAAAATTAGGCTTATTTAAGATATTCGTAAAGATCTTCCTGACTACCTCCCTCATGAATGCGTAAGGTTTATTCAATTTGTCAGCAAGAGTAGGTAAGTGATAAGGTGGTGGATAGGAATCTTTGTTGATCTTTGTGGATGGGGATCTTGATGGCGGTGGGCCATTGGCAGCGAGGTGGCCGATATGAATGAGGTGGTGGAAAAGAGGTGTAAAGGGTTGTTGGGCTCGAGGTCTATTTGACTGAACTCTTGCTCGCTACTTCCCCTTATCAACTACTATGATTACCCCTAGTTTTTTCTCAAATGCCTTATGTGGTTTAGGCTTGGTTGACTGATCTTGGAAAAAGTAACTGTTTGACCTCTCCTTATAGAGTAGCCGACTTGTTGATTAATTTCTCAAATATCTTAATGGTGAACCCTTTAAGCATGAAGGCGACCGGGCCATGAATATTCTAGAGTAGAATTTCAATGGCATGTTGTTCAGACAGCTGTGGTTCATATTTCATACTTAAATTGTGACATCTAAGAATGTAATCAACAAGCTACAATGAGATTGCCTACAGTTATCCTTTGCTGAGCTCTAGAAAAAACTCTTAATAAAGAGCTACTCCAACTCAGCAAATGTCTTCATTGAACCATTGGGAAGTTCATTACCAATCAATATGATGTTTGTCAAGACTAATGAAGAGAGAATAAGAGTGCATCGGCCACATTACATCAACATCTAAATGTGTTATGTCTGGGGTTCCCGCCATCAAAAATTTTGATGTACGAAGGCACAAAGCCCTTGGGATATTGGACAACATCAAATTCCTCTGGGTAGGGTCTACCCTTTAAAACAGATGAGCCACCTCGAGCTTACACTAATGCATCCCTCACCTGTTGCTCCACCATGTGTTTGATATCTTTTTCATGTACGGATGTGCTATCCACCACCTTTATATGCAAGCTACCACTATTTCCCTCTGCAAGAATGCATCTAGATGATCTAAAGTGTGTGCCAACTTGCTCTACTGGAGAAGCCAATGGCGGGAATTCTGTCGCGACACCATTGCCATCAACTCTTTGATCTTCTTCCCCATTTGGTCAATATGATCATCCCTCTACCTAAACTGCTGGAGGAGGTGCAAAGTTGAATGGACGACATCATCTTCTTCAACTACAATACCTTATTATATAGTCTATGGAGGGACCCTAGTATCGATGTGAACTTTTGAATCCTCAAGAAGGTCATCATCATCTGGATCAAAGCTGACCTTTACCTCCTCATTTGAACAGTTACTCCCAAGTTCTCTCTTAAAATATTGCTAAAATATCATCTAGGAGTGGTTTAATGTGTACAAATACGTTGTTGGCGAGAGGTCAGCTCACTCGAGAGATACACCTAAGACTCACTAGAGTGTTGGCTCTGGGAGGGTCATGCTCACTGGAAGAGATATTCTCATGTCTACGCATGGGTGGAGTGGTGTCCCTGGGGAGATCCACTGCCATGGGAACTGCAAAACTATCCCATTCCCCTTCAACAACTACTGATGTCACTAGCTCTAATGGTGGTGGAGGTGGTGGTGTGACCATGACGTTGTGGGGTCACCACTCCTTCACCAAGACTAAAGTAGGAGGTCGAGTAGGGGAACTCATCTTCACCTCAATCTATGGAGTAGATGAAGTGGGATCCTCTGGCCGTAGCTGGATCACCAAGGAGGTTTCTTCTCACTGAATGTTGTCTTCTGTTCCTTTATAGGAATGGTGGATGGCGGGACCTAAACTAGTGACTGTGGGCAAGGAGTGGATCGGTGTGGTGGAGACAACACCAGATCTACCCTCACAGGGGCTTTTCCCCTATGACTGGTAGTACCCGTCAACACTATTCTATCAGTCCTATCGGTCCTGGTGGCCCGATGATTGGGGAAATCAACTAGAGCGGAGGCCACCAACTTCCTGATAAACCTCTACCAACTAGCTAGGTTGTTATTATTTAGAAAAGAAACTATGTCCTTAAACTCACTCCCTAAGAGACTAGAGCATGAGGGGTATGAATAATGACTTAAATCTAATGCAAATTTTTATGAAGTTTAATTTGATTTTGGACAATTTATTTTGACACAAGCTATGGGATTTTGCATGCCTAAATGTATGAGAAATTAATTATGGTCCAAATCATGAGAGAAAGAGGTGTTCTTCCATCATAGGCTCTAAAAGGTTAAGCACATTCTATCTGGCACAAATGGGAGCCCTCTCTAATCACGAGTGAAATAAGATGATATGTGTGTTGTTAAACATACAATATTTAGCTAAGGGGTTGCTAAATATTTTATTATCTTGATTTAAAACCTAAGCTTTATGTGAGGTTATGAGTTATTTTAAAAGTTTAGTTATGAGTTGGTTAGTGGGATAGAAAATTTATTTTTATCCTAATAGCCTACTCGCATCCAGGCCATACATTCAAACATCAAACATGAAGAAATTTGAAAAAGCATGCAATTCTAGTGCACAAGCTAAACAAAATATCAAATAATTTTATAAAGCTATCACAAAAGAATAAGAGGCGATCGAAGTATCACATACAACCATAAAAAGAAATGTGAGTAGTCGAGCTCTACCCTTATATAATCCGGATTACAAAATAATAATTACAATTAAGAATTAATGCATGCTATGAGGGTCTTCATTCTTTATTCTTCACTTCTTTCTTCATTTGACATAATTTGAATGTGCTTGCTTCAAAGGCATCACCTGTGTTCCCAGGATAAATTATCTAGCCACCATTCATCCTAATCTCCCATAACACTAATCCTAATTCTAATTACAAAATTACATTTAAATGAAAAAAATAAATCTAATTACACCAAAATAAATATTAGCTAAACACACCATACAACCCAACAGTTATATAAATAAATTGGACTTAGCAGCACACACATGGGTAACCAAGCCCACTTATCATAAGGTGGGTTATGCTTAGGGGTTAAGTGACCTACACAGCAAAAGCATTTATATTTTTTATTACAATGGACCCTTAAGCACAACCTCCTACAGAAAACCTGATTAGGATAATATCGGCCTAACATCCAGACTACTCACATACACCCTAACATTCAATCTAAAATAATACATCATAAAATAAAACATACATCAAACCATGGACTGCCCTAACATAAAGCTAGAAGTTGTGGCTTAATTCTAATGTGTGTTAAGGCTTATGTGGTATATCCTAACTAGGCTTTAGAGTTAGAATTTTTAAGTGTAGAAAGATTCAGTTTAAAGGGAGGTTTCACTTTAAGTTGTTTAGTTAATTTGTAAGTTTTAATTAATGTTTTCTTTTGTTTCATTTGGCTTAAACTTAAAAACTAAGTGTTATAAAGAGAAGAAAGAGAGGGGACCCCTCTTTCATCCCCACCTTAAGTCATTTCTAAGTTGAGTCAATTAGCCTGGTTCTCTTTAATGAATGGTTTATTATGTATTTTAATTAGCTCTAAGTTTAGGTTCATTCTAAATAACCATATTCAATAATAAAGACATCTTAAGATTAATTAGGATGGATTACTATCACATAACACACACCCATTCATTCCTTTCCATCATGTATGTCGTGCATAGAAATAATCTAAGAATATCTATACATGCAATATAA
Source organism: Cymbidium sinense (assembly GCA_021442155.1). Classification (NCBI taxonomy): domain Eukaryota; kingdom Viridiplantae; phylum Streptophyta; class Magnoliopsida; order Asparagales; family Orchidaceae; genus Cymbidium; species Cymbidium sinense. The sequence continues at coordinate 5,281,675 of CM038223.1, read as the reverse complement.
ATCTTTACACACTTTGATGATGAATGCAAAGAAATGTATTTTGAGATTTAAATATTTCATTTTTTATTGAGTTATAAATGCATGTCTTTATTAAGTAGAAAAGAGGGATTTTTCATCCATTAGCTAAATAAATATTTACATGTATTAAATTTTTAAGTGAGTACGATGCCATTATTTTCTATACTAGGGGTATAAGGTACAAGACTTACTTAAGGCTACTTAAAGCCTCACATTTCCAAGATGTCCAGACTAATATACTAATTTTCTTAGATACATGTAAATGTAAGAATAACTATAAGGATAAGAAAATTCATACAAGAGTTATGTTTTATTTATTTGATTTATGATTCTTTATTCATTAGCCACATCACACATGCATATATATAAAAGTCTTAAGTGAGTACGGTGCCATTATTTTCTACACCAGGGGCATAAGGTACAAGACCTACTTAGGGCTACTTAAAGCTTCACAGCCCCGAGATGTCCAGACTAATATACCACTTTTCTCAAATATATATGAATGTACAAAAATAAGCACCATAATAAGAAATCATGCAAGAAATTATATTTGATTTCATTATGTGATTTAAATATGTAATGTGAAATCCTTTCTAAGTCTTGACATGGAGATGTATAGAGATAGATTTAGGAAAATATTATGTTCTTTTCTAATGAACTATACATTTGTAAATCCTATATGAACTCATGTAAGATAAAGAAAGAGGATTTCATATTACATATCTTATATTATCAATACATGCAAGCTTATAGGTATTGACATCACTTCATTTATAATAATTGATTCATAGATTTTGAAAACAGTTTTGGTTTAATAATGATATTAGCCATTCATATTCTTAATTTAAGTCAACACATGCAATTTGACATAAAAGAAAATATTTTATTTAATTAATTTTAAAAGAAATGAATGCATGATTACACATGGCAAGCATTAACATGTGGAAAGAAATAAAGGAACATAGGCACATGATCTCATTCATTCCAACTAATTCCTAAGGACAATCATACTAAATAAAGTCATTTAAACTAAACCAAAATTCTTTAATATCATTTTTAATTTTAGGTTTGATTTGGTTTAAAATGTAAAATAGATTTGCTAATGTTTAACCCCATTTCCCAAAAGTTGTTAAGTTGATTTTATGGTTTAATTAGGTTAAGGTGTGAATTAAATGAATTAATTAACCCTTACCTATATCACCTTAAGTTAATTAACTAATTAATAAAGCCAATATGATATGTGATCACATGAAAAGTAAATTGACAATGTTCTTAAGAAATAAAATGGCAATTGGCTCATGATTAGTAGTTAATTAGGCTTAAACTCACTTAATTATTCTTATAATTTTCTCACACATGTGAGCTAACCATATTTTCATTATCTATCAATTTGGATTATTAAACACCCAAAGAGCTACCCAAGAGTTAATTAGGGTTGTTTAGATGTGAAGTGGGATTTTAGATTAGTTAATTAAGCTTATTAATCCATTTGATTAAGCATGTTCAATTAATGAAATGAAATTAATCTTAAGAAGATCAAGAAAGGGGTCTTAATCTTATTCTCTAAGTTCCATATTGGATCACTTAAGCTTTGATTTTTATCTTAGAGATTAATTAATTAATTAATAATTAATTACTTTATTAATTATTAATTAATTTGATTTTAAAAGAAAACTTAGGAAATGGATTAGAGAAGCATCCCAATCACATCCCCTAAGCTACCTTACTATTCAATGAGGTAATTAAATAATTAGTTAAAACCATTCATTTCCCTAATTATCACTAATTAAATTAAGAGAGTGATTAAGGCTTGATCAATTGATTTCCCTAATTATGCAACCAATAAAATCCAAAAAAAAATAAGGGAGGTAGAGGTCATCCCCCAAACATCCACAAAAATTTGAGATTAATTGGATAATTCATTAAGGAGTAATTAAGCTAATTAAATTTTTAATAAAATCTTAATTAAGTTAAAATCACTCTTCAAAATCAATTAATAATATTTTCTAATTCTACCTGAAATACCTTTAAAATGAGCCCTCATTTGTGTTTTTTTTTTTCTAGGATTAGTTATGAATTTTCAAAGTTTTGATTTAACTAAATTTTATAAATATTGATTTATTTAATTAAAATAGACCATTTAAACTTCTCAATTCAATATATTTCAAATACCATCATTTTGTCTTGAAATTTTATGGTAAGTATATTTTAAGCCTAAATTTAATCCTTGAAAATTTCACCTCAATCTGATTTGTATTGTTAGAGTAATTAATAAAATTTAATTTTTACTAAAACTTCAATTTAGCTCAAACTATTTAGTTAAATTTGATGATTTTTGGTTTGTTGGATTCCTCGGAAGGACAAATCCAACGAGCCCTTATTTGAAATTTTTTGATAAGTCTTTAATTTTTTTTATGAATTTTTAAAGTTTCAAGCATTTAAAATAATTTTTAAAATTAAAAAAATATAATTTTTTTATTAGCCCTGCACGCGGCTAACGTGCTATGCGACACCACGACTAGTGTGCGATACCGCGGCGCGGGGATAGGTGTCATGGTTCCATGGCGAGAAAATGGCGTAGCGTGGACTTTCGTCCGATCGATGACAATCCATCATGCGACAATCCGGCTAATCACGTGAATTGGGCATGAAATCACAGCCGTCCATCTTTAATAAAAGGATATTGGACGGTTGCTTGTTTGCTAACCGACAAAAATAATTTTTTGGGCTCAAAACTACCATTTGCGGTTTTGAGCTTCGGCGACCTTCAAAAACACTCAAATTGTATTGGGATAGTGTAAAATGAAAAATGAGGGTAATCTAAGGAAACTTCTAAAATTGCATACATTTTAAGCAAATGAAAGATCCTACGACCTAAAGTTTGATGAAATTACCTCGGGGATAGTTTTGGCGGTGAAGATCGCAAACTCTAGGTGTGAGAGGGAGCTTTGGAATGAGTTTGAACCCTTGCCTCCCATCATCTTCTTCACCAATGGTTGCCCTCCTGCTGGAAAAACTTCAATTTTGTATTTTTTAGCTCAAAAATAACTCAAAGAAGGTGAGGAAGGGATGCTCTTTGCTTGGGGAAGCTCTTGGGAGCTGAATGAACTAAAGATTTTTTGAAATGAGCCTTCTTTTTTTTTTTTGCTTTGAAGGGAATGGCCAAAATTTTTAATAAATGTGATGGGGAGGTAGTTGTGATGGATGATGGCTTGATTGACGACTTTGGATATAGCTTGATAGTCCTCTTTTGCTACCATATGATCAACTCCATTGAATGACATGGATGGGGGCAGTTGAATGCATGTGATGGGAAAAATTAAATGAGGTTGGGTGGAATCCTATGTGAGATTTGATTGGGTTGGGTTGATTTTAGGCTAATCCCAAATGGGTTTGGGTCGGGTTTGATCAGCCCCCAATGGGTCATAGCTTGGTTCCAAAGGATTTGGCTCAATTTGGGTCATGTTAGATTAGGTTGACCAATTGGTTAAACTGGGTCAAACCAATGCTTAGGCTAAGTTGAAATGATGATTTGAAGTGTTTTGGTATGATCAATTTAGTTTAATTTGGCTTAGGATTAATTTTGGCTCACTTGGAATCAAATGGATCAAATGGGTCAAGTTGACCAATTTGACCAAAATTAGTCAAATTGGCTTAGGTTATGGGTCGATTCATGTTCAATTGGCTAATTTAAGATGAACATAGCCTTTGGTTTGAATCAATTTGGATTTAATTTGAATTTTGGCTAATTTGACCATTTAGGTCAATTTGGGCTAGGGGGGTCAAGTTGACCAATTGATCAAATTATGCTCAATTATATTTTGGTCAAGTTCAATAATAAATTAATGAACTTGAGCCATTGGTTTAATCAATTTGGGTTATTTGACCTATTTTGGCTTTTAGGCCAATTTGGGTCAACTTGGGTTAAATGATCAATTAGATTTGGTTTGGCTCAATTGAGTTTGGTCATATTCAATCATTGATTATGAGTGTGTTTGGATCAATGATTTCAATCAATTTGGTATATGATAGATTTTAACTAGTTTAGATTTCATTTGGGTAAAGGTTAACTTGGTCAAAGGACCAAATTTGGTTTGACCCAATTGATTGCAATTGATCATCCTAGGTGATCAAAATCATGGTGAAGATTTTGGTGAGCTTGGTTCAATCCAATTTGAGTTGGATTGGAAGTTGGCTCAAATGGGTCCTTTAGTCGTCAAGTGGACTTAAGTTGGTCAATTGGTTTAGTTTTGGCTTGATTTAGGTTTAGTGGGACTTATATGTGAGCCTAGGATTGAAATATAAATCCAACTATAATCAATTTGGAGTTCAATAGGTTTTGGCTCAATTGAAAGTTTCAAGGCGAAAGGGCAAAGTTAGACTTTACCTGAATTTGGTTTGATGATTATAGATTTCATTTATATTTAAGTAGATGATTTAAAGAATGATTGATTCAAGAGAAAATCCATTAGTTTTGACTTGATTTGGATGAATTTGGCTAAGTCCAAAGAATTTGGCTCAAAGGGCTTAGATTGGGTTTGGATTTAATTTTGGATATAGTTTTGGTCATTTAATTTGGATTTCATATTTGTGAATATAAATGAATAATTGATTTATAAGAAAATTGATTGAGTTTGTATTGGTTTAAAGGCTAATTTGGTTAAGCACATGGAGGTGGTCCATCTGGCTTAAAAGGAGTTTTGGTTTGGCTTGATTTAATTTTGATCATTTGGATACGGATTTCATTTATATTTGTGAATATAAATGAAGGAATAATTGATTTATAAAAAAATCAATTGAATTTGATTTGATTTAAAGGGAGTTTTGGCTAAGCTTATGAAGGTGGTTTATATGGCTTAGGAAGGGTCTTAGATTTGAATTTGATTTTGGGTTTCAATCATTTGGAGTCAAATTTGGAACTAGATTTAGAATTTGAATTTTGAGGTTTAGTTTGAGATTTGAATGGTTGATTTGAGAAGGTGCATATGGATTGGGTTTAGGCTATAGGGTAGGTGATTTCCTTAAGTCCAAGGCATGGCCTAATCCTATGATTAACCCTTCTAAGTCTCTAGGCTTATGTTAAGTGTTCACCTAATCACTAGAAGTGTCTTATGACTAAGGAGCTCTTAGTGTCTAGAAGAGTCCCGAGTCTAAAAAAAGGAGGTTGAGAGCTCACTCTGTCAACACTTGGTATGGGTGTTGGTTTTGTTATTGGACTATGGAGTGTATTGGGAATCTTATTGCAAAAGAACTCTTGGGTAATCACATACTTTAAACTTTATGATAATATCACAAATAATATTTATGTATTTGTTATGAAGTGAATAAATGTGGTTTAATTATAATTGCATGCTTTAATAATTGTTTTATTTCTCCTATTTTGATATATCAAAAGATAAATAATGTCTTTAAGATACTAATGAAAGAAATAGAAATTCCATTGAATCAATATTGCAAAGTGCAAGCAAAGAACATCATATTTCAAAGTTATTACAACAACAACAACAACAACAGCCTTTATCCCACTAAGTTTGGCTATCATATTTCAAAGTTATTAATTAATATAAAAACTATTTATAATCTTCATGTAGTGATTAAATACATAAATAATGTTTCTTACTCTTATAATTAAATTCAACACCTTTGAAATCTAAAGCTAATATTACAATTTTTTTAAGTTACTAAAATAATAATCACATAATAAATAATTAATTCATTTAATTAAAGTTCGAGAAAGACCGAAATGACTAACTTATAGTCAAGTCAAAGTAAAGTGAGACAATCCCACATAATTAAAAACTCTCTTTTATTACATATTTAAATAATATGAAGATTTCATATTTATTGATATGTCATCAAATTTTTATAATTATTTATATGTTAGTCAATTTTCTATTAATTTTTGTTTATCTATCTTCTAGACATTAGATGTTAAGGTGATGTTAAAGTTAAAATAAATATAAAATTAAAACATACAATTTTCTATAAGATTCACATGGTGACATCTAAAGAGTGGTAATATTTTATAAGTTTTCAAGATTATTATTTTACTCTATAAACTTTAAACTAACTATGAATTAGTTCATAAATTAGAAATTTCATTGATGGTAGCTAATATTGCGTGCAATACAAGCAAATGGTATGGGTTTTCAAAGTCATTAATTAATTGGATACCTAACAATGTTGCAATCAATCAATATTACACTTCTTTTATGCTATGATCACCTTTGATAGTAAGGCTTATGTTGATTAAAATTATTAGTTCATTTAACCTAAATTTTCTTAAGAGATTAGGTGATAAATTACTAGCTCACATACATCATAAACTAGAATAGGAGACAAACTCTCAAAAAAATATTTGATGTTGATTGATTTTAATTTTTTTAAAGATGTTTGTATTTTTATTTATATTGATTTGCTAAAATATTTAAAAAATTAATTATGATAAAGATTGACACTAAATATTTTTATTTTAATTTATGATTGATCATTTGGATTTGGGAGATTTCTCAATCATAATTTTTCTAAAAAAAACCTTTTTTTACTAATTTTATAAAATATCAATACTGATCTTATATTTCATTAAATCAATAAATGCTATTTCTTATGCTTATAAATTAGTCAACTTTGGCTGAACATTAATTTCTCTAACAACTAATTAAACTAATTGTCAATTATTTAATCAACTATAGAAAAGATTGGTAGGGTAGGTGGGAATTGTTAACTAAGACTATAAGTAGAGACAAAATTGATTAAATTGCCATCTATTTATGTGCATATGAAGCAAAGCAAAAGAATAATAATTAAATTAGAAACAATGAAAAGAGTTGAGCTTCTTCTACAACTAATATTTGTTGGCTTATTTATTAGCAGGGTGCAAGGATGTTGTCTCGTTGAGGAAATATAAGCCCTCCTCAACTTCAAGCAAACACTAATTGATCCTTATGACTTTCTTCATACGGGAATTAGATGAGGATTGTTGTATGGAAGGGTGTAGTTTGCAGTAACACAATTGGTCAAGTCATCAAGCTCGATTTAAGTTGGAGTTCTTTTGATTTCAATGATAAGGAAGGTCATATTTATACCACATCTTTTGCTCCATCACTCTTTCACTTACAACACTTGCAATATTTAAGCCTATATGGCATTTATTTCAGCCAAACAACATCCCCAATTTATCAATTCTCTTACTAATCTACACTATCTTGACCTCTCTTATTCAAGGTTTGTCATTAATTCCACCTCACCTAGAAATTTGACAAAACTTGACACCTTGACTTGAGTTTGAATGATGGTCTAATTGACATGTCCTTAGATATGTGGTTGTTTTGCTGAAAACATCAACAATATTTGAACTTAGGTGATGTTCATCTCAAACAAACAAACATCCTACAAAAGATTGATTCCCTTAATAGTTTGAGATATCATATTCTCGTTATTTTGGGCTTAAGGGTGTAATTCCACCTCATCTTAGAAACTTGACGAATCTTTGCTCCCTTGATCTTAGTAGTAATTCTCTTGTTGCTTCTACCCACTAATGGTTGTCTCGTCTCTTCTCTTTGCAGATCCTTGATATGTCCAATGTGAATCTCATGCTTAATTGGTTATATGAGATTAAGTTGCTTCTAGCTCTCTCTACATTATATTTATCATTTTGCAACCTACAAAAATTTCCAACTGTACTTTTACATTCTAAATTTTCATCAACAATCAACACATTTGATCTTTCTTTTAACCATCTCAATGGGAGCTTGCCAAATTGGTTAAGACGATTCAAAAGATTAAATTCACTATACCTCCAATCAAACAATTTCACTAGACCTATTTCATCGAGCTTATTATGTATTCTCATGAATTTGGATCTTAGTGAAAATAATTTTAATAATTGAGGATAGGATGGAATTGCTATACGATGTAAAGAATATAAAATGACACATATGGAAATATCAAGTAACCAGTTGATTGGAAGCATTCCCAAGTGGATTGGTCAAATGAGACAATCAGAATTGCTTGATCTTAGAAATAATCAATTTAGAGGATCTATTCTAGAGAGTTTTGGTCAACTTGTTAACTTGATCTCTTTAGATATTCATTCCAACCTATTGAATGGTAGTGTCTTAGATATTAATTTGGGAAATCTATCACAATTAAATTAGTTATATTTATCGATAATCTCTTGAATTTTAACTTGATTAGTTTTAATTGGATTCCCCATTTCAAGTTTCCACCTTTTTCTAAGTTCTTGCATTATCGTCCCCATTTTCCACTATGGCTCAAAAGTCCCTTTCTATTTTAGACCTCTCTAATAGTGGCATTTCGATATCATTCCAAGTTGGTTTTGAAATATTTCTTCTCAAATAAATTACTTGAACATGTCTCACAATGTAATCAGAGGTGAAGTTCCTAAGTTGGTTTTAAAATTAAATCTACTAAAAGGGCATGTTCCTACCGAGCAATTTGCATCATTTTCTAATAATAAGTTTTCTAGTTGGATTGATTTGTATTTAAATGCAAACATGTGTTTGTTGCTAGTACTTGACCTTTCTCAAAATGATTTCTTA